>OX421858.1:7561542-8161542 GCA_949127965.1 Pandemis corylana | reverse complement strand
TCTCATGGACTTCCGATTCAGTATCAGCAGCCACGCAGTTTGGTTCTTGTTCAGAAATTACGATTTTCTCCTCGGAAATGATACAGTCTTCGATTGAGGTGGATGGCAAGTCAAGAGTATCTTTATTTTTAAAATGCTTTAACTTAAAATGTTCTCTAAATGATCTGACATCTGTGAAATACCGATAGCATTGGTCTTCGCCACATTTAAATATGCCAGTTACGTCGATAGTCTTACATTCCTTTCTCATATGAGATATGAGCCTATAAAATGTGGTAAAAGTCTGTTTGCAATTGGCGCACTTCATCTCTACTTATAAAACTGTTCGAAGACTTTAATACAGAATAGAACGAATAGCGATAAACGAAATCTTACTCGTACGAAGTTGTGTTCTTAAATTGAATCGATATCAAAGCCTAGTTTGGCTAAAGTCTCTTTTATTGAATGAGAGGGCCGGTCGTACTTTGTACGTATCTTAAAAAATGCTAATTGGATGATTAGCCAAATGTTGTAACTCTCGCTGGGGTATTTAGTCCCAGTGGCATGAAAGATTTTGAATAATGCATTAATCCCCTCGGGCAGGGTCGCGAATTTGTACAAAACAGAATCGCATACCGCGAAAGCAACGCCCGACTCACTGCACCATATTATAAATGGCTGCAGGGTTACTTTGACAGCAGCATATTTTTTGCGCCTTTCTTCTAATGTTACCTGAACGTCGGATTCTGTATTTACTACAGTAACAAAACTATCCAGAATTTCTGCTCGCGAGGCCTGCCACTCCTTCCGTGAACGACGAGCAGGGGGTATGTTGAAGATGCACCCAAGAAGGAATATTGCAACAATCAACGTTGACTCCGGTTTCGTCTCTGAAAAGAAAGTAAACAGTGTGACATGTTGATTTAAAAGAAAAACCACCCCTTAATGAATTGAAAGTTTGAATTAAGGTTTGATCAGTTGAAAGTCAGAAATACAGTAAGCCAAATACAAATAGTGGAAAAAATGCCGAAAACACCGAATACCGAATACCAAACGAAAAATCGGCGCATCTCTACTAAAAATATAACGAATAAAATTTGTGGCTGTGTACTTACCATCAATATTTGTCAACTCTTTGTCAATACGTTCACGTAGAAATTTGTCTTTCGAAGTAAGTCCCTTTTTCTTGGCCAGATTAATAATGTTGTTCGAAGATGCTTCCAAACACTGAAGTCCCCCGTCTTTGTCTGGGAACAGCAAGCTATAATCCAACTCTAGTAATCGCCACCCATTCGAAGACTGCAGTATAGGGTATTTATTCATGTATTCCTGAAGAGTACCCTGCTCGCAGTATAAGTAGCGAAGCCGGGCTCGAGCAGTTTCTCGCCAGATGGCGCTGACGCTGTGCCAAGGACCAGGACAGGGACTACTTAGCTCTTCCAGTGCAGACGCTACTTTATCTGCATCCCCTGTAAAAAAAAAAAATGAGTTGACGATAAAAATACGAAAAAACTCCGATTAAGGTAGTAATCTAAAAAGGTAACAAAATGTTTTTCATATTTTCGATTTGATATCACAATTGAGCACACAGTACATTTGCATTACTTTAATTTCTAGGATTTGACAATTTGGCTATGGAATCCTAAAAATGAAGGATTCGCAAAGCACGGAGCTGACGGCAGCTGAACTTGATTAAATACAATTTACACTAAGGCCGACTTGCACTGCCGAGTTAAAAGATCCTGTGGCGTGGTTAAGTTTGACAGTTCCATACTTTTTGACAGTACATACCTACTATCTAACACGGGGTTAAGTCGTTAACACTGGTCCGCGCAAATGGCCCTACGGTCCGTTTCAATAAGGAAGGATTGTGTGACTGATCCATAGAATGTAACTATTGGCGTTCACGAAAGTTTTGACAACAAAATACCTAAATACGAAATTGAATGACTTAGAAATAAATCAATACTTGGTACATACTGTACATTAATAACGTTCTAAAAAGAATCACGGCGATGTTTTTTGCGTTTACATAATTTACACGTACAAATTTTCAATGTGTCATTATTTATGAGACGTTGCTAGGTTACGTTCTATGGTCACTAAAACTAGAAAGGTATACTATGTATAATTGGGTAATCTGTTAAAATCGCGTATAATCGAAGATCCAAAGACAGTCCACAAAAATATGAAGTGAGTATTTTACATTCTTTCACGCTCACTACACAATACAAATCTATTTTATTGGTAATAAATAGATTCCTAAGAAATTTTATTATATAATGAAGTTAAATAATATTTTACACAACCTATTTTGTTGAAAAAGCACAACTTGGCAAAAAGCGTAAAATATAAATCATAATTATTCATCTTAGAAAACTGATTGGAGTTCATATCAAATTAGCATTTATTTATAAATTAATATGAAGCCGTTATTTTAACCCATTTAATACTCACTTCATATTTTTGTACATAATGAAGTTAAATAATATTTTATACAACCTATTTTGTTGAAAAAGCACAACTTGGCAAAAAGCGTAAAATATAAATCATAATTATTCATCTTAGAAAACTGATTGGAGTTCATATCGAATTAGCATTTATTTATAAATTAATATGAAGTCGTTATTTTTATGGAATAGATTGTTATTAGTACTAAGATATAATCGATAATCGTTTCATGTGAAAGGTGTCACAAGGAAGCCTCACCTCTAGATTGTGAATGTCACATGTATACAATCCTTCCTTATTGAAACAGACCGTAAACAGTTCAGATAATGGTAAGACAATTACCTTCTTCTAGTGCATCCAAGTCGATCCCGCGAGATGGATTGGATTTGGTGCTCGATGTGGATCCAGAGCGTGACTTGGGTTTCGTCAAAAGGCCCAGTGTTATCAGTTGTGCACGTCGAGCTCTCCTGGCGTTCACTAGCCACCCGGAGGTATTTCTTTTTGCCTGGTAGGCGTCAGCTGGCAGGTATGGTGCATAATACAGCGGCGGGGACTCCTGGCTAAATAGCCGTCCAATGTCGTTTGACAGTGCCAATAGTTGGGCATCAGGCGGAAGAACAGGGTTTGTAGCTGTCACCAGTGATTCCAACAACAGCTTACACATACGCCCACGGACTGCGACGGGTAAAGCGCCTGTTTTGATCCCAATCTCCAATACTTGACGACCCTCGGCCGATGACTCTAGTATCACACGTACCTAAAACAAGTTCATATATCAGAGGAAAGTTAAAAAATTCGTTGTAACAAATTTTGTAAGAAAAGATGACTTTTGGAGGCTTCTCATTCCTTTGTTTTTCCAATATTTTTAAAAACATAAAATACAGTATTTATCTGCTCAACAAGGTCTAAACAACGACACTCCACTCGATGGGGTAGGTCAATTTTTTTTATAGCAGTACTAGCTTCTGCCCGCTACTTCGTCTGCATACTATACATATAAACCTTCATCTCGAATCACTCTATCTATTAAAAAAAACCGTGCAATACTCATCATCTATTGAATAAATATCTTTTTTTTTGTCTAAAAATTTCAACTGTCTACTCAACTGTCACGGTTCCAGAGATAAAGCCTGGTGACAAATGGACATACAGCGGATTCTTAATAATAGGGACCCACTTTTTACCCTTTGGTTGGATACAGAGGTCAGAGTATAGCACAAGGTGCCCAATTTTAGAAACCGTCAAGTTTATAAAAAAAAGATTTCAATCAATAAAAGATGCTTATTTTAATGTATTCTTTAAAGTTTTTAAAAACAAATAAGAGTCCTAAAATTGGGCCCCTTATCCTATAACCCCCAACCCAAGAAAAATGTCGCAATTAAACCGAAAATTTGGGTTGGGGTATAGGAAAAATGTGTGTGTGTGTGTGTTTTATTATTTAAAAAACTTACAGAGTTTGTTAATGTTGCACCAGACCCAGAGGCCGCTATAGGTTCATCATTGGGGACTTCGAACAAGTCATCTTCAATGTTCTTAATTAAATCACTTATCTCATGATTCTGTAATTTTTAAAATTATTGATTATACTAGTATTGTAAGGCTCGAGTCTAATAAACAATATTCAGAGCTCAAGTCTTCGAGTCTCTTATACATAGAAGTTGAGTTAGGTAGCACTAAAAAGGACTTCAGACTGAATATTTTTAAAGTAAGTAAACACTTTTATTGTACAAGAAACAAACACAATTCATAAACACTGAATACAAAGGCGAACTTATCCCTTAAAGGGATCTCTACCGGTCAACCAGCCAGTAGTCAGTTAGATTAATAGAAAATTTTAGCCTGTGGATTCCTATGTCTGCTAATTAGTCATTATATTTAGTGTTTATTTTGCTACTCCATGCATACCTACAACTAACTCAACTACAACTAACTGTTTTGTGATTGTCATAAATTAACTTTTTCCTTTTTTCAACTTTTGACTTATTGTAAGGCTCGAGTCTAATAAACAATATTCAGAGCTCAAGTCTTCGAGTCTCTTATACATAGAAGTTGAGTTAGGTAGCACTAAAAAGGACTTCAGACTGAATATTTTTAAAGTAAGTAAACACTTTTATTGTACAAGAAACAAACACAATTCATAAACACTGAATACAAAGGCGAACTTATCCCTTAAAGGGATCTCTACCGGTCAACCAGCCAGTAGTCAGTTAAAGATTAATAGAAAATTTTTGCCTGTGGATTCCTATGTCTGCTAATTAGTCATTATATTTAGTGTTTATTTTGCTACTCCATGCATACCTACAACTAACTCAACTACAACTAACTGTTTTGTGATTGTCATAAATTAACTTTTTCCTTTTTTCAACTTTTGACTTATTGTAAGGCTCGAGTCTAATAAACAATATTCAGAGCTCAAGTCTTCGAGTCTCTTATACATAGAAGTTGAGTTAGGTAGCACTAAAAAGGACTTCAGACTGAATATTTTTAAAGTAAGTAAACACTTTTATTGTACAAGAAACAAACACAATTCATAAACACTGAATACAAAGGCGAACTTATCCCTTAAAGGGATCTCTACCGGTCAACCAGCCAGTAGTCAGTTAAAGATTAATAGAAAATTTTTGCCTGTGGATTCCTATGTCTGCTAATTAGTCATTATATTTAGTGTTTATTTTGCTACTCCATGCATACCTACAACTAACTCAACTACAACTAACTGTTTTGTGATTGTCATAAATTAACTTTTTCCTTTTTTCTTTCTTTCTTTCTTTTAACTCCATTAACCCTTTACCAGGCCTTGAAGAACAAGTGTGTCTTCATAAGTTCTTTATACAGGGTGGAAAGTTAAAATGGGGCAGCAAGGGCAGCTACTAGATCCCTTGCTGCAACGCGAAAATGCTCTTAGGAAACCTTTACTAACTTTTTGAGTGATGACAATCGACATTCACAGATTTTTGATAAAACGTAGTCAGCGAAAAAATCGACAAATTAGACTATTTTATTTAATACCAATTGGTCCCATTTCTATCAAGGATTAAAACACTCTTTAAGACCAACCGAGGTTAAAGTACTAGAAACCCCACAAATCAAAGAAAACTTTTTCCATACAGTTCGTAGGGTAATTAATTACAATGTGAAATTTTCTTTAGCTTAAAGATCATTAAATTGTTGACAACTACAATTAGGATAATAGAAATGAGAAAAATCGGTATCATTGTAAAAGAACAACTAGTCTGTGCGGAAAGAGAACTCTAAATACGAACATTTTGCTACACAGATAAAGCTGGCCGTCATGGATGAAACAGGTTAATAAAAAAAAAAACAACATGTGTAAGTTTCACTTTGCAAATTACCCTACGAACTGTATGGAACAAGTTTTCTTTGATTTGTGGGTGTTCTAGTACTCTAACCTCGGTTGGTCTCAAAGAGTGTTTTAATCCTTGATAGAAATAAGACCCATTGGCACTAAAAAAAAAAGTCAAATCTATTGATTTTTTCACTGACTGTATATTTTATCAAAAATCTTTGAATGTCAATTGTCATCACTCAAAAAGTTAGTAAAGGTCTCCTAAGACCATTTTCGCATAGCAGCAAGGGATCTAGTAGCTGCCCTTGCTGCCCCATTTCAACTTTCCACCCTGTATATATTTGCAAGAGTATTAAAATGTTTTGTACAAAATGTATTTACAAAAGTCGGATAAGTTCCTGTAAACCAGAATAAAAATTGTGGGAACTGGCACTTTTTCCCGCACCATGGATGTCACCTGGCACAACTTTCCCCCTAATTAAAACGCCTGGCAATGTTATATTCTAATTAAATATATAATTAACTACACATAACATACATACATACACACTAATCACGTCTTTATCCCTTACGGGGTAGACAGAGCACCTTAGGCTCGGTCTACCCCGAATAAAATTTAAAAGCTGCATACTGACCGTAGAATTTTCTCCTGATTCCTCTCTGTACATCTTTAGGGATGTTTCAAATCGGATTCTGTCACCGATTTTCGGAATCAAAGTATTAATATCTTGCTTCGGTAGAAGCAGCATTGTTTCTATGTCAATGCCCTCGGCTAAAACCCAATTAATAATTTCACACCATTCCCATGCCAAATAACCCAAATTATTATTAAACAACCACATGATGCATGCGAAACAATATGACATGATGCATGTATTTCTATATTTTTACGTCAAACATTTTATTTTGTTTTAGTAGGTAACAACATTGAGATAATACTAGTATTATCTCAAGAATAGAACAGAGTAACAATGGCCTTGTTAGCTATGTATGTTACATAAAACAAAACAATAATGAAAATACAATACATTGTACAAAGTAAGAAATTCGATTTGGATACAAACGCCCAGTGTGCATTTAGGTACTATTACATTGTTACAAAAAAAAACAAAAACTGCTTAAATTGTGTGCATTTTAATTTTATGATACGCATGCTGGCAGTTAATTATAAGGTTATCCAGCCAAAAACTTTGTACAGAGTATTTTTACATAGGTTTGAGACCGGATGATTATTACTAAGGCAGTTTTCTATAAAAAGTAAGTGTATTATGGATTTACTTACCAGCAAAGATATCAATGTAATTCTCCAGCCCCCATTTCGTAAGGATGGCAGCGGAGGCCTTGTCCATTATGTAAGTACGGACCACGAACTTCTCTTTCTTTTTTACTTTCACGCACTAATTAAGTACTTACAGGCGGTTATAGAGTACTTACAGGCGGTTACAGAAAACAAACAGCAAAAATACGGCGCGGGCGCGTGCGAAGGTGCGAAGGAAGGCAAGGCTTGGAAGAAATAAAGAAAGATGGCGGATCGGTTGCCGGCCGCGCCGCGTCGGCATGGCGTGGCGTGGGGTAAAGTGGGGTTAGTTAGGGTTACCATACGTCAGTGTTTGCTTCAATGTTTTAAATGCGGGAGATGAATGAGATAATCTATCTATTATGAAAATCCGGAATGTAATAGATAAATAAATGATTTCTAAATTTTGATAAAAAAGGACACAAAAAGCAGTAAAATCCTCTAATCTTATGATTACTTTCTAACCGACTTCAAAAAAAGGAGGAGGTTCTCAATTCGGTTTCTATTTTTTTATGTTTGTTATCGCGGCCCCCGCGCGAAATACTTTTTCCAAGATGGCGGATACAAAATGGCGGCCAAAGAATATAGGTAGTAAAAAATGTTAGAAATATTTGAAAAAAACAGGGCGGTAGGGTATGAATCACTGTTTTCAAAGTGGCGGTTTCAAAAAGGCGGCCAAAGTATATAGTAAAAAAAAGGTTAGGATTATTAAAACAAAACAGGGTGGCAGGGACCTCCGCGGGGCCCTCGGGGCCCGCGGCCCCCACGCGAAATACTAGTTACCATATATGTATGGTAAAGTGAAGCTGATGAAGGAAGTACTTACAAAGAGAATTCCTCGGTAAGTAACTAAAGTTCTTCCATCGTGAAAAGTAATACTTAGTAAAACGTGATTAGCTTTCGTTGGGTATCTTCAAATGCCCGAAGGGCAAACCGCATAGGAGCCCCGCGAAAGCGGGGTTCCATCGACCATATTATGGTGGAGTGTAATTCGTCATTTTTATAACAACGGGAACACAAGTCCAAAATGGCATTATAAAACATAATAAAATAATTCACTAAAGAGTGATTTTTTTTTTAATAATAAATAGAACCGCTCTCAAATGCAGCCGAAATCCACCTTTAAATTTCATAATAAATTGTATTATTGACGCTTCTTTAAAAATGTCAAATTAATATTATTTTTCGGTGAGTGCTACCTACTTATTTATATGTGTAAAGTTGGTGCCTCAGCTCATATAGTTCCAAACCGAATAGGTACAATATAGGCGGATAGACTAGGTCCACTTTTGCCACTTCTGCCACACATAAACATAACAATGTTATGATGGGAGCGTGGGTAGTGGCGCAGCCTGGGGCACCGGCTTCAAACATATAAGTAAATATAAAATATAATAGGTAGCGCACACTGAAAAATAATATTAATTTGACATTTTTAAAGTAGCGTCAATGATACAATTTATTATGAAATTTAAAGGTGGATTTAGGCTGCATTTGAAGGCGGTTCTATTTTTTATTTTAATTTTTTTAATATTTTTTTTGCAAGATTGCATTAATATTAACTTAATAGTAAAACAGAAAGAAATAAAAATACATAGTTAATGCGAAACGAATCAATAAATAAAGCCTTGAGTTTCATCGGTAAAATGAAAATAACAATAATGTTGTGTTTTACCTGAATGCATTAAATGCAACAGAGAATATAATCATATCAGTAGGTACTTTTGTATTTTAAATTAACCTATGAACCCTTATTTTCTTTTGAGTACCTACCTAGTATATTCTAAAAAATAATTGGGGTTTTGTTTTGATCTGGAATCCGGTAAGTACCTATATCAAATCGGGAGACATTCAATAAAATCTGGCAACACTTTAATGGCGTTAGTGTTCAAACCTGTAGTAACATGCTTCGCTTGAATGTGGTATTAGGTGATAGGTATCTAGGGGGCTACTCCGAAATTTGATTTTCGAAGTTCGTGTCATACTGTCCCTTTCACTCTCACATTAACGACTAGTAGTGTGAGCGGAACGGAACGAAACGAACTTCGAAAATCGAATTTCGGACTAGGATTGTCATACGTTCCGTATCGTATATACTGGGCTGGGCTGTCAGCGTATTTATGTATCACGTCCCGTAAGGTCCCGTATTATTACTTCTTCTGTTTTTGTCCCGTTTATCAAATATTTCAATATACACGTCTTCCATGCTGGTCTGGGAGCAAAGAAAAAACATAGAATGTACCAGTTGCTTTTCTACCCGCGCAGATGGTAAAACCCCGTCGAGGGAATGGGCGAAAATAATAGGAATCATGTTATAGGCGATGAGGCTAGCAACCCATTACTATTTAGATTCCATTTTCCACCTATATGCCCACAATCTTGCTAAATGAGGCTTGTAGGTTTTTTTTTTATATGAATAGGAAGGCAAACGAACAAGGTACCTGTTACCTTAGGCTCTATCTACCCCGTAAGGGATAAAGACGTGATTTTGACGTGTATGTATGTATTCAATATACACGTACTAAAGGTACTAAATCCGAAAGCAAAAATTTAGTTGCAATAAAAAAACACAATAGGTACCTAGTTACCTACCTAATTTGAATTGCGAATACCAATTTCAATCAATTTTTCATGCCAATCACGCAAATAAGGCGATAAGTCATACTAATTCGAGCACGTTACTATACGATGACTTCACCATACATTAATATGATGTTTTACAATATTATTGAGAAGTTATTTATACTTTAAGATGACAGTTTCCTCGTGTAAAATTATTGTAATATTTTTTTTTAGTGTTATCGAATTTTTGTATGATTATCATATTTTAATACAATAGCAAGATATAGTTTAAATAAAGTAATCTTCTTTTTGGTAACTGATTTGTATGGTGAACGGTCATCATATTATTGAATTACATACTTTGAATTGAGATTATTTCATTATATTTTTTCATGCCAATCACGCAAATAAGGCGATAAGTCATACCATACTAATTCGAGCACGTTACTATAATATACGATGACTTCACCATACATTAATGTGATGTTTTACAATGTTATTGAGAATTAATTTATACTTTAAGATGACAGTTTCCTCGTGTAAAATTAGTATAACCTTTTTTTTTTAGTGTTATCGAATTTTTGTATGATCATCATATTTTAATACAATAGCAAGATATAGTATAAATAAAGTAATCTTATTTTCGGTAACTGATTTGTATAGTGAACGGTCATCATATTATTGAATTACTTACTTTGAATTGCGATTATTTCATTATATTTTTTCATGCCAATCTCGCAAATAAGGCGATAAGTCATACTAATTCGAGCACGTTACTATACGATGACTTCACCATACATTAATATGATGTTTTACAACATTATTGAGAATTGGTTTATACTTTAAGATGATAGTTTCCTCGTGTAATATGATTATAATATTATTTTTGAGTCTCATCGAATTTTTGTATGATCATCATATTTTATTAGAATATTAGGATAAAATAGTAGTAAAGTAATCTTATCTTCAGTGACTGATTTGTATGGTGAAAGGTCATCATATTATTGAATTACATACTTTGAATTGCGATTATTTCATTATATTTTTTCATGCCAATCACGCAAATAAGGCGATAAGTCATACTAATTCGAGCACGTTACTATACGATGACTTCACCATACATTAATATGATGTTTTACAACATTATTGAGAATTGGTTTATACTTTAAGATGATAGTTTCATCGTGTAATATGATTATAATATTATTTTTGAGTCTCATCGAATTTTTGTATGATCATCATATTTTATTAGAATATTAGGATAAAATAGTAGTAAAGTAATCTTATCTTCAGTGACTGATTTGTATGGTGAAAGGTCATCATATTATTGAATTACATACTTTGACTTGCGATGATTTCATTATATTTTTTGATGCCAACGCACGTAAATAAGGTGAAAAGTCATACTAATTCGAGCACATTACTATACGATGACTTCACCATATATAAATATGATGTCTTACAATTTTACTAAGAATTTCTTATACTTTAAGATGATAGTTTCCTCGTATAATATGATTATAATCTTATTTTTGAGTTTAATTGAATTTTTGTATGATCATCATATTTTATTAGAATATCAGGATAAAATAGTAATAAAATAATCTTATTTTCGGTGACTGATTTTTTTGGTAAACGGTCGTCATATTATTCAATGATTTCAGTATATGTTATAAGTTTAGCATTGTATTTACCTATGATCACCGTATTTTAGTACAATTCTTTAAATCTTAGGTCAACGTCATGATATTTTATCATGAAGCAAAAAACCATTTTTCTCAGTGCATCGAAAATGAACAAAGCCCAGCCATTTGGGCGAGTCGTACTTAAGCACGACGGATTTCTTATTACCTACCTACCTACCTACCTCAACGAAATAACCCCGTTTCTTGCTTGGACACTCACTTCCATTATTTTTTATCCCATCGTTTTGTTCTGTGGGAAATTCTAAAAATCCCATTATGACGCCTAGGTACGTGATTTTCAAAGAAATTTAAATTAAAATTAAATTTTTTAAATACAGTCTATATTTTCTCTACCGTCCTTTTGTCCCGTGGGAAAATTGGAAAAGTCTTTTGTAGTGCATCTCTTTGATCATCAAGGAATATGCCTGCCAAATACCTTATTGATACGCCTTATCTATGATACTGAATACTGAAGCAATATTTATTTACGTTGCGACTCTATGCAGCTGCGACCTTTGACATGTTTATCGCTATTCCGTGGGAACTATGCAATTGTCCGGGATAAAAAGTAGCTTATAACCTGGCTGGTGATTTTCGCAACAGATTATATAGTAAAGTTTCCATCGAAACCAGATCAGCCGTTTTCATGTGATGCGCTATACAGAAATATACAGACAAACAGATACAGATAAACAGACAAACAGACAAAAAATCTAAGAACTGTCGGAACGTGTTCTGTAATCGATTCTAAGTATCCCCAGCCAATTTTTTTTTATATCTTCCATGTACAGACTTTCGACCTCTTTCAGCTTTATTGTAATTATGTAATAGATAGATAGATATTACGTAAACTAACAACATCTTTAGAATAGATGTAGGCACGTTACTTACGTCACTATGGCAAAGTTTTGGCGTCATTCAACGTCGAATTTATCTGACAATGACAAATGAGACAAGGAAAAGGTTTACTTACGCACAAAGCATGTGTATAATGTTGCTCTAAGTAATGTTATGCCGAAACTGGCGAGATTTTGGCAAAAAGCTTTCAAGTTATAGGTACCTACCAATTAAATATATATTTTGTAAGTACTGATTTAAAAAGCACCAAATATACATGGAAATGAAAATAGAACTTGTTATTCTTCAAGTTGCTTTACATCAAAAACTTAATCTCAGTTCCTAAATATTTTTTTGAAAGTCAAATGTGGTTCCTTGCGGCGGCACAAAAATAAAATCTGAAACGCTTGATCTAAATTGTAAATTATGTTCCTGAATGCTCAGACACGTCTCGGTAAATAATCTTGGCGTTAAAAATTACAAACAAGACAATACTGAAGATGCCCGTATCTAAAAGACTTGTCTGAATGCACAATAGCGTTTCTATTTGCTTTGTTAGTCACTCGAGCTCTTAAAGAAAATGAAATTCAGAAGGTACTTGAATTCCTAGCTTTGTGCTCGTGAAACTTACGTATTGAAATAACTTACTGAGAGAGTAAAAACAAATTTAAAAAGTTTATGCATTACTCTTTTGTGTAGAGTAACTAGGAAGAACAGTACTTAAAGTATTTAACCAAGTATCAATATTAAGGCCAATACCTATCTGTTTAATAATTAAATTATTTTATGCGGAAGAATTATTGACGAAGCCTGTTGATCACTTAAATATATAATTGTTAGGTAAAATTAAAGAATGAAATGGGCTACTTACCTACCTTATGATAGTTACAATACCTAATCATAACAAAACCTTTAATTCGGGAATCTGTGTAAGTAATGTAAATTCTCTACCCATTGTTGAGTAGCTATATATTTAATTCCTCGTCTTAATTAATCACATCTTGATGTTAGGCTATGGATACTATAACCAAACTGCCTCGCGCACTAAAATCCTAACTATGTTAACTAGTTGTTGGCGACAAAGACACAGACATACGAGTACATAATTTAAGAAGCCCCACGATAGCGATTCTGCGTGTACCTTTAACTCTTGTTCCACACATTTAAATTCACTCCACACGTACATTACGGGAGAGGCATCGATGCATGTAAATTACCCTATGATTATTCAGCCAAGCTACAACCCTGCAAAGGTAATGTATACCGTGTAACTAATTTAAATTTGTCCCTCCTCCAACCCAATCTCGCCTTTGTAACTTAGACGTAAGTCTCAATTTATTGAGATAAAGAGTCACTTGAGTGATGTTAATTTGGTGGTGTACGTTCTTTGACAATGATTTTGGGCCGGTCTGGGACACCGCGGAACTACAAAGTGATGCGTTTGTCCGATGGCTCAGTAGGTTGCGAGGGCTCACAAAGGTGACGAACGGAATAAAATTATCAACTGCGCGTTAAGGAGTCTTAAAATGTTTTTGAGGGGTATTTCAATTAATTTAAAGAAAAAAAGCTGTTCATAGTGTTAAGAGTCTACACTGCTAGCCTATATTTAAGGCTTTTCAGTCATAGAGCAACTATTGAAAATGTATAGGAAAGATCAGAATGATTTGAAGAGAGACACATCCGCATAATATAATGTTTCTCAGAAGATTTTCCACATAAAGCTGACATATTAAAAGCTTTTTAACCATCTTAAGACTTCTTGTGAACAACGTCGTGTAACTGCCACTTAAATATTTCCGAATCCTTTAAAATGCATTACAAAAAATGAGTAAAATTCAAACTCACTTGCATCCAACTCCATTGTCACTCAGTATAAAAGCTGCACCGAACAAGAAAAGTCTATCATTGCACTCAACTGCAGTGTCCTGCGAAGTGTCCGAGAGCGATTCGCGATCGTGATAATGTGTGCCGGCGGCGGCGCAGGACTTCGACTGAGCGACTGGCGTCAGCAGCGCGCGCGCACGCTCTCCGCATACTAAAATCGCGACACGATAATCGCGAACCAACTCACCCCACAAACTAAACAAATTTGGACCCGACTCAATATACCCCAGACGTTATCTAACACCAAATACAACCCCGTAAACTGTTTATAAATACGTCCGTTATGCGACTCGCGTTTAACACCCGCTAAAGCGTTACGGTTTCTTCAAACTGATAAGCTTATACTTATATGGGACGAATACAAATATTCATATTTATTGTTATGGCAGATGGCTGGCAATTTGTTGTCAGTTCCTTAGGGCGCGTGCATGTATTACAGTTATGTATTGTCAGTGCATAATTAGTATCGCAGTGCGTTATTGTATGATAATGATATCGTCTTATTTTTTTTTAGTTCTCCATTGTTTTAGATAGTTAAGTTAAAGGTTAGTGATATGAGGAACATCACAAGTGCCGCTTGTTTCGGGTATTCCTTGGTCCAGCAGTTATCACAGCTCGCGCGGGGCCGAAGGGCGGCGCGGGAGCAACGCACTCTGATATCTGCCCTACGTCTCCTCTGACATGTTTATGAGCATACATCATCTTTCTAATCGTTAACTATTACCTAATAATAGATCTAACTGCGTACATTTCCTTAATTCTTTATTTTATCTCCAACTTGAGGTCAAAAATGATAACATTGTGTGCTTTCGTTGGGCTCAATAAATTCCCAGAATAAATATTTGAATTGTGATTGTACTTCACAATACCTCTTGTTATAGGACATATCACTTTGAGATAAGATAATTCATCAAGATAACAGGAAAAAACCTACCTTTAAAAGGAAAATTTTTTGGTCTTCTTCGTTTGACGACCTCTTCTTCCTTGTTTTCGAATCGCGGTGGAGGCATCTTGGGCACTTCGCTGGGTACAGCAGTGACCTCCCCCGCCCCCGCTGCGCCGGCCAGCAAGTATCCCCCTACGGAATGTCTCCGACGGCCCTGAAGAGGGATCGTGTAGAAAACCTCCTCGCGTTCCTGCGGTCCTTCTGGTGTCACCACTGTTGTACTGATTTTACCTTTTCTGTGGAAAAAGTGGAAATGTATTTTTGCAAATATGTACCACCAACCTAGCCAGCAGTAGATGCAAGCTGATGGTGTAAATATGAGTATGTCGATAGAGGTATTTGAGACTCCTTGTCAAAGTAGATTATCTCTATTACTTGAAAAAAAATTAGAAAAGATTAGATTAAAATAATGACTTACTTAATTCGTGGTGCTGTGGAACTGTGTCTCATGTCTCCAGGCGCACAATCCCCTGGCCTCGGCTGTCCTCGCAGGAAAGCCTCAGCCTGTTCTGGCTCTTTAGCCGAGAGGGAGCGTAGTAACGCCCTGAACTCCCTGCGTCTAGGGCTTTCAGGTTCGCGGCGCCGAGGAGAACCAAGGGACCTGGCGTCGGCCCAGACGCGGCCCGGAGCCGACCGCGAGCATGGCTCAGCGGTCGGGGCTTGGGATTCCGCGCTGTCCAAAACATCGGCGTTCGGAAGCGCGAAATAAGATGGGTTATCTGTAAATTAAATTAAAAATTATAGCCGCCTTTGAACATCGAACTTACTTGAAAATAGTGATTACTTCCTAAAACAACAAAAAGGATCGTTAAGGCGTAAAATGATGTTGTTTTTCCCCGAAATTTTAGGCTTATATCCAACGCTGAATGATCACTACTTAGTCACTGAATGATTCTGGAGGTCTTGGTAAATGCAAAATGTTGATGTGGAAGTTATAATTCTTGCTGTAAGTAGGTATAACTGTTACATTACGATAAAGGGCAAGTCAGTCAACATTTACCGACGATCATCGCGCAGTGGACGGCGTCGCCCGTGCCAGGCACTCCGCGACTGCGCTCGCGGGAATTATTCAATAACGACAATGAACTAACGGCTCTCCATTACGTCCAGTGCGGGCTGAGTGGAGCAACCTACTTTCCTGAGCCGGAAAATGCGAATTGAAAGCAATCTTCGGCCGAAGCCCGCCTAAGACAAGCGTAGGCTTTCCGCCTAGCAGCGCCCAAGCAGACCGTCCGTGTTTATTTTGGATAAATAGGTACTCAGAAGCAAAAACATCTTTACCTAACATTTTTTGTTTACTGTCACGTTTTGGCTCTATCGCGACTTAAGACTATACGAGTATCGCGTGCCGTTTGCGAATGTTGAGCATTTATGTAATTATTTTGATTTATTACCGCTTTTGTAGCCGTTTGAGTTTGAAAACCCACTTAAGCAAAGCAATTCCACCACAACGTTAAATCACTTGAATGCCAACGCTAACAAGTATTGGATTTACCCGGATTATCATAAGCATCCTTAACGTATACATCCAAGCATAACTGAAGACATTAATAGTATATGTAGACAGATATAAAGCTTACGCGTTTCAAGGACTCCAAGCTGTGCATTCGAGCAATAACCACCCCCTACAAGGGTGGGTGGGTATTCAGACGCGTTAAGTGACTTAACAGCTTAGAATGCCAGCCTAGTTACCAATAGTTCTCCAAAACTTAAACAGGTTTAATAACTTGCTCATTTGAATAAGTGAGTTCATTTTTAAATTAGTTTCTTCCGGGTCGTACCTACTAAATTCTCTGTAGTAGATAGGTAAAACTACGTTATTGTTGTACATAGATATCTCGGTATAAACTAAATACCGTGCTCTATCTCCACTTCGAATTCAGCTATCTACGTAACAAATAAACAACCGGGAATAGTTTCTTTACATAAAATCCGAAGCTTTAATGTAGTTTTTTTAGCCCGCATGTGTATTATTCAAAGACGAGGGCGGTACAAAAGAGTCCCTGGGAACATGTGGCGGGCAATGTCACAAACAATGGTACTTCCACGTAGCGACACAGATTGAAAATAAATTATGGTTACATTACCATCTAATGATATTAAAGCGTATTGTGACACTAATTTTATTGATGGCCTGTAATGTAGCGGGTAAGTGTGTATAGCCTGCCAAAATAAACGTTGAGTTTTGTATGAGTATAGTACCGAAATAAATTGTTTTAGGTATATGTCCGAAAAGATTTTTTAAAATTTTCTGACGACTTCAATATGAATTATCTTTGCTTGACATTTTATGTAAACCAATGTATTTTTTATATTGGACGAATAATAAACTATACTAAACATAAGTGCGGATAGGGCGAGTTGGAAATTTATGGAAAAGGCCTTTGCTCGGCATTGGGACACTATTACGGGCTAACAAATAAATAAATAATAGGTATAGCAATCTTACGAGATAGTAAAAATTTGTAATATGATGCAAAGTTTATGTAAAGTAAAGCCAAAATTTATTGGAATTTAATAAATATTTATCCGACACATCCAGTTTGTTTATAAATCACTTCTTTGAATAATTATTTTTTTACGACAGCCTTAAAAATTAAAGAGTATGATTCAATCTCCAATCGCGATGCTATAATGAAGTTAAGTAATTAATCGATTTAGCAAGCCAGCCGTGCTGTAAGGGGTAACAACAAGCGTACCTAAACCGCTTTCGGCCGAGCCTGTGCGGTGATGAATTACCGTGAAACCGTACAACTTTGCCCGCTTTTAGCGGTTTTTTGCATTTTTTCGAGTCAATTAGTCCATATTGTACAACTTTATCCGGAACACTCACAAATTGACATACTCTTCTTTGGGTAGATGAGAACACTACATTAAAAATGAGTTTCCTTACTGTAGAAAACGGGCCTCAAACAGGCGGGCCAAAATATTGAAAAAATTTTGAGATTGCCCACATTTGCTTACATTATCTTATCTTTGGGATTATCAACGTTATGGTCATGATTCTTAAAGTCTAATAATCTAGAATAGACATAGCAACGTTGTATCGTATTAATAGACCTTTAAGTGTTATATTTTACGGCCAAATTCGTGTGGGCAAAGTCGTAAACAAAAAATTGACATCCTTCATGCATCCTTCATACAAAATCCTGGATACGCTAGGGTTGTCAAATTTTTACTAATAGCTTTTATCCGACTACGACGATCAAACAAGGTGTAGTATGATATTAATATTATAATTTGCTCTTAACTGTAAATTAAATTGTGCCTGGATTAAGGTATGTTGCTTAATAAAACCAATTTTACATAATACAACAAATTTAATGCAATGCAATGCGTAGTTACAAACGTTACCTACTAAAGAAAAACTAGATTTAAAAAAAAAATAGGATTCAATAATGTACACTTTATAGACCACATTCATTGTTGTCTGAAATAAACGGATTATATTTTATATGATGATAATGATGATGATTTTATTTTATATATCATACTAGTGACAGCCCTAAGAGTAAAATTGTGCTGGGCAAAGCTGTAAAAAGTAATACGTAAAACGTTCATGACATTGCCCACTACCATAATTACGAAATTAACAGAGATAAGGAGTTGTGATTCTGTCTACGTCGTTTTTAAACTGTATATTAGTTACAGTTGAAATTACATAGCTGTAGGACTTTCCTGGCTTGAAATTCACTTAAAGTTTTTTCGACCTGATTGGCCCGCCGAAAAACATACCCGCACTCCAAGCCGGCTCACGCGTGACTGACGATAGATACGCGTCAACCGATAGGTCAGTGTTGTCAGCAATAAGATTAGCTATAAGCCACATATTAGAAATAAAGTGTATTTGTGACCATTTTTGGTAGATTTCGCTTCTACTGAAATGTGACGCGGTGGGCAAAGCTATATGAAAAGGCAAAGTTGTACGGTTTCACGGTAATCATTATTCTCAGAAGGCATGAAAGGAATCTCTAAATATGTTATAAACATAATTTGTTTAAGATGTTTCGAGCTAATGACTAATTTCGACGTTCCCGGTATTTCGGCTGAACGTCGCTCTTTGAACGTAGGCGGCGCGGCGTGCGGCGAGTACTACAGCGTACGTATGAACGTAGACACCATTATCATTATGTATATATTAGGTCGCTATCTTAATTACGTGAAGCTAAAACAAACAAACACTGTTTATTTATTTTTAACTACAATAAACATCGTTTTGCTAGTTATGTTTGAGAACAGGTATTATTCCATGTTTGAAAACAATTAAAATCCTCAAACTTCAACTGAAATAACTTAGGAAATTCTTACACAAAGGGCCGAGGAAATTAGGAAAGTTTCATAATTTCCCCGCTTAACAACAGCGCTTTAACTTAAAACTTAACTGACCGGAGGAATAGAATACCTATCTTTAAAGTAATCTATACATTATAAATTGATAACTCACTAGTGGCTCGTAGGCAGTAGTCAAATTGGGGTCCCATAGTAATAGTAGTCACTGTACGCTTGTCTCACTATGCACGACACATCACGTCGGGCGCTTGGGGCGCTCTGTTGCTCTCGCGGCGCGGGCGCAGGTGGAAGCGGCGTCAGCGCACACGTGCGGAGCTTTCATAAGGAAGCAAGCTTTCTTAGCACGAGCGGAAACAGCGTCCCGTCGTAAGGCTGAACAGAGCTTTTGGTACTTACGCGTACGTGAGCTTGCCTCGTATGAGGGTTCCTTATATCTGATGTTTTTATTAATTGTAGTCGATATCGTTGATAGAAGGCGGATTTCGATTTTATTTAACTAAATATGAAGGGTTACACGGTAGTAAGATATCTAGTAACGTTGTTTTAATATCATTTTAGTCTTAAAATGTAGTTTGCAATGAATTTCCTTTATTACTTCTGAAACAGCTGTAATTGTTAGGTACTATTGCTTTTTTGTTTGACTTAAAATAAAAAACTATAACTAGAAAATTACGGGTCTTGCGTGATACAAACAGGGAAAATCATGTTTTTTGTAACAAAAACAATAGACAAGACACTGTTTATTCAGTATCATTCGAAACAAGTTTTGAATTTGGGCTTGAATTAAATTTTCGCCTACTCGTAGTTGATAAGGTGATTTAGAACTGTAATTTGCTACTACGTATTCTAGTACACCCGTAAGTATTACAATTTGCAATTTAAATACATTTTTTTATCATTCTTGAGGGATATGTTTACTTTCAACATGAAACTACCGTGAGACTTAATCATTATTACACATAAACGGATAACTCACGTATAAAAAGTCGAGTGATGCTCGACATGTTTCGGACTATTTCGTAGTCCTTCTTCCTTGACCATTTGTGATCCGCAATATGTGAATCGTGAGCTAAGTCACGTAAAGTGTGTTCTGGAAAGCAATGGCTATAACTGGAGGCAGTGCAATCGTGTGGTGAATGCATCAGTCCGTCAGCGGCCGGCCGTAGTAGAGAGGGTGCCGGTATACTTGCCGTTCATAAAGGGGGTTACGGATAAGATCAGTAACTTGTTACGCCGGAGGTATAGCATCAAGTCGATTTTCCGTCCCCATATGCAGCTCAGGCAGCTGGTACGTTCACCAAAGGATAAAGAGCCCCTTAATGTTCCCGGGGTGTACATGATTCCTTGTTCCTGCGGGAAAAACTATATCGGAGAGACCGGGCGTAATATATCCACGAGATTGGCGGAGCACATACGCAGTATGAAGAAACAGGATGACAAGGGGTCTGCTGTCGCTGAACATTCGATGGAATCTGATTCGACGCATTATATCAGGTTTGATAAGGTGTCAGTACTGGCGAGAGAAAAGTTTTTCATTCCGCGGAAAGTACGTGAAGCCATTGAAATAAGTCGGTATCCCAATTTCAACCGGGATAGTGGATGGTCGGTGCCCCCGAGTTGGAAAACTGTTTTAAATATTGACCAAACGGTGAGTGTGAGCGAACCTTTACGGAGTGACGTGATCAGTGTTGTGTGCTGCCCTACATTTGACAGTAATAAAAATGACGATGAAAACGAGGGTAGTTGTGCGCCGCTGTCAGTTGCGTCGAGCAGCCGCGCGAACAGAGCGCTGGCGCGCAGTGTTCGTTTCGCTGCCGCCGGGGCGAGCGCTCCAGGAAGAAGGACTACGAAATAGTCCGAAACATGTCGAGCATCACTCGACTTTTTATACGTGAGTTATCCGTTTATGTGTAATAATGATATGTTTACTGTCCTAATGTCTTGTCATCTCAAAAATTACGATACCAAGTTGCAGTAAATCAAATTAAACGTTCACCTAATTCATTGAGTACTTTCTTCTTTAGTCAATAATATTGAAAAGGCAGAAATTCCGCAGTGCCTGAAGACAAGAGTCTATAATCAGTGCGTGTTGCCAGTGATGACTATGGCTCTGAGACGTGGTCCTTGACTGCTGGCCTTTTGGAGACGCTCAGAGTCGCTCAATGAGCTATTTATCCCAATGAAAAAAGGGCTCATCTTTGTACCTACCTATGATAGTTATTTTTATGCAGCTGGCAAAATTATCGTTCATAATGGTGGTCTAAGAGGGATACCTTTGTTCATCAGTGGTTGTCTTCTGGTTGATGATGATGATGATGACAATAGTTATGTTTTACTCAATGCAAACGTGAAATATCATACTTATAGCTTACCTAGCACCAGTATAATAGACGGATAGGCGCCTGGGCACGCAGCCAAGCGAAATAAATCCGAAACATCATAACAACACTCGGCTTACAAACTGAAAACACGATTTATATGAAAACAACTCCCAATAAAAACATGACATCATTTCATTTACTGAGAGTGCTTCTTTCTCCCCTTTATTTATGAAAGCACTGATTAAAGCAAAATTTCTTTCTCTTAATGAAAAGCTTTCATAAAATACTTATTTACCTACTGATATTTTACCTTTATATGTATACCTATCTCGTATTTATTAACAGATCTTATAAGCCCGGCCTTAAATCATAAGGCACTTACAACGTGAGTTGTTTTTTATTTAGTTTATTTTGCTCTCAATTTCCCTTCTACTTTTCGCGGAGGACGTAACTAGGTAGGTATAGCGCACGTCCAAGTTAAAGTCAAAATTAGTTATGTTCCAATAAAGCCACACCAAAACAAAACTGTCACACAAAATACAAAACACGGACAAAACTAAACATTTCTCATGGCCAATGTGGTCATTACATGTCATATTAATGGCAGAGAGTACCTACCTACCTAAAATCGCGCGTTACGATCTCCTGTCATATGTGCTTTATGGCGTACATAAATCGATAAAAATCACTCAACGAAAACGGGTCAGTGCGTTTTCTCTTCGGGTCCTTTCAGCTACGGATCCCTGGAAATCTCAGTACCGACAGGGGAGCCAGCCCCGATTTAATTCAAGTGTTTATGTGTTAGTGCATGTGGGGATTCGGTGGCACACGCTAGGCGTCAATGTTTGTAAATACATCCTAAACAGCGTTGATGTTGACGTCCATTCATATTCGGTGCCGCCTGTACTGGTTATGTCACAAAATATAGAATTATTACAATGTGAATAAAAAAAAAATAGGTACCATTAAAATAAACAATAAAAAAAAGTTGCGGTATAACTCTAGTCCCAGATAATATAGAGTCACAAAGAGATGTATAAAGTAGCTTTACATAAAGCCAGAGAATTGAAATGATTGTAAGCTTTGAAGTTCCGTGACCAAATTGAGACGTTTTGAAAAAAAGGTCAGGTCAAGAGTACCCGAAACCGACGAGCATGTATGAAGAGATTGATGAATGTGAATGAAGCGAAAGAGGTATGTCAGGATCTTAGCAAGTGGAACAAAGTATGCAGTCTCTGCCTACTCCTATGGAAACGAGGTGTGACGGGATGTATGTGTGTTTGGAACTAAAAATCATTTCAATGCAATCTATTTCCAATCTGTGATAGATTCAATGGTAACAATAATAAAAACATCGGTAGGTACATAATAATTAATTTTCCCTCAGGGTAAAAGCTACGCGTGGGTAAATGTAACACCCATTTGTCCGTGGAGATTAATCAATCTTGAGCTCACGTTTACCTTAGTATTTTTAGCCGAACTTGAAGAGACCTTTGGGAGTTCTCAAGTTCGAAGGCTAAAGAACTCATCAGCTACGCTAAAGTTGGTAAAGGCAATCTTGCGTGTCAAATGTGCTACTCAGTTTCAACTCGGTTTCGAAGAAATAAAGGATGTCTTTTTGGCTAGCATTCAAGCGATTATGTAGTAGGTACCTTTATGACAAATGGGATTATATCTCTAAAATTGGGATAGAATCTTGAAAAGACTAGAAAATAGCGACCGTTTTACGCGTTCTTAATATAGAGTCTTTACCGTAGCGCGTTAATCTTGGCCAGTAAAACAAACAAACTGATTTAATATTTCTCTATGATATTTTATTGACAGCTTCTTGGAAGAAATCGTAAATTCATATTTATTCAAACAACGAGTGCCAATAAAGCACTAGCTTCTGGGATAAAAATATCGACTCTATTAAATGTTGAAGGAACATTCTGTTTAATAAATGCATGCCGCGTCGTATTCCGATTTCCAAAAACTTTTTGTCGGTTTGTGTGTCAACTTGGTAAATGGCGACACAGGGAGGGCGACGCTTTAGTGGTTCGAAATTTATAGGAACGTCTTTGATTTTAATTTTGATAAGTATCTCGATGATACAAATTGACGAAAATCATGATTGTAGACGTTATATTCTGTCTTAGATCAATTTAATTAAATATACTTTTAGCTGCAATTAGGTACTTTGAAAACCTAATTAATCCTAGAATATTTAGAATATATTTAAAAAAAAGTTTATGCGTGCTGTGTAACCAATCACGTGTTATGCCGTGCCTAACTTCTTTTATTTGCAGACTATTTGAAGTAGCTAAGAGTATGAACTTACCGAACTTTTTAAAAGTAACCCTAAGGGGCAGACTCCGACAGTGGAAGTAAAAAAAATACGCCAGATGTCGGCTCGGCTGTGTTTACTTGCATCTGCTGTAAAACAACGCTGCCCTGTACCTACCGCCGCCAAGGGATCACAAATTGATAAACAACATTTATACTTACAAGAACAAGGAAATAAAAGTGATGAAATTGATGATTTATATCTATAACTTACTAATTGAATTAAAAACCATTGGTATCTATTCTTCTTTTGTCATACATAGATGGAAAAACTTAGTTCTAAGTAGGTTTAAATACTAATATTTTTTGGGCTGATCGTTTTTTTTCAAACGCAATCAGGACAGGCTAAATTTGAACATGAAGTGACTAACAGAGAGTCGTAATAAAAGTAGGTAGGTACTCATCAAGTTACATTGAGGTCAAAAACCGTGGTTTTGTGGAATGCATTTGGATTTATTTTCGGTCCATGTTTCACGCTACACCGCAATTATAACGTTTCATTAGTCATCACAATCTGCGAAGTTTCTTGTTATTATTTTAAGAAATCACCCGATCAGCTCTCTCACAGTTTCGTTCGTAAGTATTAAAAAACGGGGCATTAGAAATTACATCGCGTGAAATAAGGGGAAAATACACTCAGCGGTACAAAATTTGGCCCAATTTCCATACAAAATTACCAATATTGCAATACGAGGGCCACATTTTTTGCCACTGGGTAGGTATCTTCTTATCTTAAATTATGTTGCGTGCTTGATGTTGGGTGGGGACACTTAGCTGGGGCAGGCGGGCTGTCGATCCTTTTGCCGATCATTCAGTGTTGCGTACTTACTTAGTTATATTATTGTTAATGTTCCAAAAATAGAAATCATTAAATCTTCGAAGTTATTGTGATTATAATGAAAGTAAAATCTCCCGCTAAGCTTGGTACTCGTGCAATTGTTTATCTTCAAATGCAAACGACAAAGACAACTGCATAGTTAATGCGATTCTTTGTCAGAGCTGAAACAATGCTATAGTTTTACTGCATTCCCCCAAGAGATGGCCAGCGCTGGGTGTTAATAATAGAGCTAACGGGCGTAAAATTCTTTCTTACTCGCATTTTGCAGTGAATATTTTAAGCCCCAGCCTGTGACAGAATGCAGCTTGAACGGCGATGTGGTAATAAAACACTCTACACGTGCATAACTTTTTTAGAAGATCGAAGTCATTTTAAAAGCAGCTATACATTATATTTAGCAGTGGCGTGGCATCCATAGAACTCGATTCCCACCGGCTTGCCTATTTTAAGGCAGTTGGGCACTTTTATTGTGCAGAACAGAGGAAAGGGCTAGTTAAATGCCATTCGGCTTGCATTCTGATATAATGACGCCACGCCACTGATAGGTAGATAAGCAGATATACAGAGAGGTAGAAATCTTAGTCTTTGCATAGTATAAAACAAAGTCGCTCCACGGTGTCTGTAATAGGTCGCTTAGATTTTAAGGCAGTTTTCTTCAATAGATATGAATTATGTAAGAGAAAGGTATATGTAACGTATTGTTTAATATCCTGCGTGAAGGGTGACGAAACTACATTTATCTACGCACATATTATCATTAGTGCTCTAAGATGCGTTCAGATACCGTACCATTACTACACCCTTAAAATAATCTATAATATAATGTTATTAGGTACAATACAGATTTTACCTACTAGGTACCACAGACAAAAGTTACTTTCATAAATCACGTCTTTATCCCTTACGGGGTAGACAGAACCTAGTGTAATTGGTTGTAGCAATGCTGGTAATTTCCCTACTGCTTCTGAACCCATCTTAGAGTACTTATAATAAGTGTGTAGATAAAGTAATGTATGCAACTGTACAATAAAAACACTCGTGTTTTAAGGACCCTCATTATGTAACGGTTCCATAAAATACTAGTTATTTAAGGCGGGCTTGTGCGGACCAGGGTTAACTATATTAATTTTCAGTTAACTAGGTACTGTAGAGCTGCCCTGAAGAGGCACTTCAGTCTGTACGGGAATCGGGTTATAAGATATCTAACCAAACTGTTATTGCAGAAGGCCAAGTTACTCAAGTTAAAACACAAACTTAATAAATCTTGATTTTATTTCAACTTTAGATTGTCATTACAAAATATATAGAAA
This sequence comes from Pandemis corylana, assembly GCA_949127965.1. Taxonomy (NCBI): domain Eukaryota; kingdom Metazoa; phylum Arthropoda; class Insecta; order Lepidoptera; family Tortricidae; genus Pandemis; species Pandemis corylana. The sequence goes on along the minus strand of OX421858.1, from coordinate 8,135,510 downwards.
TCCGCCTATGCGGCTTTCGGTTCGAGCTGATCTGCGAGCCGTCCCAAGTTCCAAAAACAAAAACCTTTCAAAATATCGAACGGGTGTTCGATATTCGGAACTTGAACTATCTCAGAACAGCCAGCACCCAAAACCTGCCAGCATAAACTAGCCGAACCTAGTGACAAAATTTATGTAACTGTCATCTCTAACCCCGGTTTAACCATTATAATTTTTAACGCTAGACTAGCGTTAAGAGTAGATAAACGATAATCCAATGATAGAGCTTAAAATATCAATCATTAAATAAAATCTTTACTACGCATTCGCACAATGCCCAGCGCGCTCACTTAAAACTAAATCATCGATTAAATATATCTTCTAATGCTAATCAACCAACTTTGTATGCTTGTAGCGTATGTACAGTCCATGGGCTATTTAGGTACAGTTCACTCTGTATGAAACGGAAGTAGCCAATTGTGGCGTCGAGTTACGGTGGCGACCGGCAAATCCATCATTGTCTGTTGACCCGTATTATGTTGCTATGGGTACGCGGTCGAGTCCGGGCTGACCCGGGAAAATTCTATACGAACAAATTACAACAGGTGGGACATAGGTAGACTACACAGTTTAATGGATATTAGAATGCCTTTTTGTGGGTATTTTTGTTGAATATTGCTTAAATAAAAAGATAAGAATAAAGTAACCCGTTGTCAATATTAATCAACTCAAATGCATATTCTGTAGCTAAATACATAACTAATAGACTGCATTAGAGACGCCTACGACTCTGAGGCTCTACAAGTATATGTTGACATTTAAATATTAACATTCAGTTTCTAAATGTCAGTGATAATTAGAACACATAGAAAAATCCGAAAAGTAAAGCTATGGCCGGGAATCGAACCCGGGTCCTCGTCATTCCGTGACGCGTGCTATACCCCTACACCACCCATAGCAGGTGGGTAGTCTCCGAATTTTTCTACCTGTTACTAACTGTCACGTGACCTTTTTTGACCGAAAAAGTAAAACAAAAATCAAGAAATAAAAAAAAATTCTTGATTCATTTGATAGTATTAACATTCAGGCTTAACCAAACATTAACGCCATCTAATAAAGAAAGCTTTATTATAATAATCTTTTATCGCGTCGTTAAGCTCGCCCTTCTGATAATTTAAGCTAAGCAACCTAAAAGCAGCAGGCCAATTATTTAAATGATAGTTTTTTTTTCATTAAATCAGCGATGTACTGACTTGAGGCGCCTATGGTGATAACGATGAATAATTTTACTGTCATAGTGGCAGTGATACTCGCCCAATATCGATCTAGACGTACCTACAGAATCTATAGGATAAGTAATGTCAATGGAATAAGGCTGCAAAATAGTTATTTTACTGCCTACATCAGTTACCTACTTATTTAATGCTCTTTATTCTGGCGGTACTTGATTACTTATTTTATTAGTTCAAATCTAAGCGAAGATACTCGACTGAACTTTGTAACTTTACAATTAATATTTAACTCAAATAATTGTGCTTGTTTCATCTCAAACCGAAATAATCGAGTTCATTGCTCTAGCAATCATAAACAGACGAACACCAGATGAGCACAGATCATTGGCTCACAATTCAAAAACATCTAATGATCTAATGGCTATTAACCTTTGCTATATCTGCTTCTTATACCTGATACCATATTGTCTAACCTGCGGGTGCTCGAAATGGCATTTACCATGACATGAGAGTAGAAAGAGTTCCACAACAACCAACTAAGCACAACTCCAAGCGTGTCGCGTGCGGTATTCGTTGTCTATTGTATTGTCTAGTGCATTACAAATTATATAAATTAATTATTAGGTGCACCTAATAATTCAAACTTTGTCATCTGACATGTCGACGTCTGCTGTTGCTTCCGTCTTTGGTAGTAGAAGTCGTTGGTCTTTGCCCTTGTATTAGAAGTCTAGAAGAATTTAGAAAATCGCAGAATTTAGAATTTAGAATTAATTTAATCGCCTCATTTCGCTTGTCAAATCAAATTATCACTTTATTTTATTCGAATAAGACCCTGGTCTTAATTCAAATCCAATAACAGTAGTAGAGTGATTTGTTAAGCTCTTTCTTATAAATTGACCCCTATTCGGCACGGTCTAACTGACATGGAATTGGGAGCCGAACTAAAAGCAGCCATTTTATATGCCTATATCGGTGGTTTTAGTACGGCTTTTAAGATATTACTCTGGGTCAATGTGAAACACCCTTTTTCATCTCTATAAAAGTCTTTATTACACCTACATTATTCTACTCTACTCTACCAGAGTTTGTAGAGTTGCTACGAAATATACCAGATCAAAATAGTTATGAACATTGACTCTACTCAACCCTCTGTGCATCTGTGACTGTTTATTTACTTTGATATTCTAGCATCGTATGCGCTCCAATCTGATAATTATTGACTGTACCTACTACCAATTGTACCTTAATAGAAGAACCTTTTATTTGTACTTCTACCGACGTGCCTGCTCTACTTAATACATTACATATTGGTCACGTGTCATGTCCCTAAAAGGTGGAGAATAGTATAGATTTTATTCATGTTACCTGCTACAGTACCTGGATGAGCTTAGCTCCGTATTTTTTTGGTGCGTTTTCTAAAAATGAAACCTAGCTAGATTGATTTATCGCCCCCGTAACCCCCTGCACACTAGATTTCATGAAAATCGTTCGAGCTGTTTCCGAGATTCAGATTATATTCATATATATATATATAGCATAGTTATGCAAGAATTAATCGTTTTAGGGCCGATTTTTCAATCGTCAGATAAGCCCTATTCTACGAATAACTCTATGGGTATCTGTCAGTTAAATGCTTATCTGAGGATTGAAAAATCGGCCCTTAAGGTATTAGACAGACGTGTAGTCTTTAGAATAGCTCCATAAATAAAATGAGAAAAGTTTTAAAATCTACATGAGCAACAACTTCAAGCAAAGAACAAAAGGCATTCAAATTAAACGAGAATTAACAATTCAAACCGACTGATCAGCCGTGCACACAGCCATGAGCGAAGTTCAATTTGAAAATGAACGGTTCCGGTCGCTAAGCTCGCCTGCAGTGCAAACAAAGACAGGCTAATTAAAGTTTTAATTGATGGCAGGCGTGGATCGCGACCGAGCAACTGTGCCTCCCTTTGCCACCTACCGACCCCATTATAGTTGACATTCATTACGTTAACTAGGTAGAGAACGAGGTAAGTGTGCGTGAAATGCTTCGCGTTCTCGAAGCCTGCTACTTATCGTGCCGCTCATGAAAAATTAACGGAGGGCCGAATTGTCGTGTCAACCAATCTTCCAGTAGGTACTTCAAAAAGGCTTTACAGCTTAACTCTCTTAATTAGAAAAGTACTAAAACGGACAAATGTCTGCATAATAAAGAACAAAACATTTGCATGAAACCTGTGTTTCTAATTCACAGTCTAGATAACGTCGTTTCCTTAACAACCGGCGTACAAATAGTATTTATTTTGATGAACATACCTGAATTCGAGACAGTTTTTTGGCAGCTTTCCAAAGATAGGCGTACGCTTTACCTGACGATAAGATAGCTTATATTCTAGATTATGTAGAATTGTGTGAGCAGTGTTTAACGGTTCAAATGGGTCTACTTAGTTGTACCATGTTATACGAGGGTGTACGACTATCACTTCAACCACAAATCTATTTGTCAGCTTCAATATTACGACGCCATAACGTCTACAACACCCGTCCTTGTAAGTACCCTCAGAATCAATATCCATCTCAGCAAAGAGGCTTGTCGTTATTACTTGTCAAACTAATCTCTTCGCTACATAGAAATCTTAATTAAACCGCGTAACAATATTTATTGAAAGGTCCTTAATATATATTGATTCCTATCCAAATAAATAGGATGTGCTGCGAACCTTCGTAAAACGTTACGTACAATATAGGTACATATCCACGACAAATTGAAGCATACACAAGTTATTATGCCTTATTTAAAATATAAAGGTTGACAAACTTTCGGCAGACACGGGACGCATAGAAAATGTGGGAACGCTGCTCCGAGCATTGTTGTCAAACATTCATATGCCACTCGACTCACCCATAGCCGGGACATCCGCCGCTACTTCCGCCGCCAAAGATGGAAGATCGGCCGCCTAGTTCGTTGACAGCGCCACGAGCGTCCCCAATACAAAATTAAAAATAAATAAAGGGATTAACAAGAGCAAAAATAGCAGCACGGCACACGGATATATATATCGATATCACAGCACAAGGTCTTTATTAATTTTCACGCGCGGCACGGCCGCAGCGGCCGGTGATCCGCGTAAACTTGCGTTCGGTTTGTCTTCAGAAGCTATTTTTGATGCAAAAGCGTTGGGACGCCAATGTCTAGAGCATGCATTGAATATGCAATGTCGTCAGCCTTGGGGCGTTGTGTGCGAGTAAATCACCTGCGCGCATCTTTAAACGCAGAGCCTAGGCAGGTAGATAGTCCTTGAAATGTAAGCACTAGCGGCCTTATGTGCAGTTAGCGTCGTCTAGCGATCTGTCTTCATACATCAGACTAGGTAGCTACTATAGTTATCAATTGCGTTTGTAAAACAGGTAGAAGTGTGCACATGTAAAACATGTTTTCTTTCTTTCTTTCTTTTTTAATTCTAAAAGCAAATTTCTGTCTTGCCATGGACCACCTAGTAACTACATATCTAACGAATGGCTTCGATCAGCCCTAGCGGAATTGCACCTTTACGGATTGTCTGGTTGTCACTTATCTAATTATTTATTAGATTGGCCCCGCGGACCACTTTAGATGCTTCCAGGGACCACCGGTTAAGAACCACTGCCGTAAGGGATATAGACGTGATTTGTGTATGTATGTATGTATATCTATACAATTATAAACCCTTTATTCTTCCATGCTGGTCTGGGAGTAAAGAAAAAACATAGAATGTACCAGTTGCTTCTCTACCCGCGCAGATGGTAAAAGTCCATCGAGGGAATGGGCGAAAATCATAGGAATCTTGTTATAGGCGATGAGGCTAGCAACCCATCACTATTTTGATTCCATTTTCCACCTGTACGCCCACAATTTTGCTAAATGTGGCCTGTAGGTCTTGTTACCTTAGGCTCTGTCTACCCCGTAAGGGATAAAGACGTGATTTGTGTGTATGTATGTATAAACCCTCCTCTTGAATCACTCTATCTAAAATCAAAATCCGTTGCGTAGTTTTAAAGATCTAAGCATACATAGGGACAGACAGACAGCGGTAAGCGACTTCGTCTTATAGCTAGTTACTATGCAGTGATGATGATGACCTAGAAAGAAAAAATATTTTGGTATAGTTCTTAACTAGGTACTACCTACTTATTTACTAAGAAACTTTGTTTGTGTTAAGGAAAAACGCAAAACCAGCGGGTTGAGGACATGGTTATGGTTGGTGGTTATGGGAACAGCTAGATATTTTTATTTTTGATATGCCTCTCCCAACCTAAGCCACACCAGTGCTCAATTTCCTTCTTTCCAATCGATTTTGGCAGCAATCGAAATAGCGATGCCACTAAAGGAAATGCTAATGCGTTGCGATGCGGCGTATTTACTCTTTTAGAAACAAAGTGACGTTTTGTTTAGGCGTATGTTTTCGTTTCGTATACAGTTAGCAGCATTTAACTAAACAGCCGATAATCTCAAAAAGAGGTAAAGAAGCTCTCGTTATACTGCAAAGCAGACAGGGGTGTCTTCAGGGCCGAATTTAAGGGAGGGCAACCGGGGCTACAGCCTCGGGGCCTCCACAAAAGAGGGGCCCCCACAATATACTTCGAAAAAAAAAACAAATTTAGACTAGTGTAAACATTTAGTAAACAACTTGGGAAGTAAAATAATTTGGGTCCAGAGGGCCTCCACTCCTTTGTTGTCCTGTCCAGAGGCCTCCAGACCTCAAAATCCGGCATTGGGTGTCTGAGTGTTCCTTTTAGCTTCGTGACAGGGTAGAAGAGAATAATCAGTTCAAGGTAACTTGTATAGGTAAGCATAAAATGTGTGTACATGTGCACGTCCCCATAAAGGAAAACTTACAAAATAAAAATCTAATAAAACCGACCACAATAAGTTCCTAGGTACGGTAATTATATATAGGTAGTGGCGTGTGACGGCAACATAAAATAAATGTACCTATTTGATGTAGGTTAGGTACGTAGCTACCTACTTGCATACCTAATGTGATGTAGGTAGGTACTGTAAAGACTCCTTCTTTACTCTTTATCTAATTCGAATCTTAAATTTAAAAATTAAAAAATAAACTAGAATTCGAAACAAGAGTTACGTCAGAGTTTGCTTAGGGCTTCCTTGGAAGCAGATGTATTGTTTAAAAATAATCTAAAAAGTTAAATAAAATACTGAACCTATATTCAAAGTTTGATTAAATAGATTTGTGAGCCATCTGAGCTACATCAACCCGTCGTGGAGTCTGTGCCTCATCAAGGCAGCTCCACAGTACCTAAGTAGGTATCTATCTTAATGAAACTAAAACGTTCTTGATGATATATATTTAGGTACTCGTAAGTAGGTAGATCGTAAAATTGAATGAATAATTATTTACTGCCTTGCTGCATATTTACATAATTACATAATATTAAATAATGCAATCAATCAAAATAATCTTAATTTAAATATGGACTTGTACCCGATAGCAAAAAACAAGTTTGTTTTGTAAAAATTAAATAGACCGCGAAAGACCCTTCTGCCAAGAAAAATGCGCCGCAGGGGACATGACAAAGTATTTTTATAAATAAAATGTACTGTTTAAAACATTCCACTACTTAACAACACTAATACAAGTAAAACAAGCTAAATATTAATAAGAATTCAAAAATGCTAATTATAAAATGATACAAATGTAATATTTTTCACATCATTATAAACATAAACCATTGACATAGATGCTATAGCAAGTGTCAGTATTCTCAAGCCAAACAGGACATTGCAATACTAATCTTAAAGCTTATATTTAAGTGAACGCACGTGCCACGCAATTAAAACGGTATTAGCGTCTACTTTACATTTTGGTAAACAAGTTTGTGAACTGTCAAACTGACAATTCGTAGAATAAGAAACAAGTGAGAGGACTTATTGTCCCCTTCACTTATTTTTGTTCGCATAAAATTAAAATGCGACGCTGGTTTTTTTTTACATCAACTTCGTAATTAATTGGTAACTCTCTGTTCCCTAGAAACTATTGATTGAAGGTTGCGCGCAGGCGCTAGGGCTGATTCATTCAGCAGTGTGCTATTGAGGCAAGCTTGTGAACGTACAGAGGCTGCTGCTGCGAACTTACGAAGTATGAGTGAGTGAGGCATAATATCAGTTAACGTTACAACACAAACAAAAGGAAATCTAGCCAGCTAGTGTCTATCGGGGAGTCGCAAGGGAGGGTTGTGAAAATGACGGGTGTGGACGAAATACTCGATTACAAGCCAAGCCCGGACGACGACTTCTACGCGTTGCTGGGATGTGATGAGAACTCAACGGTCAGTACCTGGCATCTCTAATTATCTGAATTAAAAAAATGTATTGATTGTATTGCTCTGCTTGTTGACCTTATTGCCCGAGGTCGTAACTGTTGACCTACATTTTTAAACAGTTTTTTTATGAAATAGTATTTCTGCGCGGTACGTAGATGACGAGATACTGGCCAGAAGGAAAACTGTATAAAAATGAGTCATCATAAGTGCTAAGGGAAAAACCTGATGTTAACATCATTAACTAAACAACATTAGTGTAGATTTAAGAAAGAACAGGTTTTGTTATGGCTGTAAAATAAAAAGTAAGACTAATGTTGATTACGATTATACTTAATTCTTATAGTTCATGTTTACATAGAGCAAAAGCAGCTGTTTGGTGATTTTTAGAAACAAATATGATAATTGAACAAGTTCAGAAATCCTTACAGACCAGCTACAATTGCTACAGATAAACTTCAAAAACTTGATGCATTCAGTTTTTAAGCTCTGAATTTAAAGTTACTTTTATCTAATCTTAGCAACAGATGTTTTTGTAACTTCTTACAATTATTGCCAGTGAATAGGATTATTGCTTGTGATAGATAAAACCTTGTTTTTATACAACAAGCCAAAAGTTATGATAAGTAATACAATGTTTTTATATTTTTTAACAACAGGTTGAGCAAATAACAGCAGAGTTCAAAATACTGGCACTGCAGCATCATCCTGATAAAAATGATGGAGACAAGGAAGCCGAGGCCAAGTTTCAAAAACTGAAGGTAAAAAAAACAACATTCCTTCAACATTAGCATCAGAACTGTGACCAGTGTCAGTTAAGACTTGGAACATATTCATAAAATCTGCCCAGCTATTAAAAAAAAAGATCAAACTTAGGAAAACAATTAAATAAAATACTTCAAGTCAAGCAAGAATTCTTGGCAACACACATAGGTATCTTATATTTGGCAAAATGGATTATGTTCGACAAAAAATGAAACAAAGCAGCTGCCAGATGTCCTATTATGTTATGTTAGAAGTAAAGCAAATGTCTAACAGCATAATATCATAATTTTATGGATGATTGAATTTCAAAATGACTAGAAAAATAATAAATAAGTAAAATTAAATGTGTGTTCTAAGGACTCAAGGCTAGTTATATTTTGACATTTATAAATGCATAACTCTTTGTTCTAAAACTTTTTACTATCTTCTTTTTACTTTTAAATTAACAGGAGGCAAAGGAAACATTGTGCGACCCAGCCAAGCGCGCACTTTACGACAAGTGGAAGAAGAGTGGCATTGCGATGGGCTACAAACAATGGCTTGGAATGAAGGACCATGTGCAACAGTCAATGCATTGGTCCAAGCCCAACACTAAGGTAAGTAAATTTTTTGCCAGAGAAGAGCCTTTTGCTTAAAAATATAAATGTTGAAATTGATCAAAAATTTAAGAAGTATAATTTTATCATCATTGTTTATTTGAAATCCTAAAAATGTTTGTTACATTATGAAAAAAAAATAGATGACAGCTGATCTCATGTAACCACGGTCGTTTGTAATTTCGCTATGTGAGCGCAATTCGTTGCGTTTATTCGTTATTCGTTGACTTGGATAATATTTTATATGGGGCATTGGAAAGGAAAGGTATGAATGTTAATGTAAGACGATTGTATGACAGAATGTGAGATTATGATTGCGGGTGAGAAGGTAGAACAGGTAAAAGAGTTTGTATATCTGAGCGCCGCGTTTACGTAAGACGGGAAGTGTGATATTGTAAGAAGAGTGAATGCAGGAAACATGGTCATTGGAGCGCTGCGCGCCTTTGTGAGCAGTGTGAAGGTGTCAAAAAAGGCGCGTCTGGCCGTCCACAAGGGGTGCTCGTTCCGACACTAATGTACGGCAGCGATAGTTGGGTGTGGCAAAAGAAACATGAAAGTAGAACAAATGCAGTAGAAATGAGAGCGTTATGCGAAATATGGAAGGGGTGAAACTGAAAGACAGAATAACGAATATTGTGATAAGGGAACATGCTGGTGTGAAAGAAGATAATAGACCAGGTCCAGATAAATGACCAGGAAAGAAATATGCTTAGTTGGTTTGGTCACCTAGAGAGCATGGGTGGTTGCATGTGTAACAGTTGTGCTCAGGGATAATTAAGTTTGTGGGATTTATGTGTGTTTTATTGGGAGTAGTGGAGGGAGGTTTTGCATGAAAAACATATATATTTCACACAGGCTTAGTTATCTTGCACGTGAGTAGCGGAGTAGCAAGGTAAATTTTTTGTTCATTTCTATTTAAGTGTTTACAAAACAAATTTTATTGAAACTCATGCAGACTTTGGTTCTAATATGCTTAAATAAATTCACCAGGAACATCAAATGAACTGATCTAAAAAGTGTTTCGTTTTTAAGTTGTAGGTAAACTATGCATTGGACATAATGGTGCTTCCACATAAAAGTTATAAAACTTTGTATAGCATTAAAAACGATACAATACTAAAGATTAAATTTTTAGTGAACATATTTATTCCATATCATCGTGTCGGCAGAACCGATAAAATCGTTTGAAATTGTGATAGGTTTAGGAATTTTATATTTTATTTTAAAGGATCGCATGCTGGAAGGTGAGGCCGGGCGCGCTTCGGGCCCGTCGAGCCTGGGCCCGGCCAACTCCGCGGCCCGGCGCGCCTCCGAGGGCGGCGCCGCGCTGTGGGGCCGCTGGGGCGGCAACCAGGAACCCCCATCCGAAGTCATATCCAAATTCCGTAACTACGAAATCTAAGCCCATCCCGTTTCAAACCACGAGGGCCGTACTTATATTTTGCGTTCAAGAGATTACTTGTGCCCTAATCTCTTAAACTGTTAAACCTTAACGTACTTAATTTAATTGTATCAAAACCTTCCCGTTTATTTTGTGATCACCAGGCTGATTGTTAAACGACACTTGCCAATTGTAATGTAACGTGTTATACGAGTAAGTGTAGCGTTAAGTATTAATTAATTTAGATTTAAAATGGCACAATATTCATCAAGTCAGCTCATTAAAATAATGTTACTCGAATGTGGCTCGATATCTTTTTCTGGGAAATATTCAGTGTTCTATGTGTTTCATGGTAATATATGTACTTCGTTGTGAGTAGGCAGCATGTTGACGTTAGCGCCCCGTCCCCGGCCGACTGGCTAGTGTCTGACACTCGTAGCTATATCTTTAGTTTTAAGCTGTGCACATTCCTAAAACTTATGAGTCTGAATATGAAACATCTCTGCTGTAGAACAATACGTTAGTCTACTAAAGAATCTATGATATTTTGAAGATTTTATATTTTTGATCCTCTTTTATGACTATTTATCTTACTGTATAAGAACTAAATTACTTTAATGAGAGGGAGTATATGAAATTGTATTGTTGTGAGATACGTACAGGGTATAAATGAAGGCAGGTTGGTCGCTTCTGTTACTAAACTTATTGGTCGATTCATTTCTTATACCTCGTCTTGTGAGTTTCTCATTTGTTGACAAGATCTGACATTTGCGATTGTCCTAAAATAGGTGTTGTGTTCCCATGTTAGAGTTGTGTAGAGTTTAAATAAATCATATAATGATATATGTTAAATGTTTTATTAGTGTTTACTTTTAATGTTTAATAAATCAGTGTTATTAAATAGTTGACATACTTACTAATTAGTAGGAGTTTTAAATTTTTAATGTTTTATCTCAATAAGAAGCTCTATCAAAAGTGTGACAAATGTATAAGATGTTTTTATTTTTGATGTAAAATCACCTTTGAAACAATAAAGTATACCGTACATAACTTTCATTTTGTTCCAGTTTGAAGGGATAAGGGAGTATAGTAGAGGGAGAGAGGGATCACTTGAAAATCACTAGTTACCTACGTACTTATAATTAAGAAAATGTACCGAACGTAAATTATAGCCATGTGAGCTTAATGGTTTGACCTATGGCCTCTCAAGCAGAGGGTCGAAGGTTTGAATCGCGGCTTACATCTCTGAGTTTTACGGAATTTACGTGTGAAATCGCATTTTAAATTTAACATGAGCTTTTCGATGAAGGAAAACATCGTGAGAAAACCTACACACACACCTGCGAAGCAAGTAAAGATTACGCTTTTCAAAGCTTTTTGCCAATCTTTTTATGTGTGTAGTTTGTGGACTAGCTTTAGGCAGACGACATGCAATAGCCTGCGAGTCCAATATAATAACGCGTTCCGGTTGTTGATGGGGCTGCCGCGATTTTGTAGTGCCTCGGTTATGTTTGCGGAGGCGCGCACAGCCGGCTTTGCAGCTATAATGCGAAGTAAATGTGTCTCTGCTACACCGACTCCGCGGCAGCCCCAACCGCATCATGAATGCCATGACAGACCGCTGGGACTCCCCTATTCTCGCCTGTTGGATAAGACTGCATAAAGTCAAGTAACAGCGGGCGGCACATTTGTTTCTTTATCTATTTGTTTGTTTTGTCAATTTACTACTAACCTCTTAGTTTTATAAGATGTACTACTAGCCATTTTATGGACTCCGTCTGAAATAAATTATTATTATTATTATTATAATACAATGGTGTGTGTGAAGTTCCCAACCCGCAAACCCGCAATAGCCCCGCGCGAGAACTATAGTCTAAGAGATATTCTGAGAGGCGACCTTTGCCCAGTGGAAGTATATATTATAGGCTGGAAATAAACTTAAATTATTCAATACTTACCTCGATTTGGGTTATGGTTATGATTGATATACCTATGTATATGACACACCTTTTTCTCTTCTACAAATATTTCGGCGAAATGCAGTGCTACTATATCATAGCATAACTTGAACTTTCCAAACGTTGCACCATTAGGTAAATTAGACGGTATCTTGATGGCACTAAAGAATTGGAGCTTTCAGTAACAACGAACATGAAGCAGTCAAGTTGTTCCTTCAAATAACAAACCTCGCACGAAGTTCTTAATCATACGGATCGTTACTCGTAAATACGCAAATCTCAGCGAAAGTAAGTATGCAAACATCACATCCAAATACCTCAGCAGAAAAGAAACAATATGTTTTCAACAGCTGTCCTGTTTACAGATTCCGGAGATTCTTCAGCAGGAAAAGGTATGACGCAGGCGCCAAGTAGTAACAGGCATATACGTGCTAATATGACCGTATCAAATGTGCAAGTTTTAATGTTCTGACTTAGTAGGTACCTATAGAAGTACGAGTTGGAAATGTTAGATATCTCAAGAAGAGTAGAGATATTATATCAAGTTACTAATACCTACTAGGTAGTGTTAGGTAGGTTTTATAAACCACCTGATGTAAGACAGAGGAGTTATAAGTTTGACGTTCGGGTCTTCTTAACTCCCAAAGGGGTCCTACTACTTAAAGCTGTCGTTATTTTTTAGTTGGCAGTCCACTTGATCGAGTGGTTTTAGCTGTTTCGCCAAAATCGATTTACCGTTAATGAGATACGAAATTTCAGATAAAATCGTCTAGAAATCTCTAAATTGTAGCAAATATAATATATAGTGTGATTGTGTTATGATACATTACTTACGCCTCTTCGCGTCATTTCTAGATGCACATAGTAATTAAGTTTGTCTAATTATCATCTCTGACCATTACTACTAACTAATACTAATTATCACCTGGCCATTTGCTCTCAAGAATCACAATAAGAAAACTAAAAATGAGGTCGGGGCTGTGTGGTGGGTGCGGCAATAATTGAACACCAAAAGTGTGTAAATAATCGAGGACCGGGTCCGAGCAGCAGTGTGAGCTGGGGCATTATCCTGGTGAAAAAGAATGCTGCGGGTACCACTCCTCGGACGGTCTTCGCCGAGATGTTCGAAGACTTGAGGCAGGCATACTTTCTGTGTACCATTGACTAGTGAGAGTTCTTCTGTCTTCGAGAGGAAAGACTGCCACAGGACCACTGCGTCGAAAAAAAAACTATCATTTTTTTTACTGACTGTCCTGCCACGAACAACTTTCGTAGGCAAAGTGTCTTCTTCGAACGCCCATTGCCTTGACTGTTGCTTTGGAAGGGGGTCGTAGCTATATGTATATCCACGATTCATCAGTTGTTAGGATGTAAGACACATGCTGAGATCTGCCGCTGTCAAATTTTGCTCTTCAGTAACCAATCCAACACGGCAGGCTTTTTGCTCTTCAGTAACCAAATGCGGTATCCATCGCGAAGAAACCTTCTGTACTTTCAGATGATTATTTAAAATATTGCAAACAGCTTGTGATCCAATGTTAAGTTCATCCTGTATCTCCCTATGTGCAATGTTTCGCTTTTCTTTAATTAGCCACTCCACTTTGATTACATTTTCATGGGTCACTGCGGTCGGAGCCCTTACGGGTCTTGCTTCGTATTTGACGGACTCCCTACCACGATTAAACTCTCGAAACCAAAAGGAAACGGTGGCTAACGAAGGACCAGATTCCTTAAAATCTGCGTATAAATTTTCGTGAGATTGTTTAAATGTAGACCTCTTTTGTAGTCATAATAAATGATCACACGAAATTCTTCTCCATCAGTTACGTTCATCTTCTTCTTCTCTCCTTAATGGCGGCCGTAAGGCTTGGGCCAATGTCAGTGCGGTAAAAATATAATTCAAAATACTTGTGACAAAATGTCGGCAGGAGGGGAGGGGGGTCTTTGACCATTACCGTACGTTCATCTTGCAATCGAAACAATGCTTGACACATTTTTCAAAACAACTTTTTTTTTCGTAAAGTCTTGTCTATTATTTTCGGCCAGTATTTGAAAAAGGTTTCAATCGGTAGTAAAAAATGTATAATTTTGCATGTAGTTTTATTATCACATCTAGAAACTTTCAGAACAACCTAGGCATTCTAGACTCGATCTAGACGATATCAAAAAAACTTTCGAAGGATGAAAGCCTTTTTTTACGTCAAAAAATTTGTCAATTTACTTATTGGCAATTATCGTGGTATTAATTATGTAAATAAGTAAAAGTCGTAAACGCTCGACTGACCAAAGTTAAGGTGGTTGAAACGTTGATACCTAACCTATGTAACACGCACCCATATAAGTACTACATGAGTAAGTAGTCGCTCTCTAAACTAAAACATAGGATATCTAATACGGTAGGTTCTAAGGTCAAGAGCCGTCATCAAGGCTACCGTCATGGTGGTCAATGTCATTACGTTTATCTTCAAGTGCCTTAAGGTATATTTAGGTCCAGTATAGCAGTTTCGGCGGCGTGCGCGCAAGTTAGTGTAGGAAGTTACCATGAAGTTGAACTCGACTCATATTCATCTCGTTTCAAAATGTCAAAGAGCCAAAGTGTTTAAGCAAATTGTACTTTTGGACACTTAAGCCCACACACATATAAATCACGTCTTTCTTTATCCCTTACGGGATAGACAGAGCCTGGGGTAACTGAAGTCCCAAAAGCCACGCTTAGCATGATTGTGGGCGTTTACTTAGGTGGAAAGGGGAATCAAAATAGTAATTGGTTGCTAGCCGCATCGCTTATAATAATGACATGATTCCTATGATTTTCGCCCATTCCCTCGATGGGCTTTTATCATTGCGCGGGAAGAGAAACAACTAGTGTAATTAGTTAACTTCATAAAATTCTGCCTAAGTATGGAACTTTTAGAAAGAATTTCATCAATTTTGTTGACTATTTATGATCTTGATTTAATACCTACACTACAAGTACACTTAGCTGTGTTTTTTTAGGAAATCTTGTAAAAAAAAACTTGATATGATTGATTAAGGTACGACGCTACGACTGAGTCTATTTGAACTCATAGTTTAACTGGCTGTTGCCCGCGACTTCGTCCGCGCATAATTAAAATATAGCCGATACAGATTTTCGCCCATTCCCTCGATGGGCTTTTACCATATGTGCGGGAAGAAAAGCAGCTGGTACAGTCATGGATTTTAATTCCTGACCCACCGAGGAATCACTTCACATAAAATGTCATAGTGACATCGCATTACTTAACGCGACAAACATACATACATACATATATCACGTCTATCCCTTACGGGATAGGCAGAGCCTAAGGTAACAGACCTAAAGGCCACTTTTAGCATGATTGTGGGTAGGTGGAAAGGGGAATCAAAAATAGTGATGGGTTACTAGCCGCATCGCCTATAACATGATTCCTAAGATTTTCGCCCATTCCCTCAATGGGCTTTTACTATCTGCGCGGGAAGAAACAACTGGTACATTCTATGTTGACGCTTTACTCCCAGAGCAGCATGGAAGATACGACGCTTACTATAAAATAGTTCCATGGTGGGTTAGGAATTAAATTCTATCCCCCTTATTCATAAACGCTCTGTAGGCTTCTGCTAACTTAGCAATCGTTTGTCCTTATCTATCACTTTGACATTTACCTTTCACAGATAAGGACAAACGATTGCTAAGTTAGCAGAGGCCTATAGAGCGTTTATGAATAAGGGGGTATGACTGTGCACACTATGTTTGTGCTTTGTTCCCAGACCACTATTGTTAGGGTAGTCAAAATTGGCATTGTTCATTTTTTTTAGTATGCTCCAATTCGAAAACCATTTCGAGGAAAACCATCAATTATCCGATTTATCTTGTCCGATTTCAAAAATACTTTATGATTGCAGATATTTTTGTAAAAGTACTTTGAACCTTTGTTTGACCGAACGACCGGGTTTTTAGACAGAATCCAGCATCGAATGTTTGCCACAAAAATGAAAAAAAAAGTTTGGCTACGGCAACTGTCACGTGTCACTGTCAAATCTACAAAACCATAGACAAAGCCGTTTTTTTTATAGCCAGCCGAACGAAGGCGATTGGGATTCTGTCTAAATTCACGAATTATCAAACAGCGAAAAAATATTTATTATTAATAAACAAAGCTACGTAAAAGCATAATATTCACATTAGTTGCTTGAAATAGTCCATTTTATCAAATAAAGGTGTTAAAAGCACAGCTTAAAAAAAATGAACAATGCCAATTGACAAAAAAGTAGAATCGAGTATAAATCGAGTTGACTCGAGCGCACTGTACCTACCCGCGTTGCGAGGATTCCATTCGGTGGATGTTTACAGTGACCGGCTCCGGTTGCGTCGTTAGCCAGCGACGGCTGGCTACTCTACCACCAGTCCATTGCCAGCACTTGGCTGATGCGAGTGATAGTGGAAACTTAGTGGTACAACTTAGACAGGTAACTGTTCAGTGATAATGGAGGACTAAGTATTTTCGGGTGTAGTTTTAACACCTTTTGGGATATAATTAGTAGTGTGAATCCTTCGATGGTATTTGTTACGTCTGGATAATTCGATGAGCTGTTTATAATTATAAAAAATAACTTTCATAGTTTCCGTGCCTTTTTGATGTTTGTTGTGGAGGTTTCGCTGTGCAAAACGTTCACAGACATTTTGTCAATAAGTATGACATTTACGCATACAGAAATTAACCAATAGAGTAGAAAGAGAGAGTGGTAACACCATTTTAGTTATTACAATGATTGTTCCTCATATTTACGTGCTTACATAGGTAGCTATATTATTTTTGTTTCATAAAAAAACAAGTGAGTGCTATGCAAAGATTAAACATATACTATCAACATCGTAAGTAATATCTGCTTGTCCAACTCTTGAACCAGCTCATCAAAGTGCAGCATTCACCGCAGTGGTTTGGTGGATTATTTTACAAACCAATTAAATGCCATTTTCACTCTGTTGGTCAAAGTACGAGCTCTATGCATTTGCAGTTGGTCAAAAAGATACATTCATTATCAGAAGAATCTGGACTTTCAAGGAGATCCAGTATTTCCAGGTAAGTAGGTACGAAGTCTTTGTCACGTAAGTACCTACAGTCGTGACATTACCCCAGACAACAGTCTTCTGCAGAACATTTTGCATTCCTCGAAAAGATATACTTCTCTCCTACTTTAATTATAATTTATAAAATCTTGACCTAAGCGTAAAAGAGTCCTATTCTAACATTTTTTTATTTAGTTTTAATTTAACTCTACTGGTACTTGACATATATAGATTCCATTCCTATTCTTGCTGTTAAAACCTCTTTTAACTCAACAACGAAGACTTATTTTATTTAGTATACTTATACATACTCACCTACCCTTGGCATTAAACAGACCAGATTTTCAAAATAGTACCTACGTAACAAATAGTTATCGAAACAAAATATCAAAACCAGTCAGTAATCTATCCGATTCCTTCCATCAAAGTTAATTAATCCTGAGAATAAATTTAACTGTATGTAATATGTATACTTACCATCTATTCCACTATTTATCGAGATTTATACCACACATTATAAATTAGTAACATGGAACCATCAGCTCTAGGGATATTTTTATTGAATATAACTTTTTACTCTACAAAGCATTTTCACATAAGATAACTTACAAACTGAAGTACCTATCTAGATCGACCAGTGAACAATGCACTGAATATGTAACTGCAGTCCAAATTAGATAATGTGTCTAAGCTTTAGATATTATATTATTATTAGAAAACATAGACACGTCCTGGGAAAGAGATGGTTAAATATGCCTGTCATAACATAACCATGTGTGTAATCAAATCTGTCCAAAGCTGGCCAATGCTCACAATTAGTGGTTTGTTTCTTTCAGAGGTGTACACGTTTGCTTTTCGGTAATGTTTAAGTTAGTCTCATTTCATATCAATTTTTATGAGGTTCATATGAGATTGAACCTAATCATTGCATTTCAAGTCGTGTTGTATGTTTTCTTGCTCGCGATAGAGTAATTTTACACATTTTGTTTATGTTCTTAGATGCAATAAAGTGTTGTTGCCATACGACATCATGATAGAGATTTATCTCCGTGACACTCGAGTATTTGGCTAAGTACTCGTCACGTCACACTTTGCGAACAATAATAATTATGTTCCTAATTGACCATCGTTGCAATATCGTAAACCTTGCCAGCATCGCAACGTAATCGCTTGATTGTGGAAATCCAAGTCTCGAGGCTTTTGTCCAAAAGAAAAACACCATAACATTCAAAAGCATGTGTTTTAATGGAGACAAGCTAATAAGTGTTAGGTTACTGTTTAATCCGATTCGTCCATTCTCATAGGAGCTCGACGATACGTTTCCGTGAATCAGGAATCCATTGAAGCAACACGAGAACCATTTCCAACCAAACGGGTGACCTCATAACAAAGAGCTATTCTTCGACTGTGTTACGTAACAACACCTAAGGTTACATACTTCGTGATGTGATGACAGATTGGGTTTAGTGAATTTGATCTGTCACGCCCAGATTAGAACTGAAATGATACCGTTAGGTGAAATTTGGGATCTTTTTTGTTGAAACTAAGTATCTAAGAAAATCTTGGGACAGTTTTAACAGTAGAAAGAATACAGCTCCAATTAAGCTAGTTTGGATACGGCCGAGCCGAATTTGAAACTCCTTTTTTAAGTGCGGAAAGACCAATGTATCAACGGACATTTAAGAACATTATGGTTATAAAGGGTAATGAAGGGCATAATGGGTTAAAAGAACTGCGGCATTTTTCAGCCTTTTTAAATGTTGGAATAAAACTACTTAAGTTAAACGAATAAGATTGTGTTTAATGACTACATACAAACGTCAAGACGTTACCAATCACTTTTAGGTCTCGTGATCGCCAAGCTAAGTAGATAGACTTCTAACGTCCTATCTTTTCTTAGAAGGTACCAAACCGTAACTATAACTAAATATGTAGATAGGTAACTACATATTAATTTGGTGGCCTGTGCTCAGCAGTGGTGGGACGTATACCAATAGGGTGAAGATGATGATCATTTATTTAGATATTAAAATGATGTTATTCTAGTCTCGTTTAGTACCTTAATCAAGTCATGTTATCATTTTATGTAGATACCTACTTCTGAAGAAAGAAATCCTGAATACCAATCACATCTGAGAGAAAAACCAGGATGTTTCACAGCAAACACAGTAGTGTGCAATGCTAAAGTTGAAACATGCATGTACTTACTTTGTTTGTAATGAAATACCTTGACCATCGACTGGGTGCTGAAAACAATGAAATCAACGAGTATGAAGCTTTAGGGTAATGTATAAACAACAGGAATGTTATGTACAGTATACGTATAATTCTATATGTAACGTTTTTGTTGTCTTAAATTGCTCTCCGCCTAACAATGTACGAAGAACGAAGATGCGTCGCAAGAACGCGGAGAACATGGTCAGTGTGAGTAGTATCTACCTACTTAAACTTAAGTAATTTTGAGGAGTAAGTATGTCCAGAAACATGGGTTGTTTTCCACTGATGAATTGCAACCATAAGTATATATATTAATTTAATATATGGCAGGTACCCTATTCTCGTGGTATTAACTTGTGAAGTAAATCCGGTGTCAAAGGAACGCAATGAATTAATTTTTAAATTTCTCAGTATTTTAAGTTATTTAAACTTACGCTTATGATTTGTCAGCTGTGCTACTTCGGTGAAGCCAACTATCAAACAGAAGATTTATTTTTATTGAATTAGCTGTCCGTAATAAATTGGCTAAAACTGCGACTTCATTAGTCTTTTAAGGCCAATTTTGTTTCTATGGTTAATTATGTACGTATAATGCAAGCTCGATGTTACATATTTTCACCTATTTATATTACTATCACTTTCTTTTTTGAAATCGCTGGTAGTGATTATAGAGTTTACTTTGTGTAAAATCTATGTTTTCCCCAGACTCCTCTCCCTTCCCTTTTCTTGGCCGCCTGGAAAGCTCCTTGACTACATTCTGACCTTTCAGAAATCGACCACCCTGATTCTATTCAGTAAATTGCCAAAAATAACTCTGTTTTGTACCTACCTGGATGTTTTAGGAATGCCCTTTGGAATGTTCCGGGTGCCTTCGTCTCTGTAATCTAAATTGCACGGCTTTAAGAACTCCTGACCTCCTTGGTGCAACCATTTATTGCCCACTGCAAGAGAAAACGTTTGTTTATTTGCAATATTCAATTGTTTGTGACCTGCACAGCTGGCACGTAGAACTACCCTTCAATTTCTTCGGTACTGTTTATTCTAGAAAGAGATAGGTAGTCTATGTGACAATAAACAAATTTTGTATTATTTTAAATAAAATACGTTGGCACAAGTTTTAAGTGGGTCACCTGTTGGTAGCTGAGTAGGCGTCATCAGCCCTGAACACTTGAAATATCAGTGGATTTTAGATACGTTGCCAGCCTAGAGGGCTAAGATAAAATGCTCAATGTGCTCGTAATTTCAACGGCTATATCTCCACGGCGAAACACTTCAACGTGCGCACTGCCGCTTGGCGGCATGATTAGCGCGTAACAATACATAGTGATAGCGCTCCGGACAGACCTAGCACAAAGTCTTACCACTCGCAAACCTACGTTTTTAGTCAATATATATATCAGTAAACTCACTTACTTTACTCATTTTTATTTGCACACGAAAAGCTATTCCTTTATTCAGCTAGTTACTCATTTAATTTACAGGAATTCAAATCAACTCCCCAATAATACAGATTCAGATACCATATCTCCAGTGTATTGATTTCAAAATTTCAAAGTCAAAGTCAAAGTGCAAAAACATATAATAATATGAGCTCGTGAATATCGATTTAAAATCATCCGATCTCACCCCACTTAGAGCCTTTGAGTACGGGGCAACCGGCATGAAACGTTGCCATGTCACCATTACCCGAGGGATGCAGGTTCATCCAGAACAGCGCAGAGTGCTTTATCGGAAACACAGAGAGCCCTAGATCGGTGAACACAGTGGCGCCTCCTAGTGCCACTTCTGACATCTGAACAAAATAAAAATATTCTACCTTATTACCGTGACATAGACAAGACAGCCCAAAGGGCGGAAAACATTGCAGGATATTTGCCTTGTACTGTACAAAACGAATGTACGTATTTTAAATTCTGATTAGAAGATATTTATAAATTAAAATTTTCCATTACTTTAAATTTTATAAAAACTAGGAAAGTACCTAAGTAAGTATTTCGTATAACAAAGGTCATGACTGTATAGTCGAGATGAAGTTCAAATAATTATCACAATGATAGCTGCGTTCCGCGGCCTGCCAAAATATTATATTAATTATAAGTAAGTACCCTATTTATTTAATTTGCGTGAACTTACATAAAACATCACTGTAGCGATCCTATTGCCCGTGGTAGCATCAAACGTGGACAAATAGTCCTGAAAAAAGAAACAAATCTTTTCCTAAGTAGGATCAGACGTTCACTTCAACGTAGAAATAAAATAGCTTTCGAAAGTAAGCACATATTCAGAGGTTTACAAATGAGGTAAAAATCAGGCAATGTGCTTTTTTTGTTATACCTGTTTATATGGTAATAAAACAAAGGTATTTTTTTTTGTTGTCACGCATAGTGTTCGACTTAGCCGGCATTTTGTAACTAAAACTGGCTCCGGGACAACCCACCTCGATGAGAAATATGGTCTAAATATATATTTTTAAATTATGAAATAGGTAACATAATATTTTAATTTTAGCTGTTGCCCGAGGTAGACAATATGGGTATGTTTCCTAAAAAAAATAGTTCTACATTATCAAAGCCTTCTGCACCTGCGTTTTCAGTCTTGCCATTAAAATTTACTGCTTGGGAAATTGACCCAACCAGGCTTTGGCATCCTTTGTCACAGTGCTTGAAAAAACGAACACGATGGTATGCCGACTCTCTGGCAGCCGATGCCCAATACGGACCTTCTCTAGACCCTATAGTTTGATGTATCTATTCGGCTTGGAACCATTTGAGCTGAGGCACCAGTGTGAGGCACCGACTTCACATATAAATAAGTACGAGTAGGTAGCACTCACCGAAAGATAAATTGGTTTAAAATTTCTGTAGTAGCGTATTCTTTTTTTTTTAGTTTTTTAGTAAATCGTTTTGTTATTTTTTCCAACTTATAAAGCCTAATACCTGCTACGGGCCCGTGGTCCCAGTGTTATAAAAATGACGAATTATACTCCACCATAAGGTCGACAACACTCCGCGAAAGCGGGGTTCCGTTTCTATGCGGTTTGCCCTTCGGGAATTTGAAGATACCTAACAAACCTAACCTTGTTTTATTACCTCTAATGAGTACTTTTATAACAGTAGTAACGAGTAATACGCTATACGCTCTTATGCCAACTGTTCATCACTTTTTACTAAATATTCATTTTCCCGATGCAAAGACGTTAGTTACTTACGGTTCTCTTTGTAGGTAGGTATTTCCTTCATCGGCTCCACTTTACCGTACATACATGACAGACATGAAATTTGGTAGACGTATTCCGTAAGTATCATAGATATAGGTACATTAAGAAGAGATTTATATAAATTCCCACGGGATAAGGAAAGGGGCCCTCTGGAACTATACCTATTCGAGAGCAAAGAAACCCGGTTTCTTTGCTCCCAAGTATATAATTGCTAGAGTCATGAAACTTGGCATGCAAGCAGGGAATCATAACTGCTAAGAAATAATTTCAGTATTTTCAAAATTCCCGCGGGTTGGGAATAAAGACTTAATTTTTGATTTGGCGAGCAAGGGCTTTACTTCTAATTATTAATTATGCGCGGACGAAATAACATTAAAAATAAGAAGAATTACAACTCTAATTAGTCTAGTCAACTAGTCGAATTTTTAACTTGAACCGAAGTTTTGTAGCATTGCATAATCTTTTCCACTTTCGAATGGTTCTTTCGAGTGATGTCTTTTCCAAAATCGGACCCCAGGCTATTTAATCATATATCACTCACTTCGCCGGAGTCGTAGTGCGGTGCATAATAGCCGCCTATCCCGTAGTTGGCAACTTGCAGCATTTCTGCTGACTTCGCGGAGAGCCCTGTCATGTCTTCCACGCGCTGCGACAGGCGCGCGATCACGTCACTCTCTGTATCATGCATCCATGCCGATTGGCCTATACGGTAGAGTACTTTTGCCGCATCGCCTGTTTTAGGATCTTGGACCTCAGCACGTACGAACTGTGAAAGAAAAATAAATTATCTGCTTCGCGCAGTTTAATTACATACCTACAATACATACCGTCACGCCTCTTTCCCATAGGGGTTGACTACTTTATTCCACTTGCTCCGATCCTGATATACCTCTTTCGCTTCATCCACATTCATCAATCTCTTCATACGTGCTCATCGGTTTCGGGTGCTCTTGACCTGGCCTTTTTTTAAGACGTCCCCAATTTGGCCACGGAACGTCCAACTAAGACTTCCTCTCCCAACGCACCCATTCACACTCCCCATATAAAGCTTCTTTCATTCATCCTCTTCACGTGACCAAACCAGCTAAGCATAGCTACTTTTTCTATCCTAGTCACTGTCTATATCTTCTTTCACACCAGCAGTTTTATTCACTATACATATAAACTTTCCTCTTGAATCATCATTGTATATATTGATGAAAACTGCATTAAAATTGCGTACATACTTTAAAAGATTTAAGAATACAACATGCTTACAGACGGTGAGAAAGCGACTTATGTCATGGTAGAAAAATCTTAAAAATAGTGAACTGCAAACTATTGGTAAGACAGCCGGCTTCCTCCAGGTTTGCGAAGTTCGGAATCAAACCCACCTCATTAGTATTAGGTAGATAGTTAGTAGAAAATCTCCTTACGTTTACGTTTTACGTTACGTTAGGTTTCTGACTAATAAACAAAATAACAATTACTTAAATACACGAGGAGACACTAACCCTGGGCATGGCCATGTCCTTGATGAATTTAATTTCCTTGTCGCTGATGACTTGGTGGAACATGTATATGTCCGGGTTGATGTACATCTGCTCCATTTTGATCGGCGCCAGACGCAAGAACGGATGATGCTCGGTCAAGAACACACAACTTAATCTACGGGACAGGTATGCGATAAATGACGTCATTTCCGATTTCACCATTACAGGCGATTTTTTCGAAAAATACGGGTAGAAAAAATCCCAAACTGTTTTTTTTTTGGTTTCTATAGGCGTATTTCTCGGAATGGTTTTCGATTTAAGGTAAATGAAAAATTAGAAACATTGTCAATTGAGTGCTGATGTTAATTGAAATAAATGTTACATTTGAGGAGTCAGAGACAACAAGACGCTAGGCTTCCTGTTGTGTACAATCAGGTTTAAGCGGCTCACGTCCTGATGGGGTTGATGAATGGTCCATGAAAGTTTAAAAAATGTTTTCCATTATCTTCTAGGGCTTACTTTACTAAAAAGGAAAGTTCAAGGAAATATCGAATATCATAATTTTTGCCTGTTTATTACCTTTTTGCGACTTCATTGGGCACATCTACCTCACCACGGCAGAGGGGCTCGTATTCCGCTAAATAGTCTTTACTAGGCTTTCTGTGACTTTTCTTTTCCTCATCATCCTACAACAAACATATACAAATTTATAAACATGTATACGTAATCTAAATAAATTACGGTAAAAAAGAGAGCTCTACCATAAAAGTCTCTTAAATTTTAAATCACCAAATTGATATAGGAATGTAGTGTAAGATCGCCGCATACCACGCTAGACCACTTACTGTCTGGCCCTCTAAATAACGCTGTTGACATTTCAAGTAAATCATACCCTACTTTGTTTCTTCTCTTTTCGTATTTCTTGTTCTTTAATAGTCTTCTCGAAGTGAGGTATGTTACCGCGGGCTAGGGGGTGGTTGGGGTCCAGTTCTAGTAGCTTATTGGTCCACTCCAAGGAACTTCTTACATCTCCTGTGAACAAATCAAAAATAGATTCACTGCGTTTCAGTAATAGTAATAAACTAAGGCTTGCCATATTGAATTATTTGTTTCCTAACACTCTTTGCGCCATAAATGATTGAATTGAATGCACTCTGCGCCGTAGACGAAAGATACATGTTGTGGTGTTAATTCCAACCAACCTATGAAGTAATGTGAAAAGATGATGTATTCAAGTATGTCGCTTTCTGTCAACGTGTGTCCAATATTATTTTCAGTCCTGTATTTTCGCAGCGCTTCCATGCTCCACGCTATTGTGTTCTCGAAGTCTTTAACATTATAGATGGTGCGGGCAAGCTCGAAGCAATCAGCCGCTGTCATGCGATGACTGAAACAAACACACCTAGTGCCTAGGTACTCAAGTTTAATTAAAATCACACAAAGGTTTATACTCGCGAGGTATAAGTCATGGACGATCCGACTAGTTTCGATCCCACCCTTAAAATGATCTTCCAATCATCGATACTAGTCCGATCGTCCTCAACTAATAATCGTGAGTTAAACTGTTTATTGTGTAGTTTCTATATATTAAGCCTCACAAGAATTTAAATAATATTATGGTACTTAAATCTTCATAACAATATTTCTAATATGAACTTTTGCCTTTAAACAGGATGAAGAATGTTTAGAAGAGACTTAAAAAGATGTGACACTGATTCCTGTCGCTGGGAGAAACCGGCAAGCTGTCACCAGGCGGAGGCACTTTGTTACAGATAAGGTGACAGAAACAGTCCGATCTGGACACGAAACGTGACAGCCTCAAAGCAGGACCACCCACAGTCATCGCTAGAACTCACTCACTCAGTCGTCTTTTATAACTTCTTCGACGATGTCTTTACGTGCTTAAATGTATACCTATATAAACGGACGTTTTCGTATCATATTGCCATGCGCCTCTAAAGTCTGGAACAGATGAAAGAACGAACAAACATTTTCTTCGCCGAATAGTTTAGCAGTCGCTTAAGCTTAGCTGAAATCGGATAGGAGAGTTACTAAATACAAGCAAGTGAAATCCTGGAGGCTATCATCACTATTGGAGCGCTGTGACCTACCTGTACTGGACGCCATTGAGTATACCCTCGGAAAGGTCCCGCACGTCGAGTTGGTACGTGGTCTGCAGCCGCATAAGCGCTTGCGCAGCGCCCGTCAGATCTTCCAGAGTGGGTAATTTGACGTCACCGTAGTTCGCTGTTATAGAGTAAGATCCCAGAGCGATCAGACATAACTTATTTTCTGACGAATGAAACCTTAAGTTTTCAGTAGCGTCTCGTGTGCCTTGAATACATAGTGCT
Source organism: Pandemis corylana (assembly GCA_949127965.1). NCBI lineage: Eukaryota > Metazoa > Arthropoda > Insecta > Lepidoptera > Tortricidae > Pandemis > Pandemis corylana. Next base: position 8,108,974 of record OX421858.1, on the reverse strand, counting down.
CTCGCCCTCATACTTCTGACTGAATATTTTTTGTCTTAGGGGATGTTTGGTCACTCTGATTTGTCTGACTGATTGAATATAAGTTTTAAATAAATATTTCAATAACATATTCAAAAATCAGACATGTACACACGGCAAAATAATCAGGTAAGCACCTACGCACGCTCGCGCCGTATCTATCCTGCTTACCGAATAGCTTTGCTGTGTGTACCTGCCCAGGTGCACAGTATATATATAAGCTAAAGCAGTAAGGAAACTACGAACAAATCGGTTGAAACGAAACACGCACACAGGCGCGCGCTTTACACGGCCCCTCAGGGGATCTCGAGGTGCCGTCAGTCGCGAGTGCCGCGTTGAGTCGAGCGGTTGTTTGTTACGTGCGCCCAGACAGTCCGCGATCTTTTTCGTGTTAAACATGCCAAGAGCGTATCATTGCGCAGTGTACGGCTGCTTGAACTCGACTTTTTCACAACCGGAGCTTTTTAAACTCCCTGCTGATGTTGAAAGATAAGAATACATTATTATTAAATAAAATGCTTTTTCTGTTAAATAAAACGTTAGGCTGTTTAAATGATAAAGTAGTTGCCATATATTATGGAGCACGTTTTTGGTGAAAATTCTACTACGGACTTTCGTCGGTATCATCTTGCATCTATAATATACCTACTATTTTATATATATAGGACTGCATTTGAAGGATGTCTTGCCAAATTCCGATACGTACTTTACCTATACCACAACTTTTCATTATTTGACAGATTGCTTTCAAAATCGATATCTGGGGATATGGTTAGTCTCAGACATCGAATCCGTTAACGGAATGAGAAAAAGTAGCCGCCATCTTGAACTTTTTAGTTATTCGACCGATTGTTTTCAAAATCGATATCTGGGTATCCGGTTGGTCTCCGACATCGAATCCGTGGACGGAATGAGAAAAAGTAGCCGCCATTTTGAACTTTTTAATTATTCGACCGATTGCTTTCAAAATCGATATCTGGGGATATGGTTAGTCTCAGACATCGAATCCGTTAACGGAATGAGAAAAAGTAGCCGCCATCTTGAACTTTTTAGTTATTCGACCGATTGTTTTCAAAATCGATATCTGGGTATCCGGTTGGTCTCCGACATCGAATCCGTGGACGGAATGAGAAAAAATAGCCGCCATTTTGAACTTTTTAATTATTCGATCGATTGCTTTCAAAATCGATATCTGGGGATATGGTTGATCTCCGACATCGAATCTGTTAACGAAATGAAAAAAAGTAGCCGCCATTTTTAACTTTTTAATTACCTATTGGATCTTTTCGATGTTGTTGTCAGAGACAACATATAAAGTGCAAAGTAGCTTTATTAATTTACAAAGAATTAGAAAAAAAACAGTTTTATAGTGCCGTGTCCATCATAGAAACCAAATAAACGTTTGTCTTTTTTTTAGACAAATTAAGGGTGCCAACCCTAATACTCTTAATTAAGTGTAGCTAGTTACTTTAAAACAGGCGTTACTAGCTGGTATTATAGCGCTAACTAAACAAAAATCTTTACAATTTTATATAAATTAAATCGACAACCCTAACGCTCTAACGGAGCGTAGGTATTTATTTCAAAAAGTATGCCTAGCTTCCATACTGGTCTATTTATTTACTGTGCCAGGTGTCACTCGGCAAGTTTTCACAAGCGCGTAGGTATTCAAGGCACACGAGACGCTACTGAAAACTTAAGGTTTCATTCGTTAGAAAATAAGTTATGTCTGATCGCTCTGGGATCTTGGACTATTATGCTATTTATGTCTAGCGGAGCAAATTTTTTGTATTTAGTAGTTAGAGCGCGTTACTATAATGTGACGTGCCTGCCACATGTCTGCACCACGTGATTGTTTTATACCTCATACATGTATAAATGATGAGTAAAAAGCACTTGTCTCGCAGTTAACTTTAAGTGGGTACTTAAAAACAGTTTTGGAATGTTTACTTCTTACTTTAAATATTATTTATTAAGTAATATTAACATTTATTTCGTGATGATATTGATGTCTGAAAAGAGTGGCTGATAATGTTGCGATAGGTACCTATACCTACGAATTTTTAGGTTAGTTCTCGTGGTCCCACTGTTGTGGGGGCACAACTGTTATGAAAATCCTAAATAAAAAAATAAATTAAATTAGGTTAGGTTTGTTATTGTATCTTCAAATGCCCGAAGGACAAACGGAATAGAAATAGGAACCCCGCGAAAGCGGGGTTCCGTGAACTTTATGGTGGAGTGTAATTCGACTTTTTTAAAACAGTGGGGCCACGAGAACTAAACCGAATTTTTCACTAAGTAACCGACCGAACCGAGGACCGACAACGCACTGGCATCGCGTAAAGCGCTGCGGGTGTCTATGGACAGTGGTGGTCATTTAACATCAGGTGACCCACTAGTTCGTTTGTCTGGCCTCTCTAACATAAAAAAAAATGTTTTTATCGTTCAAAATTGTTCATCAACATGATGTAATAATAAAATTAGTGTCCCTATATTGTTTTGTTGTTTTGATTTTTAATAAAGTTGACTTGACAGAGAATTTCAAGTGTAGTTAATAAAATAAAAGGAGACCAGCATACACGTGCGAAACAATTCAATGGTGTGTGTGAAGTTCCCAATCCGCAATGGGCCCGCGTGGAACTCTAGCCCAAGCTCTCTCATTCTGAGAGGAGGCCTGTGCCTAGCAGTAGGACGTGGAGACAAGAGGAGACTGAGAATACAGGCAGTAAAAAAGTATGTATGTATGTAAAAATGAGTTAGTTAATAAAGTTTACCTACCTATTTCTATACTTATGCTGTCCTCTATATCATCCAAATCGGTTGTCAATCTTTTCATCAGGGTAAACGCGTTGATAGGGTTTCCCAGGTAATTCGGAATGTCTTCCATTGCTTTCTCATTTTCAATCCTGTATACTTGCAATCGGCTACAAAAATATATCTCTTGATCTACCTCTAGATAAGAAATCTGCAGTCTTATCTTTTATCTTTTAACCGTAAACTTACCTTTTCAAGGCAGCAATTCTCCTTTCTTCGTTCGTTATGTATTCGTCTAGAACTTTTATAATTATCTGTTCTGTCTCGACCAGTGACTCCATCTGTGCGATGGAGGTATAAAACTCCGCTTTGGACCAGGACACCAAGCATAGAAAAATTAATGTTAGGCAAGCTGTGCGAGCTATGTCAGAAATCATTCACGTTGAGTACCTAAATAGTTAGTCTGGAAAGAAAATATCTAGCATTATTATTCCGCATTCCCATATGGATGGGGTCATTGCCTGGTTTTTTCACTTACGGTTGTTCCTACTAGCCAAATCCATTTTTTACTGTTTTTGTTAATGAAAATATTTCGCCGGTCTCCACGCAAATAGTACAGTAACAGTCAGCAGAAGATAAAAGTCTAAGAACTCGTGGCTCACAAAGATCCATACACCCTCTTATGACTTGCACGACAGAGTCGTGCGTACATCATTTTGAGCTCTACAACTATTTATATACCTACTTCTGCTGTTGACTGTAGGTACAAGAAAACTGAGACAAGTTTAACCCCATAGTTATAAGTGGAACTATGAAGATAAATTTACTTAGAGCCGCCTGATTAAAAATATAGATACGTAATCAGTAGGTAAATAATTATTTCGTCAGGCTTTCGAGGGTGCTTTACAGGGAAAAGCCGAATAAAGTTATTTTTATGAGCGACGTTAATTACGGGGACACCGTTCTAACCAGCCAGTAACTAACTTATGAGTAGTACTTACATCCAGCAAAAAGTTTCCAGTTTGAAAATCAAACGGAATTCCAGTCTGTAAAACAAATAGCTATCGTGTTGTGCTTACTTTCTACAAACATTGGTTGAGTAAAATATACATCCTGCAAGTTAAATATCCCAAGTTATGCTAAACTGAACGAAGGAATCAATTTTAAATTATGTAAACAAGAACAATCAACACCTTGTTCTTTGTAGCAGTGGTCTTGCGATAAATGATAAGATTTGGAACTGAGAAATAATTGGCGATTTCACGAGGAGAATTGATTCGCCTGAGCACGGTTTTTACTGCAAGAGGAGCGAGCTCCACAAGACCTCAGTTAAACCTATTACGTTAAACCGCGACTGAGAAAATGTTGATTGGTGGAATGCCTGTTTGCAATTTACTATACTGAGGCTTACGGAGCTCGTTTCGCTCGCAGTGTAGACCACGCTTTAAGATCGTAGGTTCTGTGTCGGCAGTTCCTTATTAATCGTCTGATTTTCAATTATCACAAGGTTTTGGTGCGAAAAAGCGCATAAGTATATTGTATTCTTCTTTGATAACATATAGAAAGAAAAAAAGAAAGGAAGAAGACATTTATTCCTTTTTGCAAGACACACAAATATAAGATAACATACCTACATACATATATCACGTCTTTATCCCTTACAGGGTAGACAGAGCCTAAGGTAACAAAACCTTAACCTATAAGATAATATACACAATTTTATAAAAAATAAACAATAAAAAAAACATAGACATGAAAAATAGATCGTCAGCGTTGTGTGTGTCTTCGCAAAAGCGAAACGAGGCTCAAATCGGAATCTGTGTAAGCTTCGGCTGTAATAGCACTGCTTACAAATAATCTACTAAATCGTATAATTACCTACTACATAGTATAAAAATAAAACAAAGTCGCTTTCCGCTGTCTGTCTGTCTGTCCCTATGTATGCTTATATCTCTAAAACTACGCAACGGATTTTGTATCGGTTTTTTTAATACATAATGATTCAAGGGGAAGGTTTATACGTATAATTTTACGCAGACGAAGTCGCGGGCAGAAGCTAGTCAGTAAATATAAACCATATTAAAATTAAACTTACCTCCAGTCCTATAGAAAAAATTGATATTACACTGTCTCTATTCGCTTAGTAATTATTAGATGTATACCTAACCTAACCTTACCTTGTAACCTTGTTGCTAATTGGGGGCAGTATATTTTCTTGCAAAATCACTCATAGGTATGGTCTAATTCTTAAAATTAAAATACACTAATATTTGTTTCAACAGTTAGCTAAAAAAACACAAAATTCTGTTAAAATTGCTGTATTCTTTGAACTAATACATCTTGTAAACATTTTGTTATTTTCAATAACACAAAATAAATCTCTGTTAATACAGATATAAAATTATGAAAAGCAATAGCTTAAATATATACTACTTACAATGTCCCAGATTATTAGAACACATCATTTATGCTCAAATAGTCGAAGCTTAAACAAAAATATAAATGCATTTTTATGGCGCTTTTAAAATATAATAATATTTGTTAAGATTATAATAACAATCGACACAATTTGAACTTTTGTCAGCAAACGCTACGATGTGTAGCATGGTTGGCAGCAAGGACAGGCTTTCTTTAAAGCAAACATACATGCCCTGTGTGGGCAGCCTCTAAAATTTCATTTTATTTGGAATATCTCGCTGTTTTGGCAACAAAATTCATCATAAAATGCTACTTATTTTACTTTTGTCATGGTTAATTAAATGTTAAGGCAAGATTCTTTAAATATAAATTGAAATAGCTCTGTATATCCTGTTTTATAATTTACATCCAGTCAAATTAATATTTTGATATATCTGTGATATCTTGTAGTCGTCTAACCATTAGCGGCGTCGTGTACACAGTTGTTGCACTATTTTTCTTGGATGATAAACCATCTCAATCAATTCACACAATTACGCTACAACATAGTAGACCATTTCAACTTACGCGAAATATTTGTCAGCTGGTGCATTTGTATGAAGCCAGCTATAGAACAGAAGCTTTAATCAGTTAAGTTAATTACGTATAGTCACTGGATAATGTCACTGAAAATGTTCCACGTCATTTTACATTTTTAAACGCTATAAAGAGATACCAAATCATTTACAGCCTGACCAGATGTTAAAACTTTCGCCATATTGCGAATTTTTTCAGAACACATTTTCACTTACATCATAAACTCCCTTACTCATAAATGCTTGTTATCATTACGATATAAATGTGTTCATATATATAATGTCATTTTGACGTATGCGTTATACGCAGACATAATTTAGCCCTAACTGAACTGTAACTTTCTAAGGGAGTGTGAGTAAAAGCATGTAACACAGAGGAATTACACGGATATTACACCGAATATTTATGTAGACATGAAGAAACTATATTAGGTATAATTTAGCTTTATAATAACATCCTTGCTTCTTCTCGCTTCTATTGTAACTAGGTAACTAAGAAACAAACAATGTTATTAAATCTTACAACACAAATTTTACCTAATTCCATTCAATCGATTGACTCGAGGTGCATGGTATTTTGTCAAAATAAGTAATCTGAAGGATTGCCTTATATTACAACAAAGTATCAATGCATTGGTTGGTTGTTTCCAAATTACTTATGACAAGATTTTTTTTTGTTGCCTTAGTTAGGGAACGAAAAGAAGCGTTTTGGGTCCAAGCCAACAACTCTGGTCAGGCTACGACTACGACTACAGACAAAATAATAATTACGTATAGTATACAAAGTGAGATTCCAACATTGGCAAATCATATGATGATCATTCTTAGATTAATCAATTTTAATCTATTTTGTGACATACGCAAACACCAAATTACAAATATGATTCAATCAGATCATTTTCTCTAAAAATAGCAAATAACAAAACAAATGTTATTCAAGTGTGATAGTAAGTATGGCAACTAAATTTAGATAATCTACGTAATTAATTACTCAAGTTATTTAACATTTCAATTTAAGGACAAACTAAGTGTTGATGTAACATTTCGTTTTAATTTAGTTTATACTTATAAGTCTCAAACTTTTGTCTTATATTTAAAATGGAGCGTTATAACGCGAACATCCCTTTGCGGAATGCAAGAGGACTCAACCAGAATGTCAAAGTGTGAGTTAGGCTCCGCATCTACCAGAGATGAGCGAGGATTTGGTGGTGTGCGAGAACACACATCACCAATAGGAAGGCAGCACTGAGCAAGACTAGGGAAATAAAGTAATCCTATTGGCGCAATTATTCTTTGCGCATCTCTGGTGGCGCAGGTCTTGCCGATTTAGGTTTTCGTCCTAAAGTTCACGACTCACATTAACTGTAACCAACGGCTATTATTTACTACTACTCTTTGATTCAATGAGGGCTATCGCGTGTGAATTTGCCACTAGAGGCGCTGTGTCCCGTGAGGTCCAATAACATTCAATTTGTATTGGTTTTGGCGGGCTTCGTAATGTAAATTATAATTTCTTTCATTTATGATGATAATTATTGAAAATTAATAAACTTAATGAGATTCAAGATTTAAAACTTTGTTTCGGCGCCGATCTTATAAAGTCGCCTTTGACAACTATACCTCTGGACCTTAGTCAACAGTGGCGCCAACTGGTGAGCAAAGAAACAATAGTCCCCATTCAGTCAATCGCTAGTCTATGTTCTATACCTACCTCGATGTTTTTGGTACGCCACGCGGCATATTTCTGATGATGCCTTCTTCTTGATAATCTAAATTGCATGGCTTCAGGAACTCTTGACCGCCTTGGTGCAACCATTTATTGCACACTGTAAAATTAAAACGATATATTTAATTGGTGACTTTAAATTATAGTAAAGTAAATTTGAGAAGTTAAAATTACATTTTTTTTCATGGTTGGCACATACTTACCTATATCTCCCCAAATGTACCTGCAAACACTCTGGAAATGTGCTAGTATTCTTAATGTAACTTAAACAACTGTCCCAAAAGGAATAGTTACCCTCTCTCAAATATATCAGTTCTCTATCAAAGTGTGACCCATTATGGAACTCTTTCCAAAATTAATGTGATAGCCTCATTACATTTAATTGGCAAGAAAAATAACTGAGACGTTTAACTGCGAGAACGTTCTATGGTGGGTCGGGAATCAATTTGTTCGTTATTACCTAAAAACTTTACCGGAATCACTGGCAACCCCATGTTTTAACAGACGATCTTACCCCACTTGGAGCCCCTGAGCACGGGGCATGCGGCGTGACGCGTTGCCATGTCTCCCTCGCCCGAGGGATGAAGGTTCAACCAGAACAGAGCCGAGTGCTTTATCGGGAACACTGACAACCCTAGCTCGGTGAACACAGTCGCGCCACCTTGCGCCACATCTGACATCTGAACGAAATAAAATTATATTTGGCTTAAACCGTAGAAAATAGACTCAAAAGCCGTCGTGTGAAACCATAGGAGTCTATGCATACGCCATATTTTTAACGCGCCGACAAAACGCGGGCAACACGAAATTCAGTACTAGCATTTTAGAAATGCGCGTCGTCGGCGCGTAAAATATACGCCGTGTGCATAGGCCCTTACGCAAAGGTTTGACCTACCGCTTTTTAAACGTTATTTTTTCTATGGGATGACAAAGAATACCAGCTCAGACTTACATAAAACAGCACTGTAGCGATCCTATTGCCCTCGAAATTGGCGAAGGCGTTCTCAGACTTCTGGAAAGAAAGAGACATGGTTTGCACCATAACATCAAAATGTTCGTTTAAACGAAAGTTTATCTGTATAGGTATTGTTAACTAGATTGCAATTGCGAGTTGCAGCACTCATGTGACTTATTAGATCTGGCGGTTACAAAATTTTTGTGCAAGTTCACAAAGAATCCACGGGAAACTCATCGTCATCTTTATTTGATATCAAGAACAACACCCGTGCACAATTGGATTGGGTGTTATATATTGTTCCTAGAAGTGTCCATTGATGTTCCGTTTGCGACTAACAGGAGTACAGGCCTAATCAAGTCTGCGATACGCGGAAAAAGGTGCATGCAAGACTATATCACACTGTTGGCAACTTGGCTCACTCACCCGAGCGAAGTCATAGTGCGGCTCGTAATGGCCACCTATCCCGTAGTTGACCACTTGCAGCTCCTCGGCCGACCGCATGGAGAGCCCCGTCATGTCCGCGACACGCTGCGACACGCGCGCCACTACGTCACTCTCTGAATCATGCAGCCACGCCGATTTGCTTATGCGATAGTGCGCTTTCACCAGCTCGCCTGTTTTAGGATCGTGGACCACAGCCCGTTTGAACTGTAAAACGTGAGAACTGTCTCAAACTACGTTTGTACAGGAATGCGGACCAAAGACCTAAACGAAATCACTTAAAATTAGTATGAAAGTTTTCCTTTGTGTCACGAAAATTTAACCATATAATATGGGTAATTTTTGCGACACAACGGATTTTTTTCCAGTCAGGCGTTTTTTATGGTTAACGACCAATTCACGTGGCCCAATTTTTAGATTTAAACTGTCGAAAAGGGAACCGTTTCAACTGTTACATAGATTGTGACTAAATGCACTCTTATTGACCGGCCCAAAAACGAACAGGATATATTAGCGATAGTAAACGTTTAGTCATTGCATGGATTATTGAATGTAACTTACTTGTTTTTTATGGAAAAAAGAGAATAAAATAATTACAATGGCTTTATATTACTAATGTGTTGTAGAGTTGGATAGCCTTGAATAAAAAAAGGGCTGATTGTATAGATATAGAGGCACTTACCCTGGGTAAGGACCTATTCTGTATCAATTCAATCTCTCTGTCGCTGATGACCTCGTGGAACACATAGACATCCGGATTGATGTACATCTGCTCCACTTTAATCGGAGCCAGCCGCAGGAACGGATGGTGCTCGGTCAAGAAGCGGCAGCTTAATCTATGAGAGAAAGAGGGACAGTTACTTCATATTCATACTCTCTAGATTAGGGTTTCCGAAACATTGTGGTAATTACCCCCGAAGGGGTGAATCTGTGCATCTTGGGGGGTAACTACGGGACAATTACGTTTGACGTACGCCACTAGACTGCGAGCGATACAGGGGAGCCCCACTATACTTACTCGCTTTAAAGAGGTGAACGATATTTTTTGTACTTTTTATGGGTAAAGTTAAAAGATTAAAAACCACTGCTCTAGGTAGCAGGCCAAGGTTAACTGTTGTTTAGTTGGGAAAGCAAAGCTTGGAACGCCGACCACGTATTTTCAAGAATGTTTGGCTCTTATATTAAATAGGTACCTTTTTGCGAAATTGCTGGGAAGTGCCACCTCACCTCGGCAGAGGGCTTGGTATTTCGTTCTCTCTTTTGCATAGGTCTTCATGTCATCGGTAAGCTCTTCGTTATCACTTTCCTCTCCTACTTCCTGGAGAAACGGTACAAAAAATGAATACCCAAGTGCGTAGACTATTTCTGACCATGCAGCAGGTTAATTTTATTTTTCAAACAATGACATATCTTGCGTATCGTTGAGTACTTTTAACCCCCGACGGGGTTATAAGTTTGACGTCGATGTATGTCTCTCTCTCTGTGTGTGTGTGCCAGTGATTTCGATCCGGTTTTTTTCATTCGAAAGCCAGTTTCCTTGCGGTAGTTCTTAGCCATGTTTGGTAAAAACCAGTCCAGCAATTTGAAGAGTAATTAGCTCTTTTCCAAAATGATGTAGGGCATAAAATTTAATTATTTTTGTATTCACGTGGAGGTTATTTAAATAGTTTTGCAAAATTTTGTTATTTTAAACATTTTTTTTTTATATGAATAGGAAGGCAAACGAGCAAGTGGGTCACCTGATGGTAAGTGATCACCACTGCCCATAGACACCCGCAACCCCGGAGGGATTGCAGATGCGTTGCCAACCTAGAGGACTAAGATGAAACGCCTCTTGTGCCCGTAATTTCCCCGGCTGTCTTACTCCGGTGTCGTATTTATGTAGGTAGGTTCAGTACATACCCCTCTTTGTTTCTTCTTATTCTGTTTTTCTTGTTCCTTGATAGTCTTCTCATAGTGCGGTACGTTACCGCGGGCTCGGGGGTGGTTGGGATCTATTTCTAACAGTTTATGAGTCCATTCCAAAGCTGTTTTTACATCGCCTGTAAACAGATAACACAAATATTCAATGATATTTGATTATTTATTACTCTGTTATATTTACAAACCGGTATGTTTTTATTTGTTTATTGTCTCTTTCATATATTACTTTATTAGCCTGTTTAAATTTCCTTTACGAATCGTTGTCTGAAAGAAATCGCTCGATTGGTGTTCAATGAAGTATTTGTTCAACTAAACGGCGGTTCCAGTGCAGCACATACCAGTGTAGTGACATCTTGCATGATTCAAATCCCTTTTACAAATTAAGAGCCTGTCTCACCACTCTCTGTAAATTTCCGGTTATCGAAGTGTCAGTTATCTATGATTCTCTCTCTATTTATTACTATGAAACGGACAGAGACACATCATAGATAACAGTCACTTAAGATAACCCGAACTTTACAGAGAGTTGTGAAACAGACCTTAAATGTAACCGCCTCTTGTACTTCATACCCGACTGACCCCACCTAAATATTTAAACAAACCTGTCAAGAAATGCGAGAAGCTGATGTATTCAAGTATATCGCTTTCTTCGAACGAGTGTTCGACATCTGTCTCTTCTTTGTACTTCCGCAGCGCTTCCATGCTCCACGCCAGTGCGTTCCTGAAGTCTTTGAGATTGTAGACGGCGCGAGCGAGCTCGTAGCAATCAGCCGCGCTCATGGGATGACTAAAACGATATTAATACAGTCAATACAAGCATCCCTTCCATTCTTGTCTGGGAGCAAAGAAAAAACATAGAATTTACCAGGTGCTTCACTTCCCGCGCAGATGGTAAAAGCCCATCGAGGGAATGGGCGAAAATCTTAGGAATCATGTTTTAGGCAATGCGGCTAGCAAGCCATCACTATTTTGATCCCTTTCCACCTACCTATACGCTCAGAATTATGCGAAACACCCAGACTATGAATCTTGAGGGTTCGATCCCCGGTCAGAGCTGGTATTTGTATGAAAAATACGAATGTTTGTTCTCGAGTCTTAGATGTTTAACATGTGTTTAAGTAATTATATTTATCTAAATAAGTATGTTTATCCGTTGTCTAGTACCCATACTAAGCTTTGCTTAGTTTTTTACATTTATAAGAATGCATACACTTTTAACCGTTATCTCTAAATAACTTAGCTAAAAATTGCGGTTTGAGCCAAATCCGTTCTGCTGAATGTGAATTCCTTAAAAGCATAACAGGTCAATATACTATAGATAAGGGGGCCGGTTTAAGACCGCCGCGCAGGTACGTTTGGACGCAATCCAAAATACCTTCAATAATAACATAAAATTTGCATTTCATTAATCCCACGCTAAAAGCCTCAACTGTCGAGACCATATTGTCTAACTCGTTCGCGTCGCATTCCCTATCTCTTTTTACCACCAATGATTGCTATAGCGATCGTACTGCGCACTTTAGAGAATAGCGTGGCATGGTCATATTACTTTTCGAAACACTGGGCACATTAATTGGAAATTCATTAATAATATGATGGTTTGCAAGTTTTTCTGTGATGACACGCATCATAAGAAATTGATCCGACGAAAATACGACACCGCTAGCCAATCTGAAGACTAGCCTACCGCTGCAAAAGTCAGTTTGTGTGATATTTCAGATATAAAAATCATACAATACGCGTTGAGACTTAGAAGGCGGTACAGGGGCGCAGGGTAGGGCGGCAAAGGGGACCGAGAGAGGTGCGGGCGAGGACTCATTTAAATGGTCGGTCTATAAATCTACAAATGCTAATGTAATGTAGATGATTCTAAATGTACGGATTTAGCACGCGGAAGTTCTCATAATAATCTCATTGTAATAAGAGATGATGTCATCCATTTGCAGTATACAGAGCAGATTTACATGGTAATGTATTTTATTTGTTTGTCGTGAGAATGCGCAACATAGGAAGGGTATTCAGACAGATAGAAGGTATACTTGGGAGTAACGTTTCTACGGGTCACTTCCGGTTTTCTTGCTTCCGAGTATATTATGTGATCAGATCACCAACTTCGTTCACGGCATACTAAGCAATTTCATGATTGAAATTTAAAAGGTTTTTAATTCTTTCTGGTTAGTAAATAAATTTGCAAATAATCATTTTAATACTAACAAGACAATAAGGGAATATGTATAAGTATGTAACAACGCTGGCGAGTTGAGTGCTCCAGCAATTATTTTTATTTTAGATCGACCGATAATTTTGTCTTTTAATACGTATAATGACAAGACAACTTTTACAATAATAAGAAAAAAGTATTATTATACAAATAGCTCTTAATTGGCCATTCATTATCTAAAAGCCCCTTATACTGTGACATATACTTGTTTGTACCTATATATTCTGCACTGTCCACTTTGGAAAGCGCGAACCTCATCATTTTATGATCATTATGATCTTAGCATAAGACTTCTATGTATACATGCGTAACATGACCCAGTTCTTAGTCGCTATCCGTATCTCCAATCACGCACACTACAGCATCTTGTAAGCACGAGCTATACTGTATTATTTCACATCGACTATTTACCGTGGAAGACGCACCTTCGTGAGTGAGTGTAGTAATGTTCTTATGGTCTTACCTGTACTTGACGCCATTGAGTATGCCCTCGGCGAGATCACGCACATCGAGGCGGTACGTGGTCTGCAGCCGCGTGAGCGCCTGCGCAGCGCCCGCCAAATCCTCCAGGGTGGGGTATTTGACGTCATCGTAGCTCATGGTTATGTTTTTGATGTAATCTGGAATCGAATTACATCCGTATATATTACCAAAAGGTTGATCATTATAGACTTTTGCAACTTCAACTATTTGAATGAAAAATCACCAAATTTACTACAAAATAATACCTGTTCCAATTTTGATGCTGTCCTCTATGTCATCCAAATCGGTTGTCAATCTTTTCATCAGGGTAAACGCGTTGATAGGGTTTCCCAAGTAATTCGGAATGTCCTCCATTGCTTTTTCGTGTTCAATCTTGTAGACTTGCAAATGACTACAAAACAAAAACTCTTTTACTATAACTCGGAAGCATCGTCGAAAGACAAACATAGTAATGGAATTTCTATTATACTTGCCATTTTGAACAATAAGAAAGTTTATGGCGTCACAGGATTTCCAATATGGCTGACGTACGAGTAAGATATCGTAATTATTGTTAAATTTCTCAAAAAGGTTTTTTAACTCACCCTTTCAAAACGGCCAATCTCTTCTCTTCTTTCATAATGTAATCATCTAGATCATCTACAATTCTCTTATGTGTCTCGAGCAGTGGCTCCATCTGTGCGATGGCGGTAAACAACTCCGCTTTCGTCCATGACTCGTAGTGCAGTAGAAGTAAACTTAGGCTTAATATGTGCAGAATATTAGGAACCATTTTTATCGCCGTTACTCTGAAACAAAATATTTTTCTCTATTCGTTGGTCTGGGCCATAACAAGGAAATTTTACTATAACCATTAACAATGAGGCTGATATTAACTCGAGAAAATATTGTTCACGCCTGTTGGTCGTGTACCCATATGCACATAATGTTTTTGTTAATACACTCGAAGATTAATCGAAGCGAAGACAAAATAACTTCATTAACTGGAATGCTTTAACAAGTGGTTAGGTTAGCTTAACACGTTAGCTGTGCATGTATCATATGCGTTACACTGCGAGCTACAAACGGTACGTGTCGTGTAGCGCAAATATGACACACGGCCCCAGGTAAATTGCCAGGCTGATCAAAGCTTGCACGTGTCAGCTAAAATAGTATTATTTGCTCGCACATTGAGCAAGTGGCACCGGATGACTTCAAGCGAATGTTGCCTAATTGAATTTTTAAATGTCAGTGAAAATTAGAACACATTGAAAAATCCGAAAAGTAAAGCTATGGCCGGGAATCGAACCCGGATCCTCGTCATTCCGTGTCGCGTGTTATACCCCTACACCACCCATAGCAGGTAGCAGGTTGCCTAATTGTTTGAATCCAGTCATACTAATTTTGCACGTGAAGGGTTAAATTTTCATTTCACAGCTAACGTGCTAACTGAACACCCCTGTAAATATTTTTAAATTGTGGCTGACAAATATGTTTCCACGATCCGTCGATGTTCATAGTGTGCGACATCAAAGGGGTGACTTAATTTTGAATCGAAAATTACGGAATGAAACCTTAATATGAGTGTTTAATCAAAGTAACAAAACCACGTGCTGAAATAATCCGGCCCAAATAAAGACACCTTGTACCTAAATTAAACTGCAGTTTATTTAGTTCCTTGCTGCAGTTAAAGTAAAGATTTACCAGGGACAGTTTGAAAAAGAGATTGTGTTTAAATTTTCTACCTAGCCATGTTCTATGTTACGAATAGGATATTTCACATGGAGAAAACACTTGTTAAGAAATTTAATGACGACCAAGACATCTTTATATTGACAGTTGCATGCATACCTATAGTGGAAAGTAGGCACACAATTTGTTAAAATACGTCCAATTATGTTGTTTTTTTTTGTAGTTATACACCACAGATCGATTATATGATGTAGCTTACCTTAGATAGATATAATATCAACAATGTTGATACGTTTATGTCCGTAATTTGATTCGAAAAATATACTAAAATAATATGGCAAATTGCGAAAAATTACACAAAAAACTATATCACCTACATCCATGTGGCAGTGATGGTTTAGCAAAAAAATGTTGATTTGAAACATAACGAAGTATGTTAATGCTTATTTCACATAGAGAATTGGAGTTGTAATCGATTTGCTCGGCCCCGTAAGTTGTGTTACGATTCGATTCGGTAGATCCTTATTTATCGGATTATTTAAAATTTTGACATGGTTTTGGCGCGGAAAATTGAATTTGTATTTCAAGGAATTAATTTCATTTGAATACATCCATGCAGATCCATTCGCATTTAGTGTTTTCGGTTTTTTGTTGCCAAATTTGTCATTAGACAATGAAGGTAGCACTTTTCTAGTAAATAGCTTCAATATGGCATCAATTCCAGGTGGAAATGTTTAGTTCCTCTTTCTTCTATTTTGTGTGGAATACTAGCAAATAATTGTTCTAGTTTGAGCAACCACACTAACGCGATAGGTACGAAAATGTTCAAATATTTTGCCAAGCAAGTTTCGACACCATATAAATTGTAGATATAATTTAATCTGACAAGCCCTCCGACTTATAATTTGAGATTTCAACATATGAAGGTACCGTTTTTCGACAAAACCGGTCAAATCGAGAAAGGTACATTTTTGTTAGGTATTTTTTTTTCCTGTAGAGTGAACGGTCAGGGGCATTGACTGGTTACGGTTTGTTGTCCCTGGCATTATGTGCTGTAGCTGCCGTCGCAGCAATCTGTGAACTGCACTTGCCATTCAAAATTCGCAGTTCAATAGACCTTTGCACAATGTATTACAATATCTATTGTTACCGCAGGCAGCATCGCAGAACCGATGCAATTACCGATGATGATACAACATAATATGCAAAAAAATCAACATCACATGTATATAAGATCATAGGGACGTGAGTTTATGCTTCCGGCTTCACGCTAGAAAAATAATAAAATATACGGTAAATACACGTTAACGCGACAAAAGAAACCTTCAGTCCAAATTAACCTTCTTAGACTTAGTAGTTTTGGCAGTGCGTTGATGAACCTGCCAGGCAGGACAAACGATTAGGTATAATACAAGATAGATATAGACTACAGGGCCAATGTCCAAAAAATGTGAGTCATATGAACCACCAAGTGACGTATATAGGACGATATAAGAGCATAAAATAATAAGATTCAGCACTATGCCGTCACTTGTAAGCTGTCCAACTGAGTGCTGGTGAGAATTCAAAAGTACAACCCTCGATTTTTTCCCCTTGTCGCATGATTTTTGTACGGCGTTGAAATAGAAATAGAAATAGAAATATATTTACTGACCATGTACATACATTACATTTAGCACGTCATAATTTTACAATTTTGAGCGATATAGTTGCGGAATAATGGACTAGAAGCTGTATTGAAACAGTATGAAACTGATGCCGTACAGAATGAAATGACCAAATTTACCCTGGAAATTGTCAGAAAATCAAAAAAAATTACCGACTTTGAGGCGCACTATTTTTACGGCATCAGTTTCATACTGTTTCAATACAGCTTCTAATCCATTATTCATAGTTTTTGCAGCGCTGTCCACCGTCATAATTTTATGCTGCTGATTGTGTCTCACGAAATCGCGTAGGTAGACAATAGTAAGACAAACCAAAACTTTTGGCGTATGCAAGTCCTTCATTAGGACAATTTTGCTATGTATTCATGTCTGTTTTTAATGGAATAATGAACGTGACAAGTCGCGCGTACGCATCCTCCGTTATCAATCATTCAATGAAGATACATTGTCGCGTCCCCACCCTCGGTGGAATGATTATCGCAGATGCCCCATATGAATGTAGCAAAACTATTGCTTCTTAGTTATACTATACCTACGTAAAATATATAACTTCTATGAATGAAGTACTTATATTATATTATTTTGATCTTATGGGTTCATCAACGGTATTTAATACGTTACGTATGCTAGATGAATTGAAGTGTTTTAATATTGACAAGTAAAAAGTAACTTCACCCATTAAGTCGCCCAAAAGTAATTATATATGCCATCCATTTTCGCAGTCCATTTTTGCTGACTGTACTAATTATTCCACTGTCATCATATCCTCGTACCAACATCTATTAATTACCTTTCAAAACATAACTAACACATAAAAACGTACTAAACTAACACAAAACAGGAAATTAATAGCTGTAATGAAAGTAATAGTAATGATTAAACTTAAAACCTTGTTGCGGTTACTTTCGATGACAAATCAAGTTTCTGACATAACATTTAAAGCTCTATCAATAATAGCAAGAACAGACATTCAACACGTTTAAAGAAGATATTTACACCACAGATCAATTACCTTAGGTGAAACTTATGGGTCTCCACTTTCACGTCTAACACCAGCTCGGAAATCACGACAAACCTATTAAGATAGCATTTCTAACCAATCTAACGCCCGAGGGACACGATGCAACTCACGCGCAAATACGAGTAGACCAAAAGTTAAATTTTAAACTTTTACCTAAAGCTTCTCGGTTTAGTCTAAATATTTAGTCCGTTTCCACTTTCCGCATGCGACCGGCGTCGGGAGAACAGTTCTGTTGCCGGGTCAACGGACAAATTACAACCGCCCAGAAGCTAGCGGCGAGCCGATGACCTTATCATAAACGTTTATGATTGTCGTGACTCGTTTTAATATTAATAATTATGCGTTCGACATAGAGATTGCTCGATAAAGATTCGGAGAGGATGTAATAGCTAACTGTGTTGATAGAGACATATGCGGGCCGAAAGTTCGCGAACGGGCACACTATTTGTTTTACAGTGGATTCTTCCGGAACTTGGATAGAATGATCTGATCTAATTTTAGGATATTCCAACTGTTCGGTAAGCAGGACACGAAAACTTGATACTAGTAGTAGATAATGACAAAACTATGTCGATTTATAGAGCGAGTAAACCGAGACTATCACGCGGCATTTGATTACCACCCGAGGTTCTTCTGAAATTAAGCGGGAAACGGGTTGAGCCCAAAATTCTTACTTCAACGTACAGAAGAAAATTATTGTTATCTATCCAAATAAGCGCGAAGATTTCTCGATAGAGAGCTTAATAATTTCATCTAGTGTCGAAAATTAACATACGAGTACCTATACGGAAAGTATCTCGTCACCCGATTGAACATGCTTATAACGGGGTAGTATGTTGTTATGATAAGCTTTGAAAATCAACCATGGAACAAAATAAGCTTACGATGTGTCGCGTCGTGCCACGCGCAGCTTTTGTTTACTTCACAGCGAGCACAGTCGAGACTTTTCTAGAGCTTGGACACAGTAGGAGTTATTTTGAACTTTATTGGACGTTTAGATAATATAGCCGAGCCAGCTCGAAGCGCGAGCGATGCATTTCCGTTTCAGCTTGGTCAAAATTTCTTTAGTATGTTTTTGGTATAGTTTAGGTCGCAGTTCTCAACCAACTCTATTGAAATTTCGTGAGCAGGTTAGATAAATTATTATGGTTTCTATATGAAGTTATTGGTTTTTTTTCAAGCCATTGGTACTTGAGATGTATCGTTGCGCGACAATAATGTCCAAATCCCAAGATATCGGAGTGAAGCTTGTTTTTTTGTCTTCGGCATAAAAGCCAAATATATTTATTTGGCTACTTTGGTTGCGATTGCGACGATACCTATATCTGACGCTGACTGTAACCACCCTTATTGGCACTTATTTACTTTCGATAATGCATTAGATTTCGAGTAGAGAGGAAACATACAAAGGCACTAATAAAATTTAAAGTGACAATACACAAAATACAAGAAAACAGTGCTTCATAAAGAACACAAATTCTTCATGGGAAATGGGATAAGTCTACTTAATTATAATATTGTGATTGGGCCATATAGGTAAAGGACAATTTATGAGAATGTTTGTGACCAGACTGGGTACTACTCTTGTGCAAGGTAGAGTCACAATCTAAAGTAGAGACTATCCAATTAAGGTCTATTTCTCAATTTTGATAAAGTTTACAGAATCAGCACTTGATTTAATTCAAGTGTTTGAATGTAATCTATGAAATAGATGCAATATTGACGAAAAGGTATTTGATGATAAAATCAATTTTGCAAGGACTGTTTTTCTGTAATAAATCTATGATTATGTTTGCCTGTCTAATATGCAGTGTATGCTGTTATATTTTTACTTATTTAGTGCACCTATCTACACTGATTTTAAAAGGTTTTAACAAATATGTTGTAATTCAAGTTAAGCAATGTTGTAACAGTATGTTAAATATTTTAACACACACCCACATGATGAGGCCTACAAACAGTTTGATGCTTGGCAAACAATAATGTAGTTACATGAATAGCATACCCACAACAGTTACATACTATGTCTTGAAGAAAATGGAAAAGTAACAAAAAACCATGACAGGTTAAAATTTCGAAATAAGTGTATGAAAATGGGTAAGGTAAACTTCAGTGATTGTTGCCACACTTAAGTGTTTTTACATCAAAAAGCGACAGCACATGTCATATGAATTTTGATGAATTAATTAAATTTCAACCCTTTATTCATAAACACTCTAACTTAGCAATTGTTTGTCCTAATCTGTGAAAGGTAAATGTCAAAGTGATAGACAAGGACCAACAATTGCCAAGTAGCAGAAGCCCACAGAGTGTCTATGAACAACGAGGCTAGTCTTTATTGCTGTACCATACTTTTTAAAACATGCATAAATCGCTATAGACTTTGCAAAGTGAGGATATTATTTTCAAGGATAACATATTATTTTTTAACCCAAATGTGAAAAAAAAACAAATTAATACATATATGGGCTCTCATAGCATAAAGTATTCAAGACTCAAGTGTTGGCTGTTTGATCAAAATAATTTTGCAAAAATCACATTGTAACTACAGTCTATAATTGATCACTGCAAAAGGAAAAGTTGAGATTTTCCCATACACAACATTAATCTATCTAATACCTACAAATGAAAAATTCTTTTGTCTACATTTTTTTTTTAAATCTGAATCTTTGAAACAGCTCCAACAATTATTATGAAATTTGGTATGCAGGGGGTTTCAGGGGCGATAAATCGATCTGGCCAGGTTTAATTTTTAGAAAACGTACCAAGAAAAAACACCGAGCAAAGCTCTGTTAACTGGGTACTTTTTTTATAATGCAGCAGTTTCAATTAGTGTCAAATACATACATACATACACAAATCACGTCTATATCCCTTACGGGGTAGACAGAGCCTGAGGTGACAAGACCCAAATAATCACTTAAATATAAGAACGAGGACTGTAGATATTAGTATACTTTATAAACTTCTTCGAAAGGTGAATGAAACCTTTCGAGTTTGATGTAGAGTACGTGAGCGATTCAATTGTCAACAAGTCTTATCTTCTTTGGGTCGGATATTGGCGGAAGGAGGTCGCTAGGATTCTCTAATACTTTCAAATACTAATAAAAAACTTGAACTTACCAAAATTTTAGTCAATACTCCATTAGATTCCGCTTAAATTTGAGGACATAAGAGTAGCAGTCTTGAAGTAAAAATCAGTTAATCATAGATTAAATTCAAGTGTTGGATATGGAACCACTACCAAAAAGTTTAAAGTAGAGCGCAATCACAAAAGACGCTTACTCTCATCACCGCCTATAACACGATTAGAATTTTTATATCGTGTTTTTTTCAAAACAAGTTGTCATTTTTGACATTGACAGCTGCCAAACTCCTCGCTACTGTTCGAGGCCTCTTTTATACCATTGAAAAGAAAGAATTAGAAATGTAACATGTAAATTCAAAGAGCGTTGTGTTCGGACTTGGAACTCAGTATAAATAGTATAATAATTGTTCTGAGACTTGGAAGGCGCGAGTTACATGGCTGAACATTGCCGGCATATTGTTTTGCCTTTGATACGCATCAAAAAACTGTCAATAGAAAGAGCAATGGGACCATTATGAATATCATGAAGATGTCATGACATGCGGTATGATGGTAAAGTGTCCACGTTATTTCTCTGCCTCCTTTTCTTGCCACTTTCCACACCAATCGTCGCGTTATCTGTTCTCGGATGCATTTTTTCATAGAACTTGAACAGTTTTCGAGTACTGACATATTGAAAATGACATTGACATTTGACATTGATAGGATGACAGGTTTAATAGCAACACATCGCATCTGTTCTGTTCTGTAGCGAAGCGAAGTTCTCCCACCTGGGAAATTATTTCTTTGTGATTTATTATTAACAAATCTTAGCTATAATAAAACAATATGTCCAAGGTTAAAATAAAAGTTATTAGCCGTAATCCAGAAGATTATCTTCGCGCCACAAAAAAGGATATTCAGAAATGTAAGAACCCTGTTTTGATTTTAGGTTATGTTTATCGTTGAACTTTTACGAATCATATTTCTGTGGTCGTTGGATATAATTATGTATGCATATATTATTATTTTTGATTTACAGTGCCAAGGAATTACGATCCTTCTTTGCATCCACTGGAAGCTCCGCGTGAATACGTGAGAGCACTTAATGCCGTCAAATTAGAGAGGGTGTTTGCGAAACCTTTTATAGGAAGTCTTGATGGCCACAGAGATGGAGTATCGAGCATGGCAAAGCACCCCAGCAGGCTCGCAGTTCTTGCTAGTGGGGCTTTCGACGGTGAAATACGTCTCTGGGACTTGTCGACTAAAAAGTGTACAAGACAGTTCATAGCTCATGAAGGCTGGGTTAGAAGTATTTGTTTTACTCCAAACGGCAAAACATTTACTAGTGTTGGAGATGATAAAACCATCAAGACTTGGAAAGCAGAGGTGCTAGATGAAGAAGATGAGGATCCCGTTAGCACACTTTTGAGCATGTCTGTGGTATCTGGAATTACTCATCACAGGTCTAAACCTCTTTTTGCGACATGTGGTGAACATTGCCAGCTTTGGGAGAAAACTAGAAATGAACCTATTAAAGTCTTCAAATGGGGTGTGGATAGTCTTCAACATGTATCATTCAACCAGGTGTGAAATCATTGTTTTTTGCTAATATTTGACTTTTGACCTCAAAATCAGTAGGCATGGTAGTACTCCCTCCAAGTTGAGCACAGCAATACCATCTTTTTCTCAAAGTAACTCTGTCTATGGCTATAGTAATTAGTAATTATAAAACTGAAGTTCTGTGCATATTTTAGAAGATATAAATTCATATTTTCGTTCATAGCTCAGTCTAGATAGGCACTTAAAACTTAAATAAATTTGTGATTGCTAAAACTCTGGGACCATTCAAGCATTACATAAGCAGCAAAAAGAGTGGGTGGGTTTGCATCACATATTTTATGGCATGGGGGGTCTGGGAGCTGAATGATAATGTCAACCATATTCACTTATTTATGATTAAAACTTTTCTTGGCCCCAAGAAAACTTACTTAACTCAACTTACTTTTGCTGATAAGGGGAGAGTTGTTAAAAAACCCAAATCTTCTGCTTATGTAATACTTGAAGGACTCTTCTGTTTAGTAAAAAACATGGTAGCAACATATTTCAGTTCATAATCTTTATAAAAATTTAACATTTCAGGTAGAAACTAACATCCTTTCATCATGCGCTAGTGACAGAAGTGTTATTCTGTATGACTGTCGTGAATCTGGTCCGTTGAGGCGAGTTGTGATGGAGCTGAGGCCGAATGCCCTGGCCTGGAACCCCATGGAAGCTTTTATATTCACTGTGGCCAATGAAGATTACAAGTAAGTTGATTTACATTTTTTTTTTTATTAAGGATGCATTTTCAGGGTCCTCTAATGAATGATTATATTTTATTGGACAGAGTATTTTCCAAAGTTATAAAATGTGATTTTCTTGTTTCCCGCTGCAAAAATTACCCTTCCATAAATAACTGAGGGTAAGTCCACACATCATAATTAATAAAATAATTAAAATCTCTTTCAGTTTATACACATTTGACATGAGAAAACTAAAGCAACCAGTAAATGTACATATGGACCACACCTCGGCTGTGATTGATGTAGACTATTCGCCTACCGGTAGAGAATTTGTATCTGGCAGTTACGACAAAACTGTCAGAATATTTGAGAGTCTCAAAGGTCACTCCAGAGATGTGTACCATACAAAGAGAATGCAGAGGCTGACTTGTGTTAAATGGTCCTTAGATGACAAATATGTACTGACTGGGTCAGACGAAATGAATATTAGAATGTGGAAAGCTCGTGCCTCTGAGAAACTTGGTGTTGTAAGTACATGATTTAAGTTTTGTATGAAAGCCTTTTTAGTACCTAATATTATTAAGTTTATCATTGGTATCTCTCTAATCACAGATTAATTAAACATTCCATTTGTATTTAAATGAAAGTTGTTTACAAGAATACTTTTGTCCTGCTTCTCTGGTCAAGCATTAATTTTTACATAGAACTGACCCCTATTTCACCTAAAAGAAGGTGCAGATAGAGTGACCCAAGGAGTAACTCACTGGTTTAAGTAACAGACAATTCAGTCTGGCCTTGAAGAGCCTGAGGTGCCCTTGGTTTTGGCTCAGTTAAAACTTGTTATTTACTATTTATAACATACTAGCGACCCGCCCCCGGCTTCGCACGGTATATTATGCATGTATTATACACATAAACCTTCCTCTTGAATCACTCTATCTATTAAAAAAAACCGCATCAAAATCCGTTGTGTAGTTTTGAAGATATAAGCATACATAGGGACATAGGGACAGAGAAAGCGATTTTATTTTATACTATGTAGTGATTCCTTTTGGTAATTTAGAGTGCCTAACAATGTTAGCTTCCGAAGATGTCAATATAAATGGCTGGATATAGCAGCTGGCGACGCCACGGTGTCCCAGTGGGTTACAGCCCATACAAGTACAGTCCTCTAACTCCTTATTACTTTCTTAAGTCTGTTTTAAATATCAAATAATTTATTCCAGTTGAAACCACGTGAAAGGACAGCATTAAACTACTCCGAAGCTCTGAAAGAGAAATTTGCGAATCATCCACAAATAAGGCGGATAGCTCGACACAGACACGTGCCCAAACACATACTTAATGCACAAAAGGAGCTCAAGACTATCAAACAGAAGAACAAGAGGAAGGATGCGAACAGACGCGCGCACAGCAAGCCTGGCACCGTGCCCCACGTGGGTGAACGTCAAAAGCATATCGTTAAGGAAGATGAATAAAATACACCCTGGTTTTTAATACATTGTTTAATTTGATACAAATTTTCTTAGAACCTATTTTTATTTCAATATTGATTTGACTATCAATACCAATATTCTTCACTGCATTACCCTTTTCAATTTGTCTTGCAAGATACTTGTATCTAGCTTAAATTTTATGTGCAGTTTCATTGTTTTCACACTTTCACACACTGTATCTCCTATGAAAGAAGTTAAACTAAACAAACTAGTGAAATGATTGTCACACATGCGTTTGGTCATAAGTTTGCCATTTCTTTTTAGTTCACCGTAAGACGTACGGCTGAGTAATAATATTTATAAAGAAGACGGGTTTTCAGTGTCTACGTAAGTATCACAAATAAAAATTGAATAAGTCAAACTCCAAAAAAGTAGATACATACCTACATATTACATTGTGAACATGGCTATAGTAGTAGGTATGTGTGCAAAATATGCTCACATATATACCCTGTCTACACAAAAATATACAGCTTAATTACATCGTCGATATCGGTAGATAACAGTTGTGGCGATACTTATTTTCAATATATAATAATAATAACAATACTATAAAGAGGAAAGATTTGATTGTTTGTTTGTTTGAATTGAATAGGCTCCGAAACTACTGGACCGATTTCAAAAATTCTTTTGCCGTTAGAAAGCTACATTATCACTGAGTGACATAGGCTACTTTTTACCGCGGGAAAATACCTTTTCCTACGGGAAAATAAAATTATCGCGGGCGAAGCTGCGGACGGAAGGTTAGTTTTCAATATACCAATATTAAATATTTTAAGTAGTCATGTTAAATTAAATACAAGTGTGGAGACAGGTGAAATCATAATGACCTAATGTTAAAAATACTACATTAATTATTAATGAAGAATATGAGATTTATGAAATGTTCATTTATTTGAATAGTACAAAATAAATTAATCTAATAACTACGAGCTAAAGCATCATTATGAACCGGGGGTCGCAACCGTTTAAATATATTACTAGTTTAGGTTAGTGTTAAAGAAAAGAGAATGGTGGTTATGCACATGCACATATGCACACTATCGGCAATCGGCTTTTCCTCATCATTATTTTCATGAATTTACATTGAATATTAAATACTTAAGTAATTACTAGGTACCTACTGAATTTATATTAATTAGGTATTATTGTAATTAGTAACTCAGTTTCGCCCACGAAACTGGGTATCGTTGACTAGGTAATTGTAGTATTTGTTAAAGATATGAATGGAAGCAGAATTTCAATTCAACTGATTATTTCGACTAAATAGAGCTTAATTACTAATCGCGACCCCTCTGCAATTTGGTGATAATCTGTTTCATTCGTTAAAACTAAAACTTAGGAACCCACGGCGAAACGAATATTCGAAAGCAAATGCAGACTCATCAGCACTTATGCTTGTGTCCAACAAACCGACACCCATATAGGTACACTACCGTGCAAAAATAACGGCTCACTTTCCATACGAAGTTGTATGAAAAGCGACCCGTTATTTTTGCTCGTCAGTATACATAGCTGCAATAGTTCTTAAAAGTTAAATAAATGAGATCACGTTCACATCTGTATATACCAGTGTGTAACAGCTGCCAATAATAATACGTTTTCCAAAAGCGGCTGTTATCGGCTTTACTTAGCAATTTTATCTTCTTATTTATGAGGATGAGGGCTAACAATTTGCCGCTTAGTTTTTTTACGAGTATGATAACAATAGTGCTCGTACGCTAATGTTATTTGTATAACAACTCGTAAATATATTTGAAGCCAATTGATATAAACTGTACAACTACAATAAAATGATCTTGACAAACGAAAGACATGTTCTGATGAGTGATATCTGTGTCATATGGTTTTTGTTTTTTTTATCTAAACCGACACAGTCTAACCTGGAAAACAAAAGTTTTATGCACTTCGAATATCTATATGTGTAAAAATTGTTTAAATGCTTATAAGTACCGTCCGTTTCGACGTGGGTAAAATACAATCAATTAAGCACAAAAGTACTCTAACGTTACGTGTTCCTAATTAAGTGAAAGAAAAGTTATAGATGATTCGTTTTCAAAAAAAATGTACATTGTTAAGGGCTTAATCACAACAAAAATTAATTCTACTTCCATGCTGGTCTGGGAGCAAAGGAAAAACATAGAATGTACCAGTTGCTTCTCTTCCCGCGCAGATGGTAAAAACCCATCGAGGGAATGGGCGAAAATGATAGGAATCATGTTATAGGCGATGCAGCTAGCAACCCATCGCTATTTTGAATCCACTTTCCACCTATACGCCCTTAGTGTCTTGCTAAACGTGGCCTGTAGGTCTTGTTACCTTAAGCTACGTCTACCCCGTAATGGATAAAGACGTGATTTGTGTATGTATGTAAAATTAATTGATTACTTTGTGTTACGACCGTTTCACCTTTATTCCATTGCAATAAGGGTGAAAAAGTCGCAGCACAAATGAATCGATTAACTTTTGTTTTAATTAAGGCCCCTAACTTTGTACATGTGTTTTGAAAATGACTCAGATACGGATAGATGTTAGCCCGCTTGATTTATGGGCCTGCTGATGCGATTCGGCACCGACATGCTTCGTATGTCCAATCTGGAAAAACAAGTTTTAAAATAAATTAGATTCAAGAAACAGTCACCAAGGATATTCTTTTTATAGGCATTGTCGTCAATTTATTTCAGAAATAAGTTTTGTAGTATACTTAATGTAAACCAATCTTGGAAGACATAAAGTCCAGTAGGTATTCTGACATGCAAAAGTAACGTTCCGCACAAAATTGACGTCAGTGTTCCTATGTTTCATTTATATGTTTGTTGTTGTTTTTATGTTTTATTTATAAGGGACAAGTCCGCCTTTGTGCATGTATCTCAGTGTTTGTCAATTGTATTTGTCTTGTTTATTTTGCACAATAAAGAGTTTAGATACATACATATTTGGCTCGAATTTTTTGGGCTCGCTACTCGATTGATAGGTACTTTCGAAGTTGTAAACGTTTAAAGGCTCTGGTAGTTGTTTGCTATCACGGTCACTAAACCAATGACACAAATATATTTGGTCTAATAAGCGGCTTCACTTTCTACCAAAGGTAAAGCAAAGCATTTGACGGTGCAGAGTAGATTGTAATACTTTAATTTGTTATGCTTATTTTTACGGCTTTCGTAGCATTCCTTTAGAAGTTAGGTCCTTTGCATTAACAAGTAACATTATGAAGTGGAAGGTAGCGATTCATGATGCCACCTACCCCTGGGCTAATAAATGAAACGAGGGTTCCACAAATATCTATTTTGGGTTCATTTATACTCTATGCATAAATCATCCTTAAGGTACACCTTACACCGTAACATGATTGTAGCTCAGACTACTTATTTACACTGATTAATTATCAATGAAAAGGCCTTGTTAGACGTAAAATTATTTTTACAGTGCAGAGAACAAGAGAGCACGGTAAAAGTAAGAAGCAGGAAGAGGGCACTAGTGTTGCCGCTCTTACCTTTTGTTGGTGTTGCCAACAATGTTATGATGGCTAAGTATTTAACAAGAGAGCATAATATTAATACGAGTCATCTAGATTGGAAAAGTTACTCACATAATATCGCGCGGCAGCGAGGACTGGTCGAGGTTGTGTTCCAGTACTGTTAGTATCGACAGCGTCTTTAGTGTAGGTGCTAGATCTAGGATATAGAGATCATTGTTGTCTAGCAACATTTCGACGTCCTCTTGACTATCGGGTTTAATAGGTTTCTTTAGTTTCGGGCTGAAAAGGAAAAAGTTGTTAGGTTATTTCTAGTTATCATTCAAGTTTGTTTGCACCGGATTTAATGACTACACTACAATGTATATTAGAATTCGTAAAGAGACACTCAAACAAATGACGCTTGGCGACAAAAAATCGCATAGTAACAAGGTCACGTGACAGCTAGTAACAGATAGAACAATTCGAAAGCTTATTCATACCTGCTATGGGTGGTGTAGCGGTATAGCACGCATCACGGAATGATGAGGATCCGGGTTCGATTCCCGGCCATAGCTTTACTTTTCGGATTTTTCTGTGTTCTATTTTTCAGTGTCGTTTAGAAATGTTACGTTGGAATTGTAAAGGAATATTTCAGCGAGCAGTTGGGTTAGTTTAATTGACTCGTGCGAAGGATTATCATCGTAATTTTAGATTCAAAATTAAGTCCGTAATTTGACACCGTACACTCAGTGGCGGATTTACAAATTTTCAAGGTATAGGCTGAATAGTTTTTGCCGCCCTTGCCTCAACAATACATTATTTTTACAATGCAACAATTTCGTGAGGTAAAAAAAAAATTCGTTCCCCAAATTTGCCGCCCTAGGCTCGAGCCTACTCGGCCTGCTGGTAAATCCGCCACTGCGTACACTGACTACTGGATGGGAACATTTACAAACTCAATAAACCAATCTTGGAACACATCTACAGGGGTGTACATTTACGGAAAACAACCGCTTTTGGAAAGCGTTTAAATATAATTGGCAGCTGTTACACAGCCAATACAAATATGTGAACGTGATTCGTGACGTATTTAAAAATATGAATGTTTGTTCTTGAGTCTTGGATGTTTAATATGTATTTAAGTATGTATTTATCTATATAAGTATGTTTATCCGTTGTCTAGTGCCCATATCACAAGCTTTGCTTAGTTTGGGGCTAGGTCAATTGGTGTCAATTGTCCCAAGATATTATTATTATTTATTATTATTTACAGTCAAACTATCCCAACCACCTAAGTATTCTAAATACTTATTCCGCAATTCATTTTAAGACAGTGTGTTATTTTGCTTTAGGAAAAAAAATATTGTGAACCGTTCCGTTGTTTATTTATTGTTCAATAGAAATAGGTAACTGGAAGTACATTATGTTGGAAATTCCAAAAGTCGCAAACATAGTTCATGCACGTTTGGCCTCTGAACTTTTTTTACGGTTCGCACGTTTCTAACGGATTGATTGTACCTACTCGCTTGTAGAAATTGAAAAACATCCTAAAAATATATAAGTTACGGAAATCAAACTGACTACGCACCTTCTTTACACTTCGCTTTTGATAAATGAACGAATATTGTTCGGGTTCTGTACGCAATGGTAGGTACCAACCAACGCTATGCTTAGGGTCCCTCCCCTTCACCTACCTATGTGAGAATCCAATGGCAATTGGCCGGTTTTTTTTAAAGTTGTCATTACAGTGAATTTACACAGGGTTAGGGGCTTTATTTGGATATACCTATCATATTATTATGTTT
Source organism: Pandemis corylana (assembly GCA_949127965.1). Lineage (NCBI taxonomy): Eukaryota > Metazoa > Arthropoda > Insecta > Lepidoptera > Tortricidae > Pandemis > Pandemis corylana. The sequence continues at coordinate 8,078,988 of OX421858.1, read as the reverse complement.
TTAATTACTAAATCATGTTTCCGAGTTCGAGCGACAAAAACTTGAAGCAAAACAATGTCTAACCCAAACTAATCCGCTAGTACTGACGAAATTCGGCTACAGATTTGTAGCAAGTACTGATATTTTCATATTCTACCTATTGTTTTGGGAACTACCTACCTATTGTATTGTATCATCAGAACTTCACATGATAGTATTTTAACAACATTATCTCGAAAGTATTATCAAATAAAGTGAACACATGTGCAGTTTGCTATCTAAACATAATTATCTTGTCATAGTCACTATCGTTTGATAAAAGCACGTCAAAATTTAAAATTAAAATTGATAATAAAGAATATTTTGTTGAAAGTGCTTAGTAAAAATAGCCGTGAAAATACCTGTCTGCGATAAGGTTTTTAGCCGCTCACTGTAGGTGCCTGCACGCTATGCATTTCAAACATTTCATGAAAACAAAGTTCACAATAGGTAGGTACTTACAGAATCCATTAAAATTTTCTTCTAAGTACCTTCTACTATTTCGACTGCCACTATCTAAAAACTGGGGCGATAATAAATGCACCTATACTTATATATATATCAACCTAAGCCATCCACATTTTGTGTTGCGTATTGATGCGTTTATCAGTTTTTTTTAAATATTCTTACCTTTGCTTTTAACGCAAGGGGGTCCAAAGTACCTACATTAGTAAAAGTATGTGACGGACAGATGGAGACAGAGACATGACAAATTAAGGGTTCCTAGTCGACAACGGAACCCTAAAACAAGTCAGTTAGTTATTACGTCGGTACATACTTACTTAAATGAAGTCAAGGCAATCACAAGCTACTATTTCCGTATTAAATCGTGGCAGCACGATGAATTTAATTATTTCATTATGTAAGTTGTCAGCTACTAACGGAATTGCTTGTGCGTAATCTAGTTTTTAATGTATGGAAAACGTAAATAACAGCGTCATATCGACTTCTTTATAAATCACAACACAAAGTTAATAGTCTAATATAAATAATACAAAATAAACACGAGAACTGTCCAATTATTGTTTGAATTTTAAAAAACTACCTACCTTTATGTCATTTGAAAATTTTTACACGACATTGATTTGATCGAATAAGATCACACTTAATACTAGCAACAAGACAGCCTTTTAATTTAACTTATTTAATCAGCAAATAAATAAATATCACTTATCTGCAAGCTGAGACGCCAATCTAAGTCAGTGTTTTACGTAGTGGATATTCAGCGCTTTTGGTATATTAAGTTCGAAAAGAGCGTTATGGTATTTCCCGTTAGTGGTATTTTATGTAGTGGTAACAATACGTAAAAAAAAGTTGAAAATTTTTCATATCTAAGTTGGTATTTTCCTATTATGCTACTGTCCGTCGAAAGGGACTTTCCCAGTTAGAGTATGTTGACCGCGTAGTTATTATTTTTGTCGCCAGTAAAAGTGTAAAAAGTTACTTCGGAAAATTACTATTTACCTAAATAATAATTTGGGAAAAATAGTTTGCTATGATACCTTGGAAAACATTTTTCACCAAAACGGAAGTAGACCATCTAGAACAGAAGGTGAGCAACGCCTTACCTTGTGCCGCCGAATAAGAACATTTTGTCCTTATGAATGATGCATGCCTGCCTCCTCCTCTTCGTCGGCAGCATTCCTTTCACATTTACTAACTCCCAAAAATTATCCCTTAGTGAATATCTGAACAGATCATTGAAATGAGTTTTTGTGTTGCCGTTGTACCCTCCGAAGATGTACATGAAGTCCTTGTAGACCCCTAGAATAACAAGTAACAATTCATCAAGAAACTCTTGTTGAGAGATTACGGATCGCAGTGTAAAGTCCTGTTCGAAGCACTGTATGCGGTGACACTTCTATTCGTACCTACCTATTGTTTGTATACATGCCGAGACGATATTTTAATAGTTTACTCTGCCGATAGGCCCTGCATGGATGCATACCTACATATTAGCAGTGGCACCCAGTGCTTTGATTATGGCATTTATCGGCCATATAGATAAAAGCAAGATCAACGAGTTAAGATCATCGCAAAGGAACAGAGGCAGAGAGTATGCGATGCAAGACGCTAACAGCCTTGTTTTGAACGTTTGATTTATCAATGCGAAATAATTTCTTAAAATAGGGCAAAATTATAGCTATGAAATATACCTAGACTTGGGTTTAGAGACGTCATATAAAAACTCAATCGTGTTGCCTCTGCCTTCAACGCACGCAGCTTGGTTTTGTATTAACAACAATTCAATGAACATTAGGTACACTTTCTACACACACATACATAATAAATAAAGTTTACAATAAAGATTAGTAAAGGTAGTGTTTAAATATGCACATAATGTTTTATATTTGCGAACATTGTTATAGGTATAAGTGTTTGTAATTCTTTACAAATGAAATGCGTTAAAAAAATCTTTTGTTAAAGATAACAGGTTGTTTTAATTTAATTTACAACACATTTTTGTATGGATACTTTAAATACCCACAAGTTGTAGTTGTATGCACACATTTATATTTAAACAGTACTCAGGTGTGAAACATCTGCCTGGAGAGTCCTCACTATTGTGACCACTGCCCACACTATAGAATAGACTATTACTACCGTTTCCGCAAAATGGAGTCACTTTGACCTGACCACCCCCTAATTCTTGGTTCATATCTTTCACTGATAGAAAGCTACACTATCCTTTATTTACATGGGCTAGTTTTTATTACTGTTCAATAAACATAAGAAACACCCTGTAAAACCTATGACCATGCAATATTTTTTGATTTTGATTTAGTTTTTATCCCCTATAAATGCATTGCTGAAATTGTTAAGATTAACACCAAATAGAACATTTGTTGTTTAGCAATACTTTTAAAAACTTTAACATGAAAGGAAATCAGGAAACAATAAAAAATATGTTGTGTACCTTGCAAAATAAAGTTTAAGGGTAGGTTACCTACCCTTGAAATTTATTAATTTCTTTTAGAAATAGCTGCATACTTACGCAATTAATCTATAAACAGTATAAAAGCATTTATACAGTATATAGTATATACTAATAGATGATCCAGTTAAATCAGAAAATAACGGTGGTCTACCATGTGTCACGAACAGAATAAAATAGTACATTACTGCAGAGGCCGTGAAGAAAGGGATTGCTGGACGAGTTTGGGGTAGGTGGCCGAGTCGAAGACGAGGCCAGATAGAACGAGTCCTGCAATCCCTGTTCCGGCCAAAGCTTGTATAGTGCTTTTCTCAAACAATGTGAGGAAATATTAAAATTAAAATAACTACTAGACAATCAAGTAAATCATAGTTTATTATAGGGAAAAATCTCTTTACTTTTTTCCGGTAGCATATTTTGCATAACTAAATTTGCCTCCTCTTTTAAATGAGGCGGAGTACAGTTCATAAGTTCCCCGTCACTTTCATCACTAGAAGTCATTTTTATTTCTGTTAAATTATAATAACAATCACTACGAAATACGCATAAGCAGAAAAAAAGATTTTCGATTTGCCACCTTTTTTATTTTTTAAATGTACTAATTTGATCCAGCTATTTGAGCACCATGTTTAACCGCACATAAATATAGTACCATAGATTTTTTTTTTATGTCGCAATTATGGTTAGGTACAGATTGTGGTGGTGGTTGGCTGTATGTAATTTTTTCCTTTGCCAATTTAATTTTAGTATAGAAATTTAAAAAAATTAGAGCAGCGGACAAAAATGGAATTTCATACTAACTTTTGTGGCCTAAGCCAAGAAGTAATGTAGGGAGCCATAAACGAGAAACTTCATGTCCTCATATCGGGACATTAACGCATACATTTCCGAGCATGTTTGAGAAAAAATGTTTGTTCATACTTACATGCAGAGTGACTCCTTCTACCTTCTGGCCAAATACTGGTAGGATCAAGTGCTACCCATATCTCCGTTTTAGTATCCAAATAGTAAATTTGCGGGCAGTATATTTCTTCCTGTGAGTTGTAGGGGCTATTCAAATCACCTCTTCCACCGAATACATACATTCTATCTCCAACTGCCACAGCAGTGTGAAAATCTCTATGTGATGGTGCTGTGCCTTTCGCATCAACAAACTGCCACTCGAAGGTGTCCAGATTCAAACAATGAACCTCTTGTGAATACTGATCAGTGAGGTATTCAAAACCTCCGAAGATGTACATTTTATTTCTTATAACACAGGCAGAATGGCCATCTTTGGCATATGGTACTACTCCGAACACTGGGGGTGTGGACCATTCTAACGTTGTGGTGTCAAAAATTGTCAGCGTATCACAAGCTACAGCATTATTTCTACCACCCCACATGTACACCTGAAAATTAAAAAAAAAACAAATTTTTACTTCTTCAAGATTGAAACTGCCCGGCCGGCATCTTTGTTGAAACTATAATCGTGACTGCGGTTTTCCAGCGCACAGTAGTTCGTAAAGAACCATTTACAGAGTCAAAAACTACTAATTTCATTTAATCATAATACTGACCGTGCCTAAGTTTTTTTTTTAAATCTACCTTCAAATATAGTGGCAGTTGGTAGCTTTCTTTTGCGCAATTGCCTAACAATGTAATAGCACAATTAATGTATTTCTATGAAATGTTAATTAAGGATAGGAAACTTGAGCATGAACATCATTTTGAAAATATTTTTAGGCACTTTCATTAATAAATTCATTTGAAATTGTGCTTAGTACCTATTCAAAGTAACATTACTTTTATCCCATTGTTTAAATTGACATAAATACCATATACTTTAATATCAAAATTAAAGAAAAAATCCCACATGCAGTGACGTCAGAACTTAAAATAATAATTAAAAGAAATGAAAAACACACAGGTAGTCAAAATAGAAGAACAATGATAAGGGTATAACGAAATGGATAGCAACCCTATTTGTAACCCCTATGCATACTGTGTCGTTTTTATTGCCAGGGTAGTTATCTAAAAATAAATACTCGTACCTTGTTACCGTAAGCGACCGCAGTGTGCCCGTATCTCTGAAATGGCACAACTTCTTTCTGCTCATAATTAACCGCTGACCACCTCAGGGTATCCGTGTTGAGCAAATGGATAGGAATTGGCTCCCAGTCCTTGTAATCTTCGGTAGAACAATATCCACCGAAAGATAGGATTTTGTCACCGATGCAGACAGCAGCGTGATTAACTCGCCGCGGCCCCCCATCAATATGAACGGTCCATTTCATTGTAGCTTCGAACAGCGACTAATATAACACAAAACTTTTCAGCGATTATTATTGATCAACTTTCGAAATTTATGTAAATAGCTGGGACGACGCGAACTAAAATAAAGTCGACCTGACACTGACAATGGCATGGGCATTAATGGCAGTTAGTTGGCATTGACACTTCACTTGACAGTTAAGTACGTTTTTTTGCAAACTAACTTCACTCACGGTTTCTATTGCGTTTAGTTTCCATTATTTTTTTATTTAGGAAACTCCAGTTTTTTTAAATTTGCAATTCTCATGGTGGGAACTTTTATCGTAATGGATAATAGGTTGGTTTACAACGTAACAGGGCGTTTAGTCTTCTATGAGTCTACTCCTCGAAGTATATGTATCAAGCCGTCTCTGTCACTCTCATATTGCATAATCTCGTCTCTGTCACTGTCAATGTGAGCGCTTTAAAAGCGGATTTAAGAAATAGAGGCGCAGAATTAAGCGGCCTCAAATCGTAGCTAATACCTAATTCAGAGGTTTGTTTGTTTACTGTTTTGCCAAAAGTATGCTTGTTTGCCGAAAAAGTATGCTTTGTTTTTTCTAGCTGATAGCTATACCTCTGGACTGGACCTTAGTCAACAGTGGCGCCAACTGGTGAGCAAAGACACGATAGTCCTCATTGAGTTTGACTTTTGTCTATGCATACCTAGCAGGTGTACCTAGTTATTTTTTATTCGATTGTAAGTACCTACTTCTTTTACAAACTCACGTTTGTTTCCAATAACTCCGTCATTTATATAGGTACTGATCTAAAAAGATGTATTTGAAATGGACGTAAGGCGAAATTTTCAGAAAAAGGTAGATACAACATAGGTTCGTCATCGGCGCATTACAGTGCTGTAGGTATGTTCATTTTCTACTCCTGTACTATTATCTGTGATTTATGTAATCACCAGCACCACTATAAGAACACTCATAACAAGACTTTATTGTCTATTCCCTCTAAAATCACTTGTTGGCTTATGGCTTATGGCTCTAAACCTACTCCATCGTTAAGTACATACCCTAATGAATTAGATTAGTTTTGTTCGCATTTCAACAAGTTTTCAAAAATTCTATTTTTTTGTTCTGTGAAATTTTTCCTGATGAAATCTACCCACGTACCTACTTAGGTAAAACTTTTACTGTCAATGAGTTTTTTTTTTAATTTGTCCATTCAGACAGGCTATGGTCAAAAACCGTTCAGTCGTTCAGGACCAAATACGGTGGTAGCTAGGTACTTATTTAGAAAGCAATTAAGTTTATTTCAATTTGACAATTAATGCTTAGGATCCAAGATGGCGGACATAATTTGACACTTAAAACGACAATGGTGATGGGTGTCGTTTTCGGGTAATATGTTGACTCTTGAGCTCAAATTTGGCATATTTTTTTCAATCCATGATGGCGGATGACATTTTGACAAATTTTTAGACAAAATGTTGATGGGTGTCGTTTTCAAGTAATTAGGTGGCTCTGATTACGAATTTTGATACATTTTTTGGATCCAAGATGGCGGATAACAACTTGACACTTTCGACATAAAAATGTTGATGGGTATCGTTTTTGAGTAATTTGGTGGCTCTGATCACGAATTTGGTATAATTTTTTGAATCCAAGATGGCGGATGACATTTTGACACTTTTTAGACAAAATGTTGATGGGTATCGTTTTTGAGTAATTTGGTGGCTGATCATGAATGTGGTATAATTTTTTGGATCCAAAATGGCGGATGACATTTTGACACTTTGACACAAAAATGGTGTTTTGGTGTCATTTTCGGCTAATTTAGTGGCTCTGAGTCCGAATTTGGCAATATTAATTTATTATCTGGCATTGTTTGTGTTTTATTTACAGTACATAGGTCCCGGTCCATCAGTGAGCACCTTTCAGCTATTGACGATGATGATGATGATGATAATTTTAAAGAAGCCGCGTAGAAAAAATATTGTATGCAACTAACTTTGTATAATTAAGTCAAAAAAAGCTCGTGGCGTCTTTTCTTACGATGTTCGCTATAACCCACACCACTCACCTTTTTTGAACCCTCTAATACAACTGTTGCATAAAATACTATTTCTGTCGGCCATTTCAATCGGGTACTGAGATTCGCACCATCTCTACTAATCCCCATTAATAATTATGAATTCGAAAGTACTAAACTCTGTCTGTTTGTTACATTTAAGCACACGCCTAAACTACTGGACCAATTCAGTTGAAATTTGGTATACAGATAGTTTCATAGATTTATATCCCGAAAAATCGTATCGTTCCCGCGGGTATACCTAAGTGGATTCTGCGCAGACTGTCGCGGGCAACAGCTAGTTTACCACAATTATTCGCTTCCATCAAACGTACGTAAACGAGTGGCTAGTTGTGAGATTGACTGACTTACAAACAGTTTTATAATTACTACCTAATTGACATTTTAACACAACTAACAAAACTAACAGTAGGGATACCGACAAAGATACCTAGTTCACCTCGTACAATACAATACAATACAATAACTCTTTATTGAACACCACATATAACAACCAAAACAGAAAAAAGGTATACAGAATATTACAAGGTAACAATAGGCGGCCTCGTACATCGGAGCTGTGGCGTAAAGTACGTGTTTAGACATTTTTTTGAAGATCTAGACAGCTCGGATACTATCTAATGGTGACTGCACGAACGGTTATAAAAGTTACTTACTTGCAAAACATTCTTCCTTCTAACGTTTTTTTCATCACAATATTGTAACTAGGCGTGATCTTTCAATGCCAGGCGGTGTTAGGTGTTAGGGTAGGAGTCATTTGTTATTATTTCTTTCACGCGTCGAGTTCGCAACAAATTGTATTGTAACTGACAATATGACTGATTATTGTTCGATTTAATACCAATGTTACGCGTCCTTGTTTTTCCGAAACGATGTCTGGATAGCGTGATGAGAATTTGGTAGAGGTATAGTTAGAAACTTACAACTATGGTTGTCGGTTTGTTGTCGCCTTTCTTTTATTTACTCATTAGGTTTATGTAATTAAGTAGAAGGTAGTAAGAATTTCGCATGAATAAATAAGTGTGTAGCTAAACTTTATTGTTGTGTTAGCAGTTTTGCCACCACGCCAAATACAAAAGACGTCACCCATACGCAAGACTTCTTTATTGCGATGCCTTAAATAGAACCTAAACTTGGGTTTAGCAACTTGGGTTTATTAAAGGCAACCTTCGTGCAGTTGGTTGCACGAAGGTTGCTTTTGCATTGAAGTAATGGACGTATATATAGGTCGTTGGCGTTGAACCTGCGGTGCTGATATATGTGTCGTCATCGAAAAGGTTAATTAAATCCCATTTAATACATTTTCATGGATAAAACGTTGCCAAGACGAGACCATAGTGACTGGCACTGTCAAAAAGTTATAAGATCTCATGTACAGCAAAGCTTCTAACGCTACACTAATTCGATCAACCTAAACTTCACAAACTCGATACATCAGTCGTAATATTGTGGCTTGGCCGTTTTGACAGCCCATACAATCACAATAAACAGTAATAAAGCAAGAACCAAATGAAACATCTACCTTAAATAGCTCTCGGTGTAAATAAGTACTTATACTTAGTCAAAACATTTCAAGAAAAAAAATATTTTTTACAAAAAATCGGGTAATATTAACAGCTCGGGTGACACGTCCCGTGACATATAGAAAGAGTATTGGCGATGACGGCGCCCTCTATAAATCATGACCAGCAATCGTCCACCCGTCTGCCCCGTGACTTTTCCTCGTTTTTTGTCTGACTTCTAAACCGTTAACGTGTGTGATAGAAGGGTGGCAACATGTGTTAGGCTTTCATACATTACATCTTGATAAATGATCCTGTTTTATCTAAATATTTTTTCTTATTCTATACGTTCTGTTTGACACGTCGTTGGCGGCGTTGTAGCTTAACTTTGCTACTGAAAATTCGTAAAATGGTTATGATGGTTCATGAAATACTTCAGGTCCTACGTACTATGTTAAGGCGTTGTCTGACTGTTTGAAATGCAAAGTAAGTAGGTATACCTAATGTTTGATAACATTTTTGATGCTAAAATACAAAAGTACCTATTTACTATTCCTAGTAACTAACTAAACAACATAATGCAGAAACGACTCTACATATTTTCCCGATATCATTATTAAAGATTGTCATCCACTTACTTATTTTCATGCCAGTCTAAATAGTGGGATTACAAAGACCTGTTAAAGCACTTCTGTGGCTGCAAAGATGCGATGCACTCTCGTGAAGGATATTTGAATAAGCAATAGATGAGCTTATTTGGATAAGTTACACGCACCACCCGCTATCCAATAGCAACATTTATCATCGGAATCCTATAAAAAGTAAACCGGAACTAATCCGGGCCCAGCACCCTCCCCTAATCTGCATACGCCAAGAAAATATAATTTCACGCCCTTCCCGCAATGGGAAGCCGTGCCATCAGCACAAAGGATACTTTCTCGTTAAAAGGACATTTGTTTTTTAAAGTGCCAATTCCACGCGTTGTCGTGTAGATTTTAGTTTTAAATTCAAATAGAGACAGACGGTATGTGCAATGAAGTTATATAATTATTATTGTGTACATACAAAAGCAAAGTAGGTATTTGGACCCACCGTGTAGATGGATTATTGATTCAACAGTTATAAAAGTACATATTAGCATTTTGGGGCCAGATGTATCACAAGAAAGCAACACGGCGGGAGGAGAGCTGTAAAGTCAAACAAAAAATTCGTTTATTGAAGAAGAAAGTCAGTTTTTGGTGAATATAATTATATAACAAGTAGGTATAATTATTTAGTGAATGACTGAAGGAATGAGCAAATGTAATGAGTGATTGAGTTTTGAGTGATTTATGTTGGAACAAATAAAAATTAAAATCTCTAAAATGCTGCGCCCAACAGTGTTTCATATGTTTTAATGTGCATATTGCCATCATTTTATTGTACCTACTAGCTTCTGCCCGCGACTTCGTCTGCGTAGAATCATACATAAAAACCTTCCTCTTGAATCACTCTATCTATTAAAAAAACCGCATCAAAATCCGTTGTGTAGTTTTGAAGATATAAGCATACAAAGGGACATAGGGACATAGGGACATGGGGACAGAGAAAGCGACTTTGTTTTATACTATGTAGTGATGACACGTGAATAGCATTAAATAAATTAATTTATTAAACATAACAAAATGCAAAGCTATTAAAGTTTGACAAATAATCTTGCTAAACGTGGCCTGTAGGTCTTGTTACCTTGAGCTCTGTCTACCCCGTAAGGGATTAAGACGTGATTTGTGTATGTATGTATGTATGTTAATAATCTGTGATGTGTCGACTCCCACATAAGTTAGAAAATGGGTGGAAGAAGGAGTTAATATTTTAAATCAAAATTTATATTTATTACGTGTACCTACCTAGTTTAATAAAAAATAGCACCATCGTTATTTTGAAGGCTGAATACCTACTAGAAGAAAGGAAAGTTAGCGATTTTTTTTTTCTAAATTAGGTCTCCAAGATCGTTTAACGTTGATCGTCTAGTAATTTGGTGATACGGAGAAAGTTAATTCACCCTATTTATGCAAGTTGAAGTCGAATGAAAACATAGTGACGCGCAAAATTGGTCGACCGTCAGCACTTAAATATTTTATCTGTGGATATAATATCACAACAAAGCTACATGTATAGGTACATTGTGTTGGTCATATAAAGAGCAATGTGTGTCGTCGGGGCGACGTTACTGATACACGGAAAAGATTTCTCTTTGATAGTTGCGGTTGTGCGTTTTGACGCCTCTCGCCTTTTAGGGATGGTACGAGTTCGATAAGAAAAAATAATAAAATTAACAATTAATAATTTTTCATATAACCTAGTGGTTGCAGAATTTGACTATAAAGCTCTAGGTCCTGGGTAGGTATAATTTCGGGTCGAGGCAGATAATACTATGAACTTAGTACCCCGCCTCACTTTTGCACGGGTTGTCAAATTCTCTTGAATCACTCTTTCTATTGATAAAAGCCAAATTAAAATCCGTTGTATAGTTTAAAAAATCTATCCGAAAATACATACACGCATTTACAAAAACACAATAGTACCTACATAAAAGTACATAATTTGTATGATGAATTTTATGGAACAAATTAGGTACCTACTTTAATTTATGCTATTTAATAAAGATAATCAATTATTACAAGCATTTCATTCATTTAGCTTACCCTTGCCATTTAGCCAAGCCCACCCTTGTAAGCTTTGAAAGTGATTCGAGATAATATCAAAGAATATTATTCCTCAAAAATGAGAGGTTAAGATTATACATGAAAAATGGCTAAACAATTATCGATGTCCCCGCAAACAAGCACAACCCTATTCGCTCTCCATACCCCACGCGGCGTCACATTTATTGATGGACTTTGGAAGTTTTCAATATTATAGCTACTTTACATATCATGGATAGTTTTTATTACGATTTCGCATTTGCCGCCTGATGCGTGAACCGATTTACTCTGCCGAATATAAAAAGGGGAATGTTTTGGTTGACCTGATGGCTTGAATGACATCGATTTAGCCTTAAGGGCAAAACAATGTGAATATTCCGCAAGTATTATGTAAAAGCCTTTGTTTATGAACGCCTGGCGCCATAACGTGAAAAAAATAACAAACAACCTTTACTGTTAGTTTCCAGTTTCGAAAAAACGTTCTGGAACCATACCATGACCTCTTAATGCGATTGAATTGAGACTCAGTTCAGGTTTCAGCTGTCATTTTTAGTATGGCTCTGACAGCGAGCGAACCTAAACTGAACCGGGACTCCTGTACACACACAATGAATCGTCAAAGTAGGCACGTATTTTTTCTCAAAATTGGAGGTAGGACAAAGGCATCAAGGCGTTAATAATCAAATTGAGAATTGTGCGTATGTAGCGAGTTAGGTTAAGGTCATTTTAAAAATACACACACACACACACACACAAATCATGTCTTTATCCCTTACGGCGTAGACAGAGCACAAGGTAACAAGACCTACAGGTCACGCTCAGAGACTGTGGGCGTACCTACGGGTGGAAAATGGAATCAAAACAGTGATGGGAAGCTTGCCGCATCGCCTATAACATGATTGCTAAGATTTTCGCCCATGCCCTAGATGTCCTTTTACCATCTGCGCGGGTAGAGAAGCAACTGGTACATTTTTGTTTTTTCTTTGCTCCCAGAAGTATTTTAAAAATAATTAGTGCAAAAGGACAAACGTGTTACGATACCCTTTTTTGCGTGCAAAATTACCTAACCGCCGTTTCCTTATTTACTTAACAGTTCTGTGACTTCCATACTAAAATTCTCTCAAAGTTTCCAAAGAAATAATAGTACAAGATTAGTTCTGAAACCAATATTTGCGCGTCTACTCAACTATCATATCTCTCTCTGTTAGTTCTGGTGCCAAGAATATAGAGAGTTAGATAAGTCTCACCAAAGTCACAACCATTTCGCTAGAAGTGTACGACTAAGAAAAAGAAAATGAGTACTTCCACCAACAGTACAGCGAACAGTTTAAATTTAAATCTTAACAAAATGCTTTCAAAATCGACGCTGTTCGAAATTTAAATGTCTAAATTATACTACAAAGTTTTCCAGTAGATATTATAAGCGAAGCGATTCGTTCACTGTATATTTTTAATTTCACATGCAATTCGAGAATTCCACAATGTAAATAAATTTATTTATAGGCTTGCTTTATTTACATTTTTGCTAAAGATTTACTTCAAACGGATTTGCCTTAGGTTTTGTAACTCTTAAAGTCTTTAATGCGACCGATCCGCCGATAGACACGTCTCGCTTCGATTTCATTTGAATTTTTGCAATATCGTGTTTATGTAAACAAGGGTGAATAATCCGTGATTGATCGCACATCACTAACTGATTATTGGAAATAAGTATTGATAAAGCCGGATCTACCGACAAAGAAATGCGGCAAGAAAATTTGGCATACCTACTTCATTGACACGTAGTAAAGTTCCCTATGTAGGCTAGATTTGTTATTTCGTCATCTCTAGCCTATATAAGTCACACTGCTGGACATAAGCTTCCTCTCATAATGAGAGGGTTTGGGTACGTGTGCCCAGTGTGGATTAGGAATTTCACACACACCATTAAATTGCTTAGTGGGCACACGTTTCCTCGCGATATTTTCCTTCACTGAAAAGCTCATGATAAATTTCAAATGGACCCAATATGACACATAAATTAATTATTTGTTATTTGCATAGTTACATTACTTTGCTTCTGTATCACTTATTTAGTAAGTAGGTTCTTAATTAATTACTTTCTTACTTCAAAATAAACAGCAGTTACTATTTGAAAGAAACGTTGCTAAACTTCAATGCTCTATACAAAAACAAGAACTAGCCACACTGAAGCCAAAATGTAAATGAATTCTCGTTTGAAACCTAAGTCTCTGGTATATTTCAGAATGTAGAGGTATTTCGCATCATAGCTACTAACACAACTAAGCTTATTACTAACAACGACAATGGTAGCGCATAATCTCTCATACGACGCTCTAGAGCACTGAAGAGAGCTTAAATTTAGGAGCATAATAGATCCATGACTCTACTCGTGTGATCTTCATGGAATATAAAAGCCGAGCTTATCGTACTGATAGTTATCCAAATCTCTGATGTTAAATGCAAAATTCGAACAGCAAACCCAAAAAAACGTTGGATTAGAGGTCTGAAATTCTGAAGAACTATAATGAAAATTATCATTATTATAGGTACATATTATTGTTATATAGATAATTTCAGGCTCATAAATCTCATAATGGTGCCATGTGACCAATCGGAAACTTCCAGGTGCCGTAAATGCGCATGGGCGTTCAAATATCTGCCAAGTTATGACAGCGACTCTAGGCAGAGGAAACGAAAACGCATATCTGCGTTACCCTACGTTAAACCTCACCGCACTCGTTATGTTGGGTAAAAGCAACTTTAACCCAACCGCAATCGTGAAACACAGAGGAGCACAATGTATAGACACTTTACGCAATAATCCCGACACCCCATACAAAAAAATGCTACCAAAAGCTAGAAAATTTAAAATGCCCTCAGGAAATGGCTACTCAAAACGCGTAATTCGACATACCGATCCCCGGTCACCGGCTAAAATGTAAAATGGCTCCCTTGCATTTTTTCCTAAGAGCCATAAAATATGACATTTATTACGGTCAGATCTGCCTCAACCACTATTGATAGGCAAATGAGAGAGTTTTTTAAAAGAAAAACGATGTCTGCTTTTTATGTGTTCTTTGGATAAGGATATTCTTAAAGAAAACGCGACTTGCAAGTAACGTAATGACCGTTTTCTGTTTTTGTGACAACATGTGGGGCTGTGCGACCGCTTGACCCTTGCCGTCTAAATATTGGCAAAGTAAAACTATCTACTAACCTATCATAAATTTTAAATTTCTCAGTTTGATTCTTTCTCCGACTCTAGTTGTACGACTTATGAAATTGATGTGTTCCGGCGTGGAGAGTAAGACAGCCGGTGAAATTACTGGCACAAGAGCTATTCTGTCGTAGCCTTCTAGGCTGGCAACGCATGTGCAATCCTCTAGTGTTGAGGGTGTCCATGGGTTTTGGTGCTCGCTAATCATCAGGTGACCCACATGCTCGTTCGCCTTCCTTGTAATTCCTAAATTGATCTCTTCGAGTTGAAATCACGCGCTTAATTTAAACTAGGTAGGTAACTACCCCATTTATTTTTTTCTGAAGGTAAGCTATCAATATTTTTATGTTATTTTGTTATACATTGATTTGTAAGATATGCATCAATTACGACTGTATGTGTAATTAATTCACAACAATGCAAACAGCTTGTTAAAAATTGACGGGTACATAACCTTCAAATTAAATGTAGAGTTTATGAGCTTAAATCTGTCCTTCATCAAATATAATTACGTTGGCATTTATGCATACTAACTTATCTCGTAGGTACTTTGTAAGAATAACGATATAATAAGTGCCCAGAAATACCTTTCATATTTCTCAAAAAAAGGCTAGAATGTAATGATGCCATTATAAATAGCCCGCGCAATAGAGCCATCTCGTGATCGCGCCATAACTCAGCAAAGGTCATCCACAATAGTGCTACCTATAATCGTACATTAAGGCCCTTATCCCTGGGAGCACCTTTCCGACAATAGAAAGGTATATATTTCCCAAAAGTGGCCACATAAAAATGACATACGGTGCAAGGGCGGCGACGTCCCGATCTAGTTGGAAAAATAACGCCTATAAACCCGTTATCTCTCACTTTTGAAGGTTTCATTGACTGTTACGAAGATTTCTTGCTTTAAAGACGGCTAGATAGGGAGAAGTGGTTCATTCCACACGGATTGGAGCTTGGTGTTGCCGTGTCTTAAAAATCATCGACAAATCGCGAGACTTTGAAACAAACTACTTGCGCAACTTGTGGTAATGTACCTAATGGATGTCAAATAAACTCAGTATTTTGTTATATTGTTTATGTTTTGGGTATAAGTAACAAATAAAAATGTATCGATTTTAACGGTTCCACATAAAAAGAGGTGCTTTTTTAATTTTAATTTACTGAATTGCGTTTTTTTAGCTTATGTCATCGTACCACAAAGTTCGGTACAGTTCTTATCTGTAAATAGAGCTTTTTTTCACTTACTTCAAGTGGTCGTTTAAATTGCAAGTATTTCTTTCTCTTTTGGATATATCCGGATAGGCATAGGCGAGAAAGTAATGAAAGATAGGATTTTGCGGCCAACCGGCCACGCATAGGTAGGTATTGTCAAGGATTTTGTGGTTGACAGATTGATGGATAGCAGATTGTAATAAAACCGTTTACAAACGCAAATTCGAGTGCAGGCGAGTGAAATTCGTCGCTAAACTGTCGAATAAATCGAAAATGACGTGAAATACTGAAGTAGTTAATGAGCAGCCATAGAACATTATTATAACGTGATAAGTCAAGATTCAAATAGTTCGACTGCATATTGATAGCCTGAATAAATTAAATAGTTGATCTCACCTGTCTTTACCTTTCATATATCCATTTTGAGCAAAGTTTAATTACTGTTAATATGTCCTTGTCTTAAATAAGAAGTACCTACCACTATCTACACGGCGACCAAATATATAGTTGTATCCGTCCACTTTACCTATAAAGTACGTACCTAATTGAGAAAAATAGCGAAATACTTACCCTTTCCTCACGCCTTGCGACATAAAAGGCGTTCGGAAACCTACACAAGATTAGCCGCGACGATATTTGCCCGCAGCGAGTGTAGACGTGCGATAAAAATATTCTATTTATTATGGAACCGCGCTCATTCAGAACGCGTCACGCGGTGACATCCGACTTCGTTTTCGAACAGCCGCGTAGGGTTGCCAAGCCATAAAACTTTTTAGGGCATACGTTAGAACTTTGAGAAGGCTTAACTTTAGTTTTTATCTTTTTGACGAGATTTTGATACCAACTTAGCTGCTGATATTTTGTTCTTAAAGATTTTTTTCGCTTGGATGCAAATGGTTCAAGTGAACTAAAGTGAAGTGAGTCTGGCTGTTTTATTGTAAACGACATCTTACCTACCTATAGATCGTTAGTTAAAATGTACTTCAATAAGTTTCTGTCAAAAATTTCATTTTTAATAGGTAGGGTAAGGTAGCCAACAATGAACCACCAAAAGTTTGTACCTCAATAAGTCAGTCTTAATGTGAACGTATTTTTTTGCTGACTGTACTTGCATGTCGTCCGTCTTATATATATATGTACCCAATTTCAAGTCAATGGGACCAACCGTTGATGAGTTCCCTCCTGTGGAGACAATCCTGGCTGGGTCACCAGAACTTCACTGCCAGATTATTGTATTGGTACTCAAGTATGCAAAATTTCAGCTTGATTGGTTGAAGATATCTGCTTCAAATTTGAATCGCAAGATTCCACCCGGACAAACATACATAGGTACATACATACATTGCAAGTAATAAAAGCTAGTAACAAAAGTACCACGGAGGTCGATAACCAGAAAAAGAGCATCTACTTGTTTCTGTTCAAGCCGAAAGCCAAATTAATTATTCCATTTGCTTGCATCTTTTTACATAACAGAAAATAAATAACTCTATCCTATCCAATTTTCCGTGAATATCGTGATATTTTTGATTAGACTTCGTTTTTTTCAGCATTATAAACAAGGTGAATGATCTTGACTTCCCTTTCTTTAACAAAATAAAATTTGATATGATACAGTTATATATTATCCTGTTATATTTGTATTTTAACAGTTAATGATGGTTTTAGACTTCCTATTTCGAATGTAGCATACTGTCTTTCTCACTCTCCTATTCGCGTTAATGACCGGAACGAATAAGAAGCGAAAGAACAGTTATTGTGGTTTTCCACATAAATCGACGTATAAATGAGCCGAGCTTGAATCCGGACAATTACAGACGATTTTTTTTAAAGTCTTCATTATTTTTAAAATGTCTACGTAGGCAGCGACCCTGTGCAGGTTTCGGCTGTCTTCTCGCCCCCGTCAATGCATGCACCGAGTCAATACGCGTGTGCCAATAATTTTTCATCTAAACCCATTATTGTGTCACGGCTTACTATCAGCCGCCGCCGAGACGCTTTTGCATGTGTTTTATGCTGCGAACGTGTCGAAGTGTGTTTACGATTGATAGGGTCTGATTTGACTTTCGGTAGGCGAGATGGATACATTGGATAAGAGTATTGTAAAGATGATGGTGGAGATCCGATACCCATTGCACTGTGTCCTTTAGTCGTTTGTTTATACTTTAAAGTAAAAAAATCGAAGGTCGTGTTGTACTGTTCTTTCGCTTCTTATTCGTTCCGGTCATTAATGCGAGTGGGAGAGAGAGAGGGATGGTATGACACGACCTTCAAATTTTGAATTTGGTAGAGACATCTTTTCACTATAAAGTCGCGTC
The DNA here is from genome assembly GCA_949127965.1 of Pandemis corylana. Taxonomy (NCBI): domain Eukaryota; kingdom Metazoa; phylum Arthropoda; class Insecta; order Lepidoptera; family Tortricidae; genus Pandemis; species Pandemis corylana. The sequence continues at coordinate 8,060,764 of OX421858.1, read as the reverse complement.
ATATTCACAAAATCACAGATTTATTGTGATTGCTTTCATATTACCAAATTTGTAGCCTTGGCCTGAAATTTACTTAAAAGTTTTTGACTGTTTTTGAAAAAATGGAAACAACCTTTGCACCCGAAATCTGACCTAAAACTTTTGTTGTACGTGTGAACGCTATCATTTTGCAACCAGCCATAAAAAACATTTTAAAACTTTCAGGAGAAAAGGAAACGCTCCCACTATTCAGGGTGGAAGTATCATTGAAACTGCACTGCGGTCAGCCCGTAGTTTGCTACAAAGTCAAAAGAGTAACTTCAAAGCGGGGAATAACCTCCAAGAGAATGCTAAATAAACTGGCAACACTAAGGCAAGAGTGCAAAATAAATGCGCCAACACCACATCACACAGCCATTGAATCAAAAGACAGACGAAGCGTGAAGTGATGAAAACTGGAAAAATAATAAAGGTACCCCTCTGTAAGAGTGGGGCGGCCTATTCTAGGATCTTGCCAAGATGTGACCCAGTCAAGCAAGGTAGTTACGTTGTAACACATTAACATAATGAAAACATTGTCTGCAATGGAAAATCCTCAAGAAAAGGAAACACACTGCTATTCACATAAAAAAATGAATAACTAAAGGTACCTATTTAGATAAACACACCAGACGCGTATCTACCATATAAATTATTAAAACAATATCTACCTGTAAAAGTGTTATTGTTCCTGCACCTATTTATGACATTTATTTTTTTCTAATAGTATCTTGTTGTTTCTTCCATGCTGGTTTGGGAGTAAAGAAAAAACATAGAATTTACCAGTTGCTTCTCTTCTCGCGCAGATGGTAAAAGCCTTAGGTCTTAGGAATCACGTTACAGGCGATGCGGCTAGCAACCCTTCACTATTTTGATTTCCCTTTCCACCTATACGCCCTTAATCATACTAAACGTAGCCTTAAGATTTTGTTACCTTATGCTCTGTCTACCCTGTAAGGGATAAAGATGTGATATATGTATGTATGTATGTATCTTGTTGGAAAAGTTAAATCTAGAATTACAGTATAGAGTTTGAGGTGATGGCGCTGTGATGGCGCACAGGCCTAAACTACATATGTTAATCTACATATGCCAAGGTTCCATCTTATTAGCCCTCCAGATTGCCATAATTATCGCATCCTATACCTACATTCCATGGTCGCAGTCGTCCCTGAAAGGTTGTAGTCACTCTCGATGGTGGCCGCTACTTGTCAGATTTTTATTTATATGACAAAGAAGGAAAACGAGCAAGTGGGTCGCCTGATGGTAAGTCAACACCACCACCCATGGACACAGCAACACAAGAGGGTTACAGATGCGTTGTCAGCCTAGAGGGCTAAGACAGAATACCTCACGTGCCAATAATTTCATCGGTTGTATTACTCTTTACGTCGAAACACAGCAGCGCAAGCACTGTCGCTCGGCGGCGTGATTGCCACCCCGTTTCATAAAAAGACAATTATCCAGAATAGGTTTTTCTTCAGTTAGACTTCAGACACTTGAGCGCGTGTAAATATTGGCCGACACGTTTGCCGGGCGACGTATGATTTTTACATCAAAGCCGTCGCGACACTCAAAGTGAGACTTGAATCACACTTCGTAAACACGGGCTGTGAACTACGAACAGGTCGCAGAGGGAAGAAAGACATAGGCAAATCATAAAGTAACTGGTTAAATTTTTCTTACTTACCAGTCTGCACAATGCACATACTGTAAGAGCACATACATGCATACATATATTACGTCTTTATCCCTTAAGGGGTAGACAGAGCCTAAGATAACAAAACCTTATGGCCACGTGGAAAGGGAAATGAAAATAGTGATGATTCCTAAGACTTTCGCCCATTCCCTCGATGGTCCTCGATGGGTAAGAGTCGAACCAAATAAAAAGTAGAGAAAGAGCTTAGCAATTTTTTTATGAAATGGAGAGGCAAGTTAGTCACCTAATGATAAGTGAGCACCACTAATCATGAACACCTGCAACGATTCGTTGCTAGCGTAGAGGCTAGAGTTGCTAGTCTAAGAATACCTCAAGAGCCAGAAATTTCACCGGTTGTCTTACTCTTCATGCCGGAACACAGTAACGCAAGCACTGCTGCTTGGCGACCGGATTCAGTAAGATGCGTGGTGGCAGTGTTACGAACTTACACAAAGTTCTACCGCCCGTTAAACTACGCTATACATACACCAAATGCCACTTCAAAAAAGGGCAATTTAGATCGTGTGAAAAATATGATGCCTATTGCCGTCGATTATCGATCACTGAAAAATCGTAACGTACCGAGAACGATAATATAAATATATTTAATGCGATATTGATCATCGAAGTCCTTATAGTGCAGTAACACCTCAGGGTAAAAGAACCTCAGAAATATTATCGGGCCCATGTGGCATGCATAAAATACAACACAATCAAAAGACAAATAAGGTTAAAGCATAAATTATCGAAAACGCCGCGACTTACAATGTGCACAAAATTAATTACATAGTTCACCGGCTCACGGGGACCCGATTCGGGGAGTAGGGGGGCATAACCGTTGCATTATTTGCAGTAAAAGCGTGCATCCGAAAGCATTGTAATCGTTTTAGTCTGCGGTCTCCTTGAAAGTGCTGCGCGTCTAATGAAAAATGATCACAATTATTACATGATTGCGTAATATTAATCACTGTATATGAAACCTATCTAGCATAGAATCTGGCTCGTAATTAAATTTGGCGCACCTTTGGCGAAGTAATATTGTTATGGCAGCCTCGACGGCATAACGTGGGTCTATACTAATGACTGACCCGTCTGATGTACAGGAATTTTCTACACTTCAAGGGCTGAGAAGGTTAGTTAGATGCCAGCATGAGTTAATTGAAAATCAAGGCTTAGTCCAAACGAGCTACAGAAAACTGCAAACACTAATGCAAAATTCTTTATCCTTTGGGAGGAGATAATTATAATGTATGAATTTAGCTACTGTCATCTGAACTTGCCTTTCAATTTTGTCCTGTACCACTCAAAAAACAAATTAGTACCAACTACTTACAAGTTCCTTCTTATATCTGGCTATTTAATGCTGCAGGGATATATAAACATTGGTCTGTGCAGTCTCGGCTGTGTTGGTTAATTTCGTAAAATAAATAATGAAGGTAGTTATTAACTCTATAAATTTCCACGGTGATGGATTTCCACGGTGAGCGTCCAGTCCGGTCAAAATGTTTTGCATTGCAGCAACTGACAGATAATCGTAACATAATGTACGCCAAAACACGAAAAAACCGAGCTGCAAATGAACTTTGACTGTTTCAATTATATATCGAGTAATATCTTAGTAGGTACCTCTATCAATTTTAAACATGACAAGCCTTAATTGACAGTTTTATATGAACTGACACGTGTATTTAACACACGGTTACAGTAACAATTCAATAGTTGGTTGGGCAGGTAAATGCACAGAAAAAGAGCATATTTACATACATACCTACATACACAAATCCCGTCTTTATCCCTTACGGGCAAAAGAGTACGTCTAGTTATTTTTTAGAAATAATTTTTAATGACGAATTAACAGTTTCAATAGCTTAACATTAAGAGATTAAAGTCATAAGATTGAAAACACATTTTCGTCTTTTACTGTATCCTTCAGGTAGTTTCTATCAGATATTATTCACATAAATATTTTGCATATTTTGCACGGCAGGCACCAGTAATTTTTCGTATTTATTTCAGTTAAAAAATTCAGGATAGGGATTACAGTTGGTAGGCATCCTGAAGTTACGGCTTTAATATAAAAATAAAGTTTTACGATGGCGATGCGCAGTCTGTTGCAGTTTCGCAATGTTGAGCTCGATTTATTGCTCGGCGAGCACCATTTATTTCCGATACTTTTTGTCGGCGTCTGCCGTGAAATTTCTTTGTAGTTAAATCTTTGTTTTGGATTAAATATCGTTACACTACATAGGTTTATAAAAATACAAGACTGCAAATAGCGCAGTGTGATTTTTATAAAGCGCCTGCAAATATTTTGGAGCAATAGTTTTAAACAGGTATTGAATTTAGTGCTGTGGTGTTTCTTTTAGGCGCTGTAACTTACGTTTATGATCAACTAAATATTTTAAGCACTGATATGTATTGGTCAATTATGGAGATTTTCTTAAAAACCCTGTAGTAAAATACTTTCAACATCCAGTGTACCTACATCTCACAACAAACCTTCAAAAGTATTTTCTTATTATATTTTGTCCTTTTATTTGACATTTAATTTAATTTTTCACTTAATATTTTATTTTATTATTTGTAAATTCTATTATGGACGCAAGTCTGGAATAAAATTATTTCATTTCATTTCTCATTTCATTTCATCTCAATTCATTTGTTTATACATAGTTACTCTGAATCAACACAACTAACATAAGCTTGGGCTCGCCATGTAGGTAAGTAACCGACCTTATTCAACTCTCATTATAAAAATACTAACGTGATTTATTCAAAACTTGAAACTGCTCACATTCATAGGTAGCTGACTGGTCTTCTCAGGAGCCTGACCTTTGAGTTAAGTTTTTTTTACATAAATAATTTTCAATTAGTAGGTATAAGTTTTTTCAATGATTGTATTTTTGATCAATTGAACTTGTATTGTCAATTATTCTACATTTAATAGACTAAATTTCAAGTCAATCCGACAACTAGAAGTGGGGCAAGTTTGACTTCCAACATTTGATTCAAAGAAACATAAAGTATTGTTTAATTGAAAAATAACGCTTCAAAGAAACTTCCAAGTATCTACTTGACAAAATTAATTAGATCGATTGTCATCTACTCCATTTCTATTCCATTTTTTTTATATTTCAAAAATTACCCTCATCCCATGAACTTAATTTTAAACTGTCGTCTAAATACATACATGCTGTTTACAGCTTACTAAAAGATGTAAGCAAAATGAATATACAGTGAGTCGTGGCGAAATCTCAGTAGGTGAGAGATAAGGAGTTAAGTGCGGCAAATTTGTTTGCTTCTGATAATGAGAACTGAGATTATCCGCGTAAAATATTCCGTGCTCTATGATAATGCGTATAGCCATGAGATTTCACCGGTGAGGATTAAGGCAACGTCGGGCTTGGAATTTGATCGAACGAGTTATTTCTCGAAATGCTTGGCCCAATATCCAGTTAGTGAACAATTCAGAAACTAAACAAAAAAAAAGCAGGCGAAGATTATTATGGTGATTATTGACCTGACTGTGATTTCATACATTCATAGGTACATACATAAATCACGTCTTTATCCCTTACGGGGTAGACAGAGCCTAATGTAATAAGACCTAAAGACCACATTTAGCATTATTGTGATTTCGTTAATATAAAAAAACTCCTAATAGGATGTCAAAGTGGATGTGTTAAAGATAATTATTTTGCTTGATGAGACAGCTGTCGTCTATTAAATTAAAGTGCGTTCAATTGTGTGAGTTGCACCAATATACTTTAACAATAACTTTAAACATAACCGATGTCAAAATCAAACTCAAATAATATGTTGCGTATACATGTTGTTACAGAGATCTTATGTGTATGCATTCAGTTTCAAACATTTACCCTGTAAGGGCACAGCAATCACAACATAATAAAACGAAGTTACTTTCCGCTGTCTGTCTGTCTGACCCTATGTATGTTTAGGTCTTTAAAACTACGCAACGGATTTTGATGCGTTTTTTTAATTGATAGATTGATTCAAGAGGAAGGTTATTATGTATAATACTACGTAGATGAAGTCGCGGGCAGAAGCTAGTTATTTATAAAATAATCTTAAAACTAATTCTTATTATTATAACAGTTATAATATTTCTCAACAGTTATGGTGAAATCGGTGAAATAAGACAAAAAAAATGTCGTCTACTATACCTACCTATTAATCCCAGTGAAAAAAAATATTTAAAAATTGTGCTTCCGCTTAACACGGCATAAAACATTTCTTAAGCTCTTGAACATTTTAAGTCATTATGAGTTAGTGTCTTAGTAAATAAAGATAAGGATGTCCTTTGTGTTACAGTTTCTAAACACTCTGAAATATGATTGATAATGACAACTTGTTATCAATGAAAAATAAGGTTTCGTTCTCAATCTTAATAACGTCCAATGTGAAGTGATAATTCTAAATTTAACTAATTTGCGTATGATAGTAGTTTGGTGGTTGTTACATGAAGAGTTTTGTTCTTTTTTATTGTAATATAAAATGTAGGTACACGAAACCAGAGGTTCCGAGCATTTCTCAAAAAATGACACTTTTATTTATTTTTATATTCCAAAAATGTTATGTTACGTATTTCTACTCAGAATCACGAGCTCTTTCAATCTCAATCTTAATACCTATGACAAAGAGGCCCCAATTTTTTTTTATATTTTTTGATTGTTCTTTCTCTACTCCCAATGATGGGAGGTTAATTTTATTAATCAACAGTTCCACAGGGCCTCTATTCGGCGCTGTAACGGCGCACTTCGTCATAGGTACGGCATAGGATTGGCATCACATTGGCATTCATGCGTCGAAAACACAAAGCCTCTGTTCGTCAAACGTTGCGCTGAAATTGCCAGCCGAATAAAATGTAATGCCCCTAAAATTGGCTAAGTAAAGTTTTTGGACGAGGTGCAAATTATATTTTTTTTCGACAGTCGACGTCTTTTATTTTTATTCCCTATCATTAATTAGAAATAATTTTTTAAATGCTCGATATGACATTTGTGAGATTTAACGGCCGATAAGCTCTGTTGGCTAGAACTAGCTTGTAATAAAAAAAAAACTACGTCAACTGTTTGACATTGTCAAAAAATAATACCGCGGTTCTGTTTATTTGCGTTTGCGTGTAATCAGTGTTAGCAGTGTGTTTTTAATAATATTTCAACGACCTCAGCACAACCTCCGGCCTTTCGATATTGCCGCACTTCTCTTCGACCTTTGCACGATATTTTGGACTACGATCTCAGCTACTTTCCACGACTTAGGCACTGCTTCTTGGACTTTTGTACTTCCACACGAGTGTAATGGATTTGGACGATCCCCAAAGCACTGCAGAGGAAATTAAGTATTACAGGGATGTACTCCAATGCTTTGTACCGTCATATAAGAAGTATAGACGGGATTTTCCAAATATTTGAGCTTAACAAAGGCTTTACAAGCGACTTGGTGCCAAGCTCTAGAAATGAACTGTCCGAAACGGAACTCATATAGTCATATGTCTGTGAGGAACATATCAATGTGAGTATATTGCAGTTAATGTTGTTGTAAGAAATTAAGATTATTGAATCTAGTAAAATGCTTTTATTATATTTACAGATTGAGGAAGATTGCTACCAAAGTAAATCTGGCTAATTACACCTAAAAAATACTGCAAACTTGATATTAACCAAAGCATACCATGAGATTGTAAGTGTCAGCTAGGTGTCTTATTTTATAATTTGTAATTTTTCTTCATTATATTAATTAACAAGGTTATTTAAATGTTCAATGTGTTATTATGAATGTAAACACAGGATATTTATCCCTTGCCATTATTGTACAGTTAACTACAAAAAGATGTGAACAATTTATTCACCTTAGTTCATTGCTACGCCTATTGTTTTCTTTGGTGAATCCTCTCCTGTCTTCTTAAGGCAAAAAATTAAGTGTAAATTGGACGCTGATATGTACTTCGTTGTGTGCTTATTTTTAGGAAATGTTGAATGATGAAAGCAGCCTAACACAAAAGATCTGGCTCAAAGCAGTTACTGCAACATACCCCTACCCTGGGACCGTGCCAGATTCAGAGGTAAAATTATGTACCTGTATAAAAAGAAAAATTAAGTGACAGATTGAGTGATAACAATTTTTCTATGGTAGGAACCAAAAACCCAAAATAGTAAAAATTTTGACAAAATTGTTAGTGTAAAGCAATATAATAGCTAGTAGTTATTATAAAGGACTGGTTTGTAAAATTAATTTGATTCTTTTTTTCCAGTGTGATTTTTCGACTCGGACCCAAATCATATATTCAAACAATGGCTTTGTTTGAATATATGATTTTGGTGAAACCATCAGTAAAATGTGTAGCCTGTTCAGCTAATATTACTGAAAAAATCATGCCAAGCAAGCTGTCATCTTCAACTGCAAGTCGTTCATCAACACCGACGTGATATGAACCCAGAGCCCCTCATCGTCAAGCTCAACCAAGGAGACAAAAGGAAGGGAATAATATGTCAGGACGTACACATATCTTAAGAATTATTAAGGAAACTTCAAAATGTATCTTGGTCTTCCTAAAACATATTTTTGGTTGATATGTGGACGAAGCAGTTATAATGTGCTTTAGTCAATTTGCAAGGTGACATAATAAAAATACAATAATTTTTGTTTGTTTTATTTTAAAATGTACAAATTAGTCCTTATTTTTATAAATATACACTTGTTAACAAAAATATTTCTGAAAGACCTATCCAATGATACCTGATGTGATAGATTATGAAAAAAATCACCATCACAAATTGGGTCACAGACACATTGCTTTTAAAATTTTCAAAACTGTGATTATTAGTTTTAGTTGTAAAATCAAGTATCATGTCAAATGTACACCATTTTGTTAAACCATTATTATGATCCGGTAAAAATGACAAAATCAAAGTCCCCAATTTTTCTTTTTTTACATTCTTTATAAAATGCATTGAGTTTCTCCGGATCTCTTGGTCCTAGTTCTATTCCTCTTTTCTTGGGTGGAAAAATATCCTTGGAGGATATTGGCTGTGTTCCCTCACTAGCTATGGTTCTGTAGATTTTTTTTGTAACCAATATAACACCACCAATGTGTGTTTACATCCACCTGAAAGTAAAACAAATAAATGAAAATATAATCTTCAATAACCATAAATATTTACTCTATAGTGTAAGTATTTACCAGCTGATGCAGGACAAACATCACATGTTGCATCAATTATATTACTATTCGCCTCTTCTAAATGAATAGTCACAAGATAATATTTCATCCTTATTTTGTGCTCCGGAACAACTTTGGCCCTGACAAAGCATTCAGTGTTCCCTCTTTTAATTTCCACATAACCTACTGTGTTATCAACATAACCACCTCTTGATGACCTAAAATGCAATGGAAAACATTATAACACAAGATCTTTCATCATCATCATCTGCCTATTTATGTCCCACTGCTGGGCACAGGCTTATTTGTAACCAAATTTAAATGATTTTGATTTAATTTGATGTACAACAATACACTATGTATGTATGTGTTAAATATTTGTAATCATGATTATTATATGCATCAGAATGTTTGTGAAATTCGTCAGTACGTACATGAGTGTCTTCACACCTCTTATTTCAGCAACATTGTGCTTATCGTTTGTGTAGAAATATTCCAATATCATGAACATATCCATGTGTGGCAAGTTTCTTGAATCCGCTCGTACAAATTCGCTCATTTTGTGATCAATAGCGCAGCCTCAGTATTAAAAAAATCAGTCCAACAGTCAAGGCGGGGGTCGCCGTAAAGCAGAAAAACGTTGTCCAAGAAGAAGTGCCTAAGTCGTCGATAGTAGCTGAAATCGTAGTCCAAATATCGTGCAAAGGTCGAAGAGAAGTGCGGCAATATCGAAAGGCAGGAGGTTGTGCTGAGGTCGTTGAAATATTATTAAAAACACACTGCTAACACTGATTACACGCAAATGCAAATAAACAGAACCGCGGTATTATTTTTTGACAATGTCAAACGTGACAGTTGACGTAGTTTTTTTTTATTACAAGCTAGTTCTAGGCAACAGAGCTTATCGGCCGTTAAATCTCACAAATGTCATATCGAGCATTTAAAAAATTATTTCTAATTAATGATAGGAAATAAAAATAAAAGAGCTGCAGTTCCTCGATTATTAAGACGTCGACTGTCGAAAAAAAATATAATTTGCACCTCTTCCAAAAACTTTACTTAGCCAATCAACCGTTTGAACTGTCACGCACGATCACTCTACTTGTCAACGCTATTTTATTTAAGACAATGCTAAAACATGTCATAAAATGTTTCTACCGCCTTTGATGATTATAAAATTCATTTAATTATCCTACGACTTTACTGTATGGGCACAAACCCCTTTGCTTTTCTAACTGACTAGCTGTCATAATTTAAAAAAGTTTCTAATCCTAGCGTATCTATCTGTCATCTTCTGTCTATGACATTCCGTGCATTATGGTATAGTTACGTTATTGATTGATAAATATTTCGTTCGAACAAAGCCAATATGAGAATGTATACATTAATATGCTATTATATATCTCATATTCAATCAAAATGTTTTATGAATCATTGTCGGCATCATGAACTAAATCAACAACTATCCTTTGTTGTATTACAGGTTAGTACCGGTTATTCATCTATTTTATTATTTATTTTCTAAACATACTTTTTGGTAAGGAACTTAATTTCGTTTCGAAAAGGACTAAATTTAACTACTGGTGTCCCTGTGACTTATTAATCAATAATTGTACGTTTCTATTTCCAGATTGCAATCAAGGTACTAAATGTGCCAAAGTGAATTATTACATGAATAACAAGGATGCAACTGTCCTTCACACATCTTGAACCGTGTCACATTATGTTAAAATACTACGGATCTTAGGTTGACAGCCGAACTTAAATGAAACCTGTAGACCAATCTACTGAACTAAAGTAAGTTACCTTAACCAATAATTTATTTTTATTATTGATTGATAGTCATATAATATATTTTCTGTAACATGGTAAAGTATGTCAGACATGTACAAAAGTAGTTTCTGTTTACCCCTACGGAAATTTAGGTGTGATGGTATGTACATAAGTTAAAGAACTACTAGTCGCTGATTGTTCATTATATTTATGACTCGGTCCAAGTTGAAATTTAGCACTTATAATACCATGCAGGTTTAAATTAAAATAGACTAAACTTTTATGCCAGGAACTTACATACTCATATATAAGAATGACAACCAATTTGTATGCTGACAATGTTGCATGTTAACACTAGTATTTCAATACATCCCACTTGCAATATATATATAATCACTTAAATCATTTCTATTCATTGTTGTTTGTTACTATTTCATTGATTATCTTGTCAGGCTTCAAGGGTAGTTAAATATGTATAACTAGCTTCTGCCTACGACTTTGTCTGTGTGGAATCAAATATAGCCTATGTTTTAACAGGGATAATGTAGGATTCTAATGGTGAAAGAATTATTCAAATTGGTCCAGTACTGGATCAATACCAGGTCCAGTTTCGGAGTCTATTCAATGTAAACAAACAAACAATACTTTCCTCTGTATAAATTTGTAAAACCAATGTGTTGCTAGCCTATTCACTCTAAGAATTTTCATGAACAATTATCTAGGCTGTAATTTCCTTCATGTAATAATCTCACTATAACCTGAATTTGTTTTCTGTACATCGTCTGTCTGTTGTATATAAACAAAATGAACATTTATTTTGTTTACAGATACTCCAACTGTCTGGAAGTTCGAACAGTATTGTCGGGTTTTAAATTCAATCATTGAAACATGCCTGGATGCTAAATGCACAGACGGAGTGGCGAAAAGTTACGACCATATACACATGAAGTTCTCAAGACCTGTACTGTCACCGCTTTCCCAATGTTGTCTGCCTGCGGCCTTTATGCAACTATCTTATTTCAAAATAAAATTAATATTTTGGCATACTAGTATGCGAACTAATGTAATTAACAATCATTACTATAACTAATAAAACTTATTTGTGAGTTATTTCCTGTTACCTCCTATTACATTAAACTTATTATACTTAACCTACTGAATCTGTCTACTTATCTTGTCTGTGTTATTATTCTTTATAACTTTATTATGATAAATTAATGATATCAAACAATTATGTTACACTTAAATGCCTTTCTTTTCTAGTTTTTTTTTTTATATTTGAATTAAAACATCTTGCCAAGACAAAATGACTGCTGACAGACTTTTATTAACATTTTCTATGTCTGCTTGTTCATGCTTAGAGAATGCCATTCCAAAAAGCTAAACCGATTTTTGATATAGTTTGCCCTTTATCTCTTGTTTTGATATTCATGAAAATACTTTACTTATTTGCGCTTGAATGCATAGTTTGACTTTCTAAAACTCGAATCATCTGATTAACCATTTTGCCTGTTTACTATCACACATTTTGAAGTTTAAAGTTGTATATACCCGTGAAGTTCTCAAGATCTGTACTGTCACCGCTTTCCCTATGTTGTCTGCCTGCGGCCTTTATGCAACTATCTTGTTTCAAAATAAAATTAATATTTTGGCATGCTCTCCATTATACATTAAGTATGCGAATTATCAATCATTACTATAGCTAATAAAAGTTCTTTGAGAGTTATTTCCTGTTACCTCCTATTACATTAAACTAACATTTGAAAACACTAAAAATAGCTAATGAATTTGCCACCTAACTGGGCTATTCTTACTTAGAAATGTATCAGTATTACAGACGGTACTGGGGCCACAATGGCCCTGCGTGGGACTCCATCCTTCCCCTGTTCCCACCCCTACGCCACCAGCTAACAAAATAATCCTTCATGAAGAATCATGTTGCTGAAAAACTATGCACTAAAAATGGTGCTAATTAAAGATCTATAATACCGACACAGTTTCTACTCTACTGAACTCTCCTTTCAATAACTATTTGATTTATTATCCTTTATGGAAATGATGACTATTAATTCTATAAATCAGACCTTCAATATGTTGAGTTGATGAGAATTTTATTAATTATAAGCTAAACTTTTGGAAAATTAACATATATCCTTTATTAAATCGGAATGCAGTGTTTTTTTGTATGTACTTTAATAAATCCTATCAAAACAATATGATCTATGTACATATGTGGGGAGTGTGAATGGTAAAGTTGGGAGGGGAAGGCCTAGACGGACGTTTCGAGACCAAATAGGAGACGTGTTTTTTCCTTTGCTTTGAGGGACGAACTGATAAAAAAACTTAAAAATGGTGACCGATCTTAACACCTCATGAATAGTAGTTCAATGACCTCATCATGTTTTTATTTCACAAATTACGTAGCAATTTTAATTTTCCACATTCATGGTCTCGATTCAAAATCGCTATTTTTTTATGCTTTTTAATTGGGGATAGGTTTCGATAGAATTATTGAAAACAAATTAATTGCCCTGAGATCGCGGATTCACCTCACCTTGCACAGACCGTTTTTGTTTACCGAATTACACAACAATCTGAGTTTTCCAGATATATTTCCTCGATTCAAAATCGATATTTTTTTACGCTTAATAATTTGGGATAGCTTTCGATCGAATTAATAAAAAAATGATGTTTGCCGTGAGTAAGCCGCACGTAATATTGGAACCTTTTTCATCCACCTTTGCTCCATCCATCAGTGAGGCAATCAGTGGGCGATTTGACACATTGAATTCCAAAATTGACAGCTAGCCTGACCATGCGTTGTGCGATCTGCGATTATGTTGCAAAGGCTCGGATTACTTGGGGATTCGGGGGTTTTAGTTTTTCTTAATTATGGCTTAAATTTTGATCAATTTGATGTGATCGCACTGAATAGATAATTATTAGATAACTCGTTATAGATTTGATAGGATATGCGGTCAGAACTCCTCTTTTTTCTGACACACTTTGACAGCTGTTGAAAATCCCCAACAAAAATGACGAGGCGCCCCGAATAGCTTACTAAAAACGCATTGCGTTCTCTTCGGATTGTGTTCGGCAAACTGACATTTGGGCGACCCCGAATAGCAAATTAAACGTTAGGCACTGCAAATGGTTGGTAATAGCTTGGGCGTGTCAGCGCCGAATAGAGGCCCAGTTGTCTTCTACCCAATTAACAAGGTTTGCTTTGTCGGGATCTTGGTATGAAATAAATCGTTAATTGTTGACAGTTTTATTTAAAAACTATTCCAGTTACTGGCTACAAAGTAATAACTATAAAATAAGAATAATTCGAGTGTCTTTAAGAAAATATTAAGCATCAAGCACGGAAACACATGTTCAAGCTCAAGTCTCAAATACGAGAGCGTTCGATGGTGCTTATATGACGAACTCCGTATTGTTCCCACTCTCAACCCCCTCTTGCGTGCGTTTCATACACTGCAAAACAAATGAAGAAGTGGCTGTTCAATAAGGAAAGAAACATCTTACCTCTCAACACAATGCAACTGTTTGAAAGTGGAACTGCAGTGGTTTGTTTGAAACAAAGTTTTTTTTGAAGCGCTTGTCAGTTGTTTATAACCTAGTTTGTTTTGTGGTTATGGGGTGAGAAAGAGCGTTAGTTTATTTTTGTGGCTGGTAATAAGTGTGGTTGCTATTGTTTGATTCGTTAATGAATGTGTAACTCTTTATTGTACTTACTATATTATATTTACTGGTACAAGGGATCTTTCCTAGCTAACGTTCTGTCAGGCAGGCAGTCAGTTTAAGCTGATATGTGGTTAACCTTGTAGTCCACTTGCATCGATTCAGAATGTAATAGTAATTGTAATGGATCGATGGGAAAGATAGATGAGACCATTTTCCTAACACTTTATGGTTCATAAACCAGTGTGGACTTAGTGAAGTTTGTCAACGAAAGGAAAAGCTTATTTTTCTTATTAGGTACTGCTGTTTTTTTGTCCCATCTCACTTACTTCAGACTTACTTAAAACGGTAGTTATGATCACATGATAAAATAAAAGATTTTTATTATTATTTTATGTATACAAAAATTTATGAGTGTATCTCTATTTGCATGTTTATTACACGCTAAAACGGCTTTACGGATTTTGGTGAAATTTGACAGACAGATCGTTTATGACTAGCACATATGATAGGTTCTTTTTATTCAAGGTAGGTAAATGTTTGTGACATGACTACACTATAATATCGCGGAGACAGCAAAGTAAAGTTTCCTTTTTTTATTTCATCCAACCTAAAATGGTATTGGTCATTGCATTATACTATTTTCATAAATGAATGAGTGTTCTTCTGTTATAACTAATAGGTATACCTAAGGGGAAAAATGAATGCAATTAATTTATAAAAATGTTCATAAAAACAAAAGCTCTTCTTTGCCTTTTTCACAGGTAAAGTCATACACAATAGTTTTTTCAACAAAATTAAATATTCCTTATTGTACCTCTATACTTAATAAAAAATACAATTAACATTCTTTGCTTGCCAGGTTCCATTTTTGTTAAGTACTTAGGTATATATTGTAATTATGGCAATGCCCAATACAAGGAAAAAGGTGAAATCTAATCTTATTCTATCATATCTATTATCAAAAAGTTTTTTTTCAAGTCGGTGATTTCAAACCTAAGTATGTAGGTAGGTACACGAGAAAGACCTTTCAACTGACTAAGTTCTCAAATTTTTACTATATTATTTATTTGAATTCGTTCATCACTAAACGCTGTCTAATTAGAAGTCTAATCAGCAAAATTATTTCTAACATTTGCCTACTGAACCATCGCCCTTGTTTAGGGTACTCACAGTAAAGTGCAAATAAACAGTATGCAAAGCCTACAGTGCGCCTTATCCTATAACTTATATCGTAAAGTCAAACACAAAATTAAAAGCAACGCTTCCATTCTAGCAAAACGCAACAAGAAGTTACCTTAACATAATTCTATCTATACCGACTCTACCAATAAAGGCATTAATAATAACAAAACAGCATTTTTTTTAACAAACTGAAACCGACTTTACGATTTAACTTTAGTTCTGCAGTAAATTATTGTGTTCTTGAGTACTTATTAATACAAACAAATATAAACTTAACTTGTAATCCAGCTTTTACAAAAGTTTTACTAAGTAAATTGCGCACCACGTGCGTTAGAGAGTATCGACTAGATACAGCGAGAGGAGTTACGGCGTGTGACTGTGTGCGTCGACATCGCGAGCCGCGCGCGGCGGCATCTCGGCTCATATTGATTGTCGGTGACATTCTTTATCAATCCGCCCCCGGCCCGCGAGCGCGGCCGCACCGCACAACACCCAAAAGAAACAGAAACGTTTCTTCGCGCGCTCCGAACGTACACGAAAAAAGGGCGGAGACTCCGCGACGACGTCGTCACCCAATCGAATTAGGGCTCTGAAGGCGGCCGGCCAATCAGACGCAGCCGCCGGGGCGGGCGCGCGCGCGCGGCCGCGCCCTCGTTTCGCTCCGGCTTTTTATTTATTGTTGCGCGAAACAGCGCGCGCGACGGGCGTGTGATGCGTGCGTAGTTCGACCGTACGAGCATGGAGTCCGCCGTGGACTCAGCGTCGACCGCGAGCGAAGTCAGCGGCTCTTCGGGGGGCTCGCCGAGGGTGAAGGCGTTGTCGCCTGCGCGCGGCATGAGCCCGCCGCAGCTGCTGGCCCCGCGGCTGCCGCTGCCGCCGCCGGGGCTCGGGCTGCTAGGCTCGCTGCAGATGATGCACCACTCGCCGCTGGAGCTGATGGCGGCGGCGCACCATCATGGCCCGCCACGGTATGGCAGCCCGCCACCCATATCCACCTCCGACCCTTCGGCCAACGAGTGTAAACTAGTAGACTATCGGGGGCAAAAAGTTGCCGCGTTCATAATCCAGGGGGATACTATGTTGTGCCTGCCGCAAGCGTTCGAACTGTTCCTGAAGCACTTGGTGGGCGGGCTGCACACGGTGTACACGAAGCTAAAGAGACTGGACATAGTGCCGCTGGTGTGTAATGTGGAGCAGGTGCGCATCCTGCGCGGGCTGGGCGCCATCCAGCCGGGCGTCAACCGCTGCAAGCTGCTCGCCTGCAAAGACTTCGACGTGCTGTACCGGGACTGCACCACGGCAAGGTACGTTTCGACACCGAAACAACCCTTAGGTGTGAATGTGAATGTTTCCAATTTGTTGCAACTCCACGGTCCGAGACCGTTCGACCGACGGTAACGTGATGTGTATTTATTTTACTTTCGTCTGTTTTTTCGCCTGTTTTGAGTTTACAAGAAACGGTATGCTTATTTTTGTTTTACCTACCCGTTGTTGTGATTTTTTTGTGTGGAAATCCCAAAGTCAGAAATGGTACAGCGTTTATTTTATCTCTTTACCTACTTTCAGATGTCACTTCATTGAGTTATAAATTAAAATATAAGAAATAACAATTGAAACGCATTACTTTATAAACAAAATAAGATAATGCTTTCTTTCTAAATACCTACCTTCATGAGTGCATAAACATTAAATTTATTAAATTACAGTTGGCCTTCCATTACTTTTTATCTAGTTTTACTGGCTAAGGAATTCAGATTATTTCTCTCCCGCTATATGAGGAAAAAAAACAATGTCTCTTACAAATCGTACAATTCTAAATTTAAAACAGATTATAAAAAAGGTTGCTAGTGTTAGCGACACCCGCATTATTTGATGGTTTATACGGTTACGGATCGTATAAATTGGTACGATTCCTCCGCAAATCTAGGATTTAACATTCCACTCCGTGCCGGAGGGTTGTGCTGCCATTAATTTTTCACATTTTAATACGCGCCAAATATTTCCACTGGGTTAAATATTAAAGCGAGTTTCGGCGACGGAAGGGTTAAATCCCTGTTAATTAGCGGGTGAAGTTTAAATATTTAAATACTAATTTTTACAAACGGTAAAGTTAGATTAAAAAAAGTCTTGTTTGTTGTGGCAGCGGCGCTGGGTAGGCCTAAATGGGTTGTTTTAATATTTGGACGTGGACACGATTTTAAAAATGTAATGTGCCGTGAAAGTGTTCCTCGGGGAGTTGTAAAGTTAAATTTTTGCTCGTATTGACGGTTAATGTTTGTAATAATTAATGTTTGTTTATTGGTGAGCGGAAACGGCCGGCAAACGGGGCCTGACTCACGTATTTAACTTTATGACTTTATCACTGATAGGCCCATGCGCATTCGGCTGATGATCTCATGGGGCATCTAGTTTTTGTGTTTTTTAGTAGGCGTGTACGCGGAACAAACAACGATTGTCTGAAGTAGAGCCACTATTAGCATACCTATATAAAACAAGGGAAATTAAAAGATATTAAGAGACATGATGCATTTCATCCGTCTTATAACCGACGTTAAACTGTCCTCAAATATCAAAGTAGGTACATATACTAATCACGGATAGTATAAAACATGTAATAAATTTTGGTTTTATAAGTTTGAATCCCCCTTTTCACCTATATGCCCACAATCATTCTAAACGTGGCTTTTGGTCTTGTTTCCTTAGGCACTGTCTACCCCATAAGAAACACAAACTTGACTTATGAATGTATGTATGAGGTTTTAGGAAGAATAAGATTACCTACTTTACAATTTTTAGTGAAATAATGAATGAATGAATGAATTCTTGTATGAAATGCTTGTATCAACCGCAAATATAAATTAATTTTGATACAAACTATCCCAGTCTCAATGCAACATACAATAAATATGTGGAATAAAAAATAAATTATTTCTAGCAAACAACATTGCTCAAAAAGTAAAATAACCTCATGGTCGCAGGTACAATGTTGAATTAGTGAAACCACGACGGCGGAAACATGTCAATACAGATTAGTTGGATTCCAAAAGCCGATGAAGCTTAATGTTATAGGGTTTATTTTATAAATGTTTGAAACGAAATATTACAGTATTTAGGCAGTATAGAGTTAAATGTGTATTAATGGAATGCAACATAGATGCTGTGTTATAATTAGTTGCAAATTTTCGTTGAACAATTTAAAGAACTTGCTGCCATTTTTTAAGTGTATTAAATATTAGGTACTTATATAAAGAGATAAAATATGAACAATTAAATTACACGGTAGACGTTTTAGATAACTGTATTGTTTTTAAATTGGGTAGGTAATGTCAACAACAAAAAATACAATATTTGCTTACCTACTGTGTTTTTCATAACATGTATACTGTGACACCGTTAATATTATAATTAAATATAAATTATGTAGGTATTTATGTCTGATTTGTACTTGCTAAATTAACTGTACGATGTAGGCATCTAGTGGGTGCAAGAAACATAGGTAACGAAAAATTAAGAATTTTTACCTACCTCTTTTATGGTTTTTCTCTGCGAATATTTTCCCATTTAAATGGTTAAAAAATACCATTTTGAAAGAGGTTTCCAATATATGGTTGTGGTGATGCGTTCCTTGCATTTTTGCTTATACTCCATTGCTTGACTCGGCGTAAGCTTCATTGTAGATATTCCCCCGTTCACTCTACCACAACGCAATAAGGTGAAGACTACTGGCCGTTGAGTGTACCCGTGCTAGCTTTGTATTTCTTCATCACGGGATTCTATTTTTGTTGATAGCTGAAAATACTTTCTTATTAACACGAAATACAAAACAAACACCTAAGTATTTTCAACATTTATTGGGTTTAAAATATACCTATACCGTTGCCCAAAAATAAATAGGAACCTTAACATTTTGTACATACATTGCTGTATCGATTCTACGCAAGGCAATTTATTTACGTAGCCCTAGTTATTCAACGGCATATTTCTTCCTTTCTATCTGGCCAGTCACTGCAAACCCCTGCATACTGGCAGCTACCGTTGTGCCCTACGAAAAGCAATATTTTAAAAAATGGAACGCCCGCATTACAAAACGCAGTGTAAATAATAGGAGGTCGCTCCTTTTCACGCTTCAATAATTGCTCGACAGCAGATAACTGAAGATCGGGTTACCGGAGCTGAGAACGGAACGTTATTAGGGTGTTGTTGTGGATATCCCATTATTTAATCCTTTAGAGACGTCTTTCTGAGCTTTGATTAGTATTTTGAGGATAGTTTATTTTTGCCACCTATAGGTAGTTATATCTCATTCCTCCTGACTTCTGCAAAAAGGATTAGGTACCTACTTAATATTTTATCTACTGTTTCAATAAAATTTTGATAGGAACCGAAAAATACCAACCTTAACAAAACAAATGGTTGCAACTGCCTAATAGGAATGCCTCTTCTTAAATATTTAGTATTATTTCTTGTTGCTTTTATTTACTATTGCGGAAACAATTCTCATTTAACTGTTATGTAACGCTAGCATCCGTGGAAAAACCTCTAAATTTTCAACAAAAGAGTGAACCGCCGACCGAATAGAATCCGAAACGTTTTCAATCGATTCCAGTTCGGGTTCCGCCCATTGTCTTTGCTCCTTTCAATTATGGAGGTCATCAACACGCCGACAACACTTTTTATGGAATTTTCAGCTTTACGACTCATTTTGATGGTCCGTCTTCAAACGTAGTGATATTTTGTAAATAAACAAGGCACTGAAATAACTGGCTCATTACCTTTGTAGCGCCGAGCCGGTGCCGGAACTTGGAAGTATTTTCTTTGCCAAAGACCAGGTAGGTTCGGGCCACACGCTGCCGCATAGACTAATATAAACATTAGTTACATTAACGACTACCGAAAGGGATGTCTCACAGGAAACAATCAAAAATAAATTGATTTATAATAATAACAGATAGATCCACAAAAAAAATGCTGGTGTTACGAAAGTTAACATGGGTTTGGGTATAACCAGTATTAACGCGCTGACTTGGCAAGTCGTGCTCGTGACGAAAAGGAAGACTCGTTTGATGTGTTTCCATGTATAATTTAATTCATAACGTCGAGCAAATATATATCCAAGTTTTAACTAAGCCACGTGAGTTATCTTTATCTACTTATGTTTCTTTCCCAATTTTAAGGTCTAAGACTCTATGAAGCCACAACGTATTGATATTATGTTACTTCTTTGGAAAATTATGGCTTGTAGAATCTTTGCAGAATAATAAAACACTATCAGATTTTGTTGCCTCGTGGGTAGATATCTATACACTTCTGATAGATTTAGTCATCTAGGTCAGCTATATTTTTTTACTAGACGTAAATACCTCAAGTACCTACCAAAAATACTTCAAGAAACGTTTGGTAGACACAATAGTTGCATCGATTTCTTAGATCCAGACCTTATACCACACATAACTTAATTATAACGTTACTTCGTAAGGGTGTATCGAATGTGTGTAAATAAATGTTTCTATCTCTCTCTCTCTCTCTCTCTTTCTCAAATACAAACTTTTTTACTGACTGTACTTTTTGTAGACTGTACTTGCATTGTCATCCGTCCTACATATGTGAACCATATATTAAGTCAACCGGACCAACTGTTGAAGAGTTCCCTCCTGCGGAGATGGTCTTGGCTGGCCCACCTGATTTCTAATACCAGTTTATTGTATTGCCATTTGACTTACACAAGTATGCCAAATTTTTAACTCAATCAGATAAATCTTCATCTGATTGAGCTTCAGCAGATATCTATCTGCTTCAAAATTGAGTCGCAAGATTCAAACATACATGCACTAAATCACTTTTTTGACCTAAGAAGAAGACCTAAAGACCACGTTTAGCATGCTTGTCGCCTATAGGTGGAAAGGGGAATCAAAATAGTGATGGGTTGCTAGCCGCATCGCCAATAATATGATTCATAAGATTTTCACCATATAAACAAACATAAATACATACGTTGCAAGTTAATATAAATCTTGTAGCAATGCTATCAAATCTTGCAATACTTCTTTACCTATTTCCAATGTTTCTATGAAATATAGGCATGTGACTGTAATCACGCCTGATGGTAAGCGAAGATTCACCTTCGATTTGAAGAAGGCAGGGAATTTCACTCCTCAACTGTCCGGATAATAAAGGACGATCGAAAACGATTCGGATTTTAGGGATGCTGATAACATATAAGGGTGCAATGTGCTGTGCAAACCTTGCTTTCCTCTGACCGACCTGTGAAAGAAAAAAGCTGGTAGAATAAGAACGTGAAGTTTTGGTGCCTATAGAAAACCGGAATAACGCTTATATTGGGCAGAGGCATCCCAAAGGTAGCAGCACTACCCCATACAGGACACGACCGGTCTCGCGCTCGGTACCTATAATTTAAAGCTGGATCGCAGAGAAGTATCGCCTATGCTTGGAAAGGTTGCCTAGTACTTTTACAGAGTTCCACGCCAGGGACATGGTTGACACCCAAAGTTTTAGTTTACACGAAAGGAGCTGAATGGTGGTTGTGGTTGGATATCGGTAGAAGCATAGCCAGGAAACTCTGAATTAGGATTGACTAGTTTGGTACTTGTATTGAGCTTCGATGACAAAGCATTAATCAAGCACCGTCAACAAAAAAGTTGTGTTAAATTTATTTTGTAACTTAAATTACAATATTTTGACTACATTTGGTTCATTGCTGAACACATTTTGTGATCTGGCTATTAAATGGTCGTTACAATTTGTTCCAGTTGCCTTTTAAGGCTGTTCTATGTGTTTTGACCGCTACATCTATTAAAATAATTAAAATAATTGTGCCATTGCTTCATTATCTAAATTTACGCACTACCTCTGCAATCCTTTTTTAAACAGCACGCACTACTTTAAAGTTTTAGCGGGATCGAAAATACAGGAAAAACCTGAATAATTTACTTGGGGATGCCGGTTGGGAATTGAACTTGGTTCCTCATTCCATGATATTATGCAATATTTTATCTAACCGAGCGTATAGTATACAAGGCGAAATTTCATATTACAAATCGCTTCATAAAACATCACGAGCTGACTCCATGGGAATACATCTGAACGGTTTGAAATAACACTGATAAAAACAATATTCTGCCACTGAGGACAAAGAGATGGCGCTGAAGTCAATCGGTAAAGCAAAATATCACTTTAGACTCCAATTTATCCCTTTCAAACGTAAAAACAACCTAAAATCCTACGATATCTCTCTAATGTTATGAAATTTCGTAAAACCAAAAACTGTAATCGGTTCTCGCTTTCTAATCTGAATAACTTCGGCTCTATATAATTATACAAAGGGCTTGTACATAGTATAATGCCGGTAGATATATGTCCGGACATGAATGGTGGTGCCGACTGGCATGGCTCCAAGTGGTGGTTCTCATTGAAATATTAAACGAAGACGCCGCAATGCAGTGTCTTGGGCACGCAACGTGCTTCCATTCAATTGCCTGTTTATTGATTTGAAGGCAGATTAATTAATTAAAATATATTTGGCTGCACAATAATGAAATTGTTATTTGATAGGTACACTTAAATTAAACATAAAAATTTCCAATAATTATTCGGGGTCTGCGCCATTACTTATAACATAACGTTTCACTGCACTCAAGTCATCGACTTTTTTGAATTGTATTTAATATTGTCTACTAAAATATTGACTTTTTGGAAAGCTTATAGAACAAACCTAACCTAACCTAATGTGAGCCACGTCTAAAGGTTTTCGATTTTTAAAAAGTTCACGGTTTATCAGATAATAAAGGGTTGTCAAATGATGAGTTTGTGAAATGGTTCCACTTGTGAAAAGTTTTTTAGCAGACGATGAGATCCCTTTTAAAAGATTAGCACAGACTTTACGATTACTTGACAGCATCAACTCCAAAACAAAACATCAACATGATCCGAAAAGCCATTCACTGAACAGTGAAGTGACAAATAAACTCGAGCGACAGAAGGAAACTCAATTTCCTCCGAGGCAGTAAAGCGACAAACTGCTCCACAATGGGAATATCATGGTGGCAATTTATTACGATTGATCAACAAGTTGCCGGGGTTGCTCCGGGAAAGAATGAACGCCGGCAATACGAACGGAAACGAACAGAAGGCGCCGAGTACTCACGAACCGGGAACCGTCGGCAGTCCCAATCCCGTACAATTCGGCAAACTCACACAAATGACATCGGGGAATCCCTTCGGCTAGACGGAATCCTCGCGCTCTCTATTTCCGTTTCGCGTACCATTCAAATTGCATCCCACTCGGGCACCCCCGCGAAATGTCGCCGTCTCTTTCCCATTCCATTCATTCACGGCCTCGTATTTGAATGGATTTCGAACGTACGTTTCCCATAATTCGAGCACTTAGGGACTCGAGGGGGCGACGTTTGCACGCGTCGCGACGTTTTCCCGCTCAGTTCCCGATGGAAGGTGCTGATGTTACGGTCAACAAAACAATGCAGAAAAAGTGGGCGACATAATGAAACGAGCTCGTTCAATTAAAATTCGCATCCGTGTTAGTTATTGAATGGTTGATGGAAACTATCGCATGGCGTGTATCGCGGGCGCCGGTAGCCGTTGTAACGTCTTATAATTGCGGCTCACCATGTGCTGAGCTCTAATCATGTTTAATTACAGCAAGAAGGAGTCATTGCAGTTTATCATGAGATGAACTGTTACAGTTGTACAAACGGCGCGAGAAAATGATGGATGAGCTAGTTCTACTAACGAAAGTACGGTCAGCAACAAAATAGTTTTCATTATCATTTTGTATCTCAAAAATGAACCTTATGAGTGTTTTGATAGCCAGATTCTGAAATCATAACCAAAAACTCAAGTAGGTAAGTTTACATTATGTTGTATTGCCAATCAACTTTGCAGTTCTTGCTATAAATAATTTACTTGAACGTCATAAACATCCATAATGATTGACAAATACTTGAATTTACGTTGCATACATGTCACACGGTTAACGTGGCCAAAGGTGATAAATATCCCATGCTAATTAATGCCACTACTAAATACAATGTTGCTACTACTAACGCCATTTAATCGTGTTTACAAGAAGCTAATGTTTTTCTGTCTGTACGTTTGAAGGCGCTTGCAACGTTATTAATCCAATGCAGATTAGATCTAGACAATGGTAGGCGGAAATGCAGGAAAACGACCTTTTTGTACGATGCGCTCCGTTCCCCATTGTGAGAAGAGTCTTGCTAATTGCTAGTGAAAATCTTATAATATGCGCAAGCGATGGTTTAGTGACTTATTTAATGCTTTATTATTTATGACTTTGCCTAGTTAACTTAAAAAACAATGAATAATGCAATATCAAAACGGGACCTTATTATTATTTGGTTTATTGTACTCGTCATAACGATAATTGGTGTGAAACCAAAAAAAAATGATCAATGAGATAATATATTCACAGTCCCGTTTCAAATTATAGATATGAATGAATATCTTTCAATTTATAGATAAATACCTATTGTAAGGCTTTACTTTGCACATAGATGATCAATCCTATTAATATCTAAATCAGAGGTGACCCGTATTATTATAGCACATAGGTACATCGTTATTCCTGCTGCTAATAAGTCAAGTTTATGCGATAGCAAATTTAGCAAAGTGATGATATATATAAAGGCATTAGATTCAGGTCCCAATCAACTACAGAATTCTGTAACAAAAAGACAATTAATGTCGACAAAAAGATATCTCAACAAAATTACTTGTAGTTTTCTAACAGTAAAATTCCTCGCATTGCTAACGTCAAGTTGCCATTTATCTGCCGAGTTAATGTTAAAAAATGGCTGCAGCAGCGTGACAAAATGAAGTTATTATTGTTTAGATTCCGCAAGATTGAACAATTAGCCCGTTATAGTGATACGGGAAAAAGCTGTAGCAAACCGCAGCCTCGACTTCCCATGGTAATAATCAATTAGACTAAATGAATTAGCACTTACCGTGTCGTTGTGCCGTTTTGAAACTTATGAAGAATTACACACGTAGTTGCAGGTATCTCTACACATTCATCATCATCATCTCCAGCCTATATGCGTCCCACTGTTGGGCACAGGCCTCCTCTCAGCCCACATACATTACATACATACATACACAAATCACGTCTTTATCCCTTACGGGGTCGACACAGCCTAACAAGACCCACAGGCCACGTTTAGCAAGACTGTGAGCGTATAGGTGGAAAATGGAATCAAAATAGTGATGGGTTGCTAGCCGCATCGCCTATAACATGATTCCTATGATTTTCGCCCATTCCCTCGATGGGCTTTTACCATCTGCGCGGGAAGAGAAGCAACTGGTAAAGTCTATGTTTTTTCTTTGCTCCCAGACCGGCATGGAAGTAATCTCTACATTAACAACTTAAAAACTTTAAGGCGCTGCGCTGACAACAGTAAACACTTTTTTTAAAGTGTTTTTAGACGCAACCGGCTTTTTTGGGACTGAGGAAGTATGACAATATTCTCGATCGTATTCAACAGTACTTTGCAGTTTTTGAAACGCTATTAGGTAAAGTTGGCTCGGAGACATTTAACGCCAAAATGATCTCTTACGATCTTAGAATGTCACGATATAGTTTAAACAGAAAATCTTCATTATTTGCAAACGCGCTATAGTAAAATTACTTAAGTGTATAAAAATAACTTTTTTAATTGTTTTAAATTTACTTTTCGTACTTTTTATCATTAATTTGTGTTTACAATGAGCTCAGACGTGCACCACGCCGCAGGTGTCATTTCTTCTCTTCCGCTTATAGGCACACCAATAGTACGTGCGAAGAGTAACTCCGCTCAAGGTCAGGAGTCAGCGTCTTAACACAGCTGTGTTTTAATGTAGCGACAAAACATCTACATAATTATTAATATCAAAAACAACATACATTAATTAAAAAAATTGCGTTTCAATAAGAGTTTTGACAAGATGTATTTTGCCTACATAGGTCAAAGGCTAAAAAAGATAAATCGAAGTTGTATATTTATTTAGCTATAATTATATACGTTATAGATAAGCATCATCTAACATTTTTCGTAAATACGAACTAAAATATTAACCTTTGTTTTTTTTATTGATTCTAGTTCCCGTTTTTATCATCACTTCTAATATTTGTCAATAATCTCCCAATCGACCTCCATAATTCTTTTTACTAAAGCTGTGTGTGTGTGTGTGTGTTATATGAATCAAGAATTGGTAATTTTAGACCAGAGTTAACAATAACACTACAAACTGGAACTTACAACAAAGCAAAGGATGAGATAAGGCTACTTAACCCCAGTCCTCGTTAAACTCTGATATACGGTTTATAATAAAATCCAATAAAACATTCGCAACAATTTAAAAGGGAATCGATAAAAACTTACCCGTAGCAAATACTAAATGGACCGAAGGCATGTTTGCAACTAAAAAGATAGTAGTAAATTGCGTTTTATGACCGTTGTCCGTTTATTACAATTAATATGCGAATGATGCTAAAGTAAGTGTGTATACATTTTAAGAATAGCGTCGACTACGATGATTTTAATTAAAATTTACATGCATTGACATGTTTCAGCAACGGTCAATGCAGCAACTTAATTAATGTGGTCATTTTTTAGCGAAAAAATACACTTGATTACACGCGGGACGTGTATTCAAGAATTGTTTAAACGTTATCGTAACTATATTACCGGTACTATGTCCTCATATTAAACACTATCGGTAGGTAAAGGTGATTTGTGATATCGGAATCTTCGCGTTTACGTTACAATGGGGTAGGTTGTGGATTAAATGGAACGTCTGAACAACAGATTAGGGGTGCTTCTATTAATACCTACTACTTTTTTCGATGATATGATAGCTCTGTGGGTAGTGTAGTGATACTACTATGAAGCTAGAGTTTCCGGGCTCGAATCTCATTAGAAGCGGGTACTTATAAAAGGAGTAAACAGTTCTATAATGCATAATAGGTAGATACATTTATTTATTCATTTACTCTTCGATCTACCCTATCATGATGTAAATACGAAAGGATTGTGTGGTCTGATTTGCATCAGATTTTTGCTTAGTTTTTGAGTCATTTAAGCAGTGTTGAATAAGGCTCTGGACTACTGGTTGTTGTCATAGAGTTATAAAGATCCCAGTCATCTCATTAGCCACAGGCGCGGCGCTCGCGCGCTATGTGCTCCGAACTCCGATTAAAAGTAATTTACAACCGATATAAAATATTTAATTCCTTCGCCGGACACATTCCAAATGATTATCTCGGTCGCTGTTAAGTGACTTTGTTACCGAGGATATTCGAAGGGATTAAAAGGTTTTCTCACTACACGATATCGGGCAATAAAATCCTCAAAATTAAAGAGAAGTTCATACTTAACATGATTTAACGAATGTTTGACAAGAGCATCGATATTACGACTCCAGTCGATGATATCGATTGTTGTTGTGCGACTAAAAATCGATACCGGTCCAGATGCACAAAAATGGGGCAGAGGAATCGATTTGCCCCACATTTTGGCGGTCTAGCGGCCGCCGGCGACGAGGGTAACGCTCGCGATAAGGGATAGTGCCCCCTCCCGGGGCGGGGGCATTCCCCCTGCTCCCCCTTGATAATATTTACCGCCCCCCAGCCATACTTACGCCCCTCAGTATTTACGGGTTAGAGAAAAACAAGGGTACTCGAGCTTCGGAAGGTGCAACGTAGATTTTAATCCTTTCTGATGTTTATGATTGATGGCGGATTTCGTGATCGGCATTGCGCTGATGTTGATGGATCCCTCCTGATTCCACGCCGCCTGCTCCCATGGCGAGTCGTGCCTCAGAAAACGTTTTTACGATTAGCATTCTGCCACTGAATACTAATCTCATTGCAACTTAAAAAAGTAAATATAACCTACGAAATAACGAGTCTAATCGACTCTGCACATACTGAGAAGAGAAGTCATGAAAGTTTAGTTCTCGTTCTCACATCTCAAGTCGTAGATGAAACGTGTCATCGCATACAAAACTGGTACGTGACGCTGCAAAGCGACTCTCCTATTTGCTTACCTGAAAATGTAGCCTTGTTTCCGCTTCAATTCCATTATTTTTAATTATTTCGCCCCCACAAGACGATTCTACGCACGCATTATAATATTGACCGCAAGAGTTCAAGTGCTACAATATTGAACATTTCATTTCACATTGCTGCTGGCGCCATCTGTCAATCAACAATAGAATTCAATGGTCTTTAAAAAAACTTAATTAGATTGCTTTTAGAGACAGACTAAGATCGTCCGCAAGGGTTAATGTAGTTGTACAATACGGATAACTCGAGCGTGAGGAGTTAAAGGCGCGGAGTTAGAGTTGTGTTTCGCATGACTGGTATTTGTTGGGAAGTGAAAGTAAGTTTGTGCTGGTGTAATGTGATGATGGGTAAAGATGTCAGTCAAGTATTGACGCGTGCCCAATAGTCCCCAGCTCGTGGCCGGCGCAAGGTCGAAAGACTAATTATTACTTATATCGGTCCAGCCGACAGCTCATCGGCGCTTTGTAACAGTACAAAGTGTTTTTCAATTTGACGAGAAGAAATCGTTTTGTACGACACGGCTGTGACGGTTTTTTGGGTTTTTGAGACATGGTGCAATCTTCAATGTTGGAACTAAGTATCTAATATTGAATTAAAACTATTTTGAAGTCACGTAAAATGTAAAAGCTTTTGTCTGTCGACTTAAATTAAACGTCTCGTTTTTGCTATATCTCGGTTCATTCATATGTAAGACGCAATCACATGTTAGAGTAAGCACTAAGCAGAGATATTCGTGTCTTGTTCTTTCATATGACTGCGTGCTGTGTGCTTGCGCATTTTTGCCAATGCCAAAGGTGTTGTGCCGGCATCAACTTACGTCAGTTTTACGAGTAACCTTAGCACTGCAATGAGATGTTTTTTGGTAGAGCACTGTTACAGATACTCAAACTCAAAAGTTTCTATAAATTCTAGACGCTCGCTCTCTATCACATTTATACTATAGAGTTGTGCAAACGATAGGTATGTCATATACCTAATGTTAAGCACCTTGTCAGACACACCAGACTGTTCCAACGCACCAAATTAAAATAAAAACCCAAGAGTCGGTTAATGTATTTATTAAAGCGTTATATTTCCAGTTAGTTACACGTTTGCATCGGAGGAAATTAAGTTTGGGGAATTGAAACTAGTCATTGTTCTTTTAATTGCGGTCAATTTGAGGCGTTCTACACGAAAAGTGCCCGTCATCGTGTGAAGAGGCTTTAGCGGCACCTTGGGGTGAAAATAACGTTAAATAATATAATTTACTCTATTGATTGATAGAATATTCGTGGCAAAAATAGTAAAATAACACGTATTTTTTAAAGTTTGTCTGAGACATGTTTACGTTGTATAAGGGATGTGATTCTCTACTCTAAATGCTGCGGCGATTGATAGACCATCGCAACTCAACCCCTTCGCTGGTAGACCTATACAGAATCTGGTGTCTTGACGTTGGCCAATGCCTACGTCAACGCACGACCAATGTTCGGAGATAGCGATGACTCCACGAACAAAGTTTGTTTAAAGAATCACGGCTTTCAAAGTAACAAATAAATTGTGAAGGAAAATGTATTAGGCGTTTTTTCTTACATGTAGTATAGATAGCGTGATAAATAGCAGTTTCGTAGTAATTATACGTGAGCGAACAATATTGCTTAACCTATAAATTTGCCTACAAAAAATCTGCAACTTTGTTAAATCGTGTTTCAAAGTAAATTGTTTACTTAAGTAACTTAATCACAAAAAGCATCGACACCCAACATCCCATCCCTAGCTGCATATTTAGGGAACGCTATTTAATAATTCCATTCGAAATATCATTATAGATATCAAAGAAAGGGTTGCACAGTGGGCCGACTGCGCTGACTCGCACAAACGCTCTATCTGCATGTGCCCTCTGATTGATGTGCCCTGTAATTATTTAGACGCGTTAATAACACCGCTGACGACGGCCGCACTTTGTTTCCGAAGACTTAAGACAAATCAAATGAGAAATTCTATCGGACTCAAATATACTTATTGCTTTCTGATGTTCTGTTGATTAAACGAACGCAAATTGTTATTAACTCGGTTTTCGTTTCGTTTTTGATGCGAATTTTAATTATGGTCTCGGTGATTTTATTTTGATTTGATCCAGTTTAAATGTTACACGGAATCGCGTTATAGCATTAAATTAATCTGAAATAAGGAACGGGCGGAATAAAAATGTAAATGCGCAAGCCACGCCCGTATTGTACACCGTTTCATAACGTTAGTATCGTAGAATTATTTACATAAATGGCCGCCATACGCAGATTGTCTTTATGTTTTCTGTGCGTGCGACCCGGCCCCAACGAATCATAATATTAACGTAAATAGTAATGGCGGAAAAAAAGCTATTATGCAAATGAAACATTTTGAGGTAAATAGAAACTGACGTAATGCGATGTTAAGAAAGGAATAAGTAATAAATCGTTTTTGATGGCGGGCTCGGTTTACTTATTAGATTATTACTGGTGTAACGTGACTTGGTTTAATAGTGTATGACTAATATTTATTAAATTTCGTCAGATCACAAAAGTTTAACTATTCAATTATTAACAAGAAAATCATATTCAGCTACTCTCGAAAAATGAGCACCAATGTGTGAAATCGGTAAAAAATCTTTCCAATAATAGTTTATGAGAAATGATACTGCAAATCGAATAAAACTGTTTTCATGGGAGAGGGGTTTAGCAAACAATCAGCATTAAAAAGTGCTGCTACAATTTCAATTCCAAACCGACCTTGATCTGCAAGGGTGACTGTAGTACGGAACCCTTACATCAAATAACTATTCATTCAGATCACAGATATGAATACGTTATTATATGTATTATTACATTTAATAAGTAACTGCTGTTGAGTGCCGAATATGCTTACGTCACAAACGGGAACGGAATAATAGAGATCGCTGCAAACGTTTAGCGAACCCTCCAAGAGAGGAATAAAAAACCATTTGTGATGTAACAGCGATATGATTTTGCAGTTTTTAGTTTTTTTTTCTATTTGAGCGCACGTTTTTAACACTGTGCGGAAGATAGAGCTGCGAATCGATTAGATACGTTAAAATTGCTCATTTTTGTCTCGAAGTCAAACAGATTTTGAAATGGATGGGATAGTCACATTTAAAATCAATTATCATCTGAGAAAAATCAACAGTTAAAATCAAAAAGAAAAATACATCAATGCTAAACAATAAAACGCATTAACATGCGTTAGTTAGAATGTGGAGACTTTTACTTAGGTCCTTAACTGTGATTTTGTCACTTCAATCGTATTTGTAGAATTTGAGTGTTTGAATTAACTTAAGCATCCCCTATTTTTCGTTTAAGCAATTTAATTACAACAGAGATTGTTGCAAAATGACTTGTAATAATTCCCCTTCACAAAGTTCAAATGAAAAAGTAAAATAAAAAAAACATATTTATTTGTTTCTGTGTAGTTGGGTAATGTTTTAACCACCAATATTTTTATTTGTAATACATATTTTAGAATATTCTGTTTTTTTTTAATTTGATACCTTTTTGCGAAAGAACTCAAAAAATTCGAACATTCGGATGTAGCCCCCAATCGTAAGAATGTGATTAATTAAATAAACGGACGGACCCTTGGTTCCGTTTTTTACAACAGACATATCTCATTTTGTTTTAGGGGAAGTAATTGACTGGTTGTTAATTTTATTTTAATTTTGCGCCGGGATGCTTTCCCGGACATTTTGCATTTATAAATTGACTCGTCTTGAATGCCATAGATTTTTTTTCCGGCGTCAATGCATAATTTTTTTAAATGTATACCTGAAGTTATATTTTGGCAGTAAATTTTAATTAAACACAGCTGCAGCATTTTTCAGCGAGGGTTTTCTAACCTCCGTCAACATGTGTCAATTTGGTATACATTTTAGAAACATGGAAAATGAAGTTTGTACACATGCCCTATAGGTACCTAACTAGTTTGCCTTTAATGATTTCAACTCGTACAGTAAAGAAATGCTACTCAGAACGCTAAGAGTCCGAGCCTCTTCATACCCTAGTCATTGATCATCAAGTGGCAAATACGTACTGCAGTCAGTACCTAGGCCCACTACAATATCTTTACCTAGGAATCGTACCGCAATCAGAACCTAAACCGTTACTAGAAAAGCAACACATACGTCTTAGCAACGGTCTAACAAAGACAGGATAGAAACGGCGCTATATCATAACAATGCAACATTCGTATCTCGTATTTCCAATTAAGCCTATAGCTATGCAACCAGCAATGCACATGTAGGAATTTTAATTGGAAAAATGAGAAGCACATGTTTTGTTGTGTGGGTCCACCGTGCGGGCAAATCTTTGCGTATTCCAAAAACGAGTACAATGGGCAGGTTTGAATTTTTTAATATTTAACAAGTTTAGAATTTTTGGCCGGATTCAGCTGCGGCCGAAGCAACGGTATGTTGTCCGCATTTCGTAGTAATAAATAGAGACGGAATCATAAATAACTGACACTTCAGATAACTGGAACTCAACAGAGAGTAGTGAAATAGGCCCTAAGTGTTTTACAGATATCATGCAAAATCCTTTGTCATCTATTATTTCGGAAATGTTCGTATTTGTATGGTATTTGCCATGCTGCTTCAGTCCAACTGTCGGCATCATTCGGAAGTAATCGTGTTTTCACGATGCGAAAGGATTATTCACTGTCTGTACCATTTTTATGACAGTTCCTACATTAAAAAAAAACAATCCTTGTCTTTGATATTTTAATACTCACAAAATGAAACTTAGGGGCGATAAAGTAATTTCTTGGTCGAAAAAACTATATTTAAAAATAGTGAGAAACCTGTCCAAAGTACTCAGCAAAGTAACATTCAGCGGGATCCATTTTAAATTACCAGAAAATTAAATCCTACATTACGAGCTGCTCCTAAGATAAGTCCCAAGATTTGTAATGAGGTTACAAAGTACTCCATAGTTGTCGGCAAACAAGATTACGGGTACATCCTGCTTTCCCGGTGGGCTAAACCGCTTATCACGTATAGGGAAATTTATGAACAGTGTCTCTGTTACAGCAGAAGACAAAAGCACCGCACATTATAGCCCAGTCGGTGTCATGTCGAAACTTTATAAGATATATGTATTGTCTTAGTCATAGTGAGTTATAAAGCTTGGATTAATATCCCATAGAGTGTGAATTATCAGAAATGATTTTATAGTGCGAAAAAAGGAAATCAAACATTACAATAGCCTACAGTCTGACAGTTTATAGCTACTAGTTTGTAAGGGACTAACAATGATGTTATATTTAAACAAGCAGGAATCCTGATTAACGCCGAACGAATATTATTAACGTAAAATGATAACTACCTATGTCGGTGAAGACGGATTTTTGAGAGAAACCCATTCACATTAAGTACAAGTTTATCGTTGTATAAAATGAAAACCACGGAATGATCATAGCTACAAAATAGTCTAATTTATATCTTTTATCAGTTCATATCTTCTACTACAAATACTCGAGCCGTCAGCCTGGGAACAAAACAAAATTATAATTGTTTGAACAAATGTCTTCATTCATAGTTTTACAGATAAGCGCCCCACATTAAATTAACCATAGAAGTACCGTTTCAACTTAAAGTCGTTTTAAATAAGTCTAATCTAAGTTGGATTTGGTAAGGGGAGTGAGTATGACAGGGTTTTAAGTATGTTAAAGCTAAATTGTTTGCACAAGAAATAGTTTGGTATGTTAATTCAACTTCCGTAAGTCGAGATAGTATGGGAGTCGGGTTGTCTGCCATGAGCCATGATGCGAGTAGGCCGCAGGGTTTATTTCTTGGGTTGAACATAAATCAACATTACTTGCCCACCGGTGAGCTTGATGATGTCATAGTGGAACAGTATGTATGATGATAAAAAACGCACTAACAATTTTGTACGGCGTATTAGCTGGCCCCGCGATTTCGTTTTGCTGAGAGGCGAATGTAGCTGCCTCTTCGTTGTTTCAGGTAAGACTTTAAGATATATACATAATATAAAATTTAATTGATGTTCGATTGTCTCACTAAAACTCGAGAGTTAATAAATAATAAATAATAAATATAAATATTAGGGAACAATTCACTCAAATTGACCTAGTCCCAAAGTAAGCGCTAGTAAGGCTTGTGTTATGGGTACTAGACAACGATATACATACTTATATAGAGAAATACATACTTAAATAGATAGAAACATCCATGACTCAGGAACAAATATTCGTGCTCATCACACAAATATATGCCCTTACCAAGATTCGAACCCGAGACGCTTGCTTCGCAGGCAGGATCACTACCAACTAGGCCAACCGCGTCGTCAAAAAAGACAAGAAAGAAGTTGCTG
This sequence comes from Pandemis corylana, assembly GCA_949127965.1. Taxonomy (NCBI): domain Eukaryota; kingdom Metazoa; phylum Arthropoda; class Insecta; order Lepidoptera; family Tortricidae; genus Pandemis; species Pandemis corylana. The sequence goes on along the minus strand of OX421858.1, from coordinate 8,025,767 downwards.
GATCGATTTGAATAGTTTTGGTTTGAAATATTTGTGGAAGTCCAGGAAAGGTTTAAACGGCGAGAAAACATAAAAAAGTAGGAAGAGGGGCGAAACTGCGGCCAACAGCTAGTCTACGATATTTTTAGATACTACTCATATCCCATCATTAACGGATTGAAATCATCCACATCTATAACATTGATTGCTCATAGTAAATGGAAACCCAAACAAGCAAGTTTAACCTTTTCGATTGCCAGCGATATTAGCACCGCAGGTTCAACGCCAACGACCTTTATAATATATACGTCCATTACTTCAATGCAAAAGCAACCTTCGTTCCATTGGGTTCAGGTTCAACTTAAGGTATCGAAATAAAGAAGTCTGGCGTACCGGTGCCGTCTCTTATATTTGACGTGGCGGCGAAAAGGTTAAAGAGCCAGTGCTTGCGCTGCTATGTTCCGGCGTGGAGAGTAAGATAGTCCTTTGGTGTTGCGGGTGTCCATGGATGGTGGTGATCACATACCATCAGAAGATCCAATTGCTCGTTTGCCACTCTATTTATTATAAAAAAGCTCTTTGTACTTTAATCTTGTTTAAGCATTCTCCTCATAGATGCTGACATTTTTGACAGTTTGTTAAAGTTGCAATTCAAGTAAGATTTATCTGATTTCAAAGACTGGTGAAAGCATCAATACCATGAATCACGTTCGTCGATTAAAACAATACCGACGTAACTGTTTATAATTATCCATGAACCAAAGAGATTGAGAGAAAGCGCAACATAGCATTTTATAGGGCAAAAATATAATGCCATTGATTCTAGGTAGGTACAGTAAGCCAAGGAATTCCTTAACCACCCTGAGATTGAAACACTACGATCGTCTTAAATTTCGCAAACGAGTCAACGTGGCCGTGATAATAGATCTTCTAGTTTTTTACGTTATTTTTTTTGGTTTCACCTATAAAAATCAAAATAATTAGTGCAATATTAACGAACGCAAATTCTCCAAACAACGTCAAATTTAATAATTACGTAAAAAGTATAAAAATACACGGGTTACATAATTATATTCCCTCAAAAAACTTAATAAGTGTAAAGAAGTGTTAATTATAGTTAATTAATTGTAGCCAAAGTTAAGTTTTTCCAACATCAGCAGTCTCGGTTATGCGCCAGTGTAGTAACACAGTAGGAAATGCAATTAGCCAGTGCTCGCCCGCGATGCCTTCTAGTCAGTCAACCATGTAACGCCTTATCTCTGTTGCATGTTTTTTCAATATGCAATCCCAGACAATCGTGCTGCTTTATCTACAATCGGAATTCTCAGCTATTTTTTCATTCCTGCAGTTCTAATTATTGAGTTTCGTAACTGGGCACCGGCTGTTCGTGTCAATTGGCGAATTAAGCCTTGTTTGTGCACATACGTCTGCAGCGTCTAACTTACTGGCCTTTGACTGAAAAACCGAAAAAGACTATCCTCTCTCTTTTTTAGTTCCTTTAATTACCCGCGGCTGGAGTGTAGGGGGTCGTATCAGGTCTCACCAACTCCGATCTTGGGCAGTTCAACCCCATCCCCAGTAAACCCATCTCCTGCTCCACGGAACGACACAAAGTCAACTTCCTGTTTCCGCTTTCCAGAGATGTGCCAAAAGACTATAGACATAATTTAAGATCTCACGCTAACACCTTATTGTCGTCCTGCTCTGAGTATCAGACCAAATCATAACCCGCGTCCAGATTCAAATCAAGGGCCTTACCATGACGTCTTAAAGTGATTCAATTCCGACTCAGTTCAAGTTTTACCTGTCGTTTTTAATATGGATCTGACAGCGAGCCAACCTAAACTGAATCGGAATTGAATCGCATTAAGACGTAGACATAGTAAGGGCCCTGGTGTCCAATTTTGACGAATACCTGAAAATGGTGGTGCTTATGGCTAAATTTCATGGTACACGTATCAGATACATTGACCTTTTGTACATTTTCTCGTCATCCACGCTTAGGTTATTAATTCTTTTAAAATTTTCAACATCTTCATAAAAATCAGTGGTATGACGCCGTACCCTTTGATATTACTGTTTTTTTTTTGGCCGTCAGTTTTCGCAGACGTATTGCTTCGTACAAGGCTTTATTACACACGGCCGCAAAGTTCGATGAACGGTTTATCGCAACGATATCACTGACATGAGTATTTTTATGATCATTAGTACCTGCAGTTACAATAGAGTTATTCGAGACAGCAGACTGAGGCGCTAGTTGCGTGACTTTAATGGAACAAATGGGCTCCACTGGATCACATGAATCACATCACATTGCATTGGTTATTATACGGACTTAAATATGACCTCGATGTTGAAAAAAAAAACTTTGATTTAACTTAACTTACCATAAAAAACAAGCTTTGAAAATAGCGAAATACTATTCGTACTTCTGTGTAAACAAGTTGTATTACAAAAAAGAGGTTATGTATGACTTTAATTAGGTATAATGTCTTTGACTTTTAGATAAGCTTTGCCAGATTATGGAATTGTTCCTCGTTTAGTGGATATCCACCGCGTAAAGCGTAAAGCGTGGCTTCGCGTAAAGCGCTGCGGGTGTCTATGGACAGTGGAGATCGCTTACCATCAGGTGACCCACTAGTTCGTTTGTCTGGCCTGTCTAACAAAAAAAATATATCTACGATTTTCGGAATTCCCCCAATTTCGAATTTACCCCAATTTTAAGTTACTTAACTATTTTTAAGTTATTTTTTATATTTAAAACTGTAAATTAAAATAAACTCACAAATATATTGGTAATCGCGTAAACAATCCAGGGTCAGGATTGAACAAATTATTTTTTTTAACCTTTATCTTTTTATTTACCTAAATAATTTTTCATGTTTAAATTTGGTTTTTCCCATTTTTGGAGCCTATCGGTAAGGCAGAATGTGTGATGTTACAATCAACTTGGAATGCACACAATCGAAATGGTTTGGATATTTGATTCGTGTTCTTTAATTAATAGCTTTACGGATTGAGTGGTATTCGCTGAGTTGCCGGCTTGCAGTTTCAATTAACATTAATTAAATGCATTGTTAATACGCTTCATAACTTAGTGCAATCGATTGCATATGATACGTGCCTAATTATTAACAAATAATGCGCATGAAAATGAAATATAAAAAAGAGGTTCTGTTAAAATTAACTAAGTAATTATAAATATAAAATAATTGTTTTCTTGTTTTATTAGTTATCCCGTCCTGCCCTGTATTGAATCTTTGGTGAATTATAAAATTAGAAATCAGTATCTACTCGTATACTTAGTCAAAGAGAGGTCAGTCATACATACATGTGTATATTAAAAACATGAAAACTTCACTAACGTAAACCACCACTTGTAACTTCCTATGAATTGCAAGTGTTTTCCCCTGAATATAAATAAAATTAGTTTACCCATCTACCCAAATAAAAGCTTTTTCACAACAAAATAACATAATAGAGCAATAAATAAACACAATTTTCCACATTTCCGATGTTAAGTAAGCAAAGCGAGGGGATTTATAACCATTTACTTAAATACGTATTCGTTATGCAAAGTAAGGTGTGTTTCCCCTACGTTTGATGTCTTAATGATATCGTATGACGCATGTGCTCCGGATACGAGAGCCAGAACGATGCACAGACGGACAGGCCAATTCTCATGCAATTACTTAATACATTCGCGCTATTATTCTCCTATTATGCTGCACGCAATGCTCCAAATACACTGAGGTAAATGCAAGTACCGCGTGAAGCCGGTTCAGAATTGCACTATCACGTATAATCCTATAGATGTCGTAAAAGGTGACTGAGGGAATCGTTTAAGAGGATGGGCAGCATCCCTCTGAGTATTACGCCATCAAACTGCAATCGCCAACACGACTGCTAATTACAGCAACTTCTTCCCAATCTTCCAAAATCCAGGTTCAATGGTATTCACACAAGATATGTCCAATGAGCAGGGCCTATTGAGAAAACAGAAGACCAATGACGGTAAAATCATAATCTTGTCTAAACCCTAGATCTTGGAAGAAATCGAGAGGTTTTATAGAGAGTTTGTATGAGACTGAGATGACACCGGTACATGTCTTTAGTACGGCAACAGATCCAAAAGCTGTGTTGACCTGAAACTACACCGAGGACATCAGACTTCAGCCTCTATTAGATTAAAATCGCTAAGTAGCCTAAGAACAATAAGGCAGATGAAGACGGAACTACGGGTGAGATTTCTGGGCTGGGCCAACACCGACGACGAGTACTTCGCCCACTTCGATTTGCCGATGATATTGTGGTCGTCGCTAAAAGCATGGAAAACCTAAACACAATCTTCGATCACCTGAGAAGGTAGAGTTTTTTAACAATTGGTCTTGGATGAAAATTAAAAGAAGAAGATCTCGTCAAACATCCATGTTACACCCTCTTCTGAAACTTGGATGCTGTCTTAGAAGTATTAGATAATTACGTTTATCTAAGACCAGTTCCAGTTAGGTATATCCAACTTCGAAAAAGAGGTCAACCGTCGAATGCAAATCGGCTGTCGGAAAGTACAAAGGTGAATATCACCTATCGATACACATGTTTTTTAGAAATACTATATAACATATAATCTATAGACAAAATAAACTACTATACACGTTTTCTCATTCTATACCTGCATAGAGTTTGTATGTCATTATAATTGCACGATGGAAACAGGTCAGGTAATCTAAGTTCCATAGCTCCCAGAACAAACGGGTTCTAATCCAAGACAAGCATCTAGCTTAAACAGTTAAGACTTCACATTGCGAATTATATTTACCAACATTAATATTCCTATCAGGAACAAATGCAATTGAATCTGCAGCTCTATGCCTATTAAAATTGAGATGTATTTTAATTCAGGTTAAGTTTATGGCTGCGAAATCAATTATGCTCTGATGTGAAGTAAATCGTGACGGCGGAGTCGATGCCGCGAGCTAAGCGCTCCTGTACCTTCTTCTTACCCGACTGTGCGAGTAAAATGGAGGACTATGTTTTTCCATGCTTTTTTACTCCATTTTGTAGGTATTCCTTCAAAGAAAATTTTGAATAACTTGGAATCTTTACATAGTAAAATAAGTATAAATATAACATATTTCAATGATCGTGATTTCATCGAATAACGATAATTAACTAATACTTAATACCTAAAGTACAGCATCGAACTTTAAAAAACAACAGAACAGTATTTTTTTAAATAAGTACATTTTGCAATTCTGAAACATCAGAACTTATTTATCAGGCTACAAATTATTGTGGCTCTTGTAACTGTAGCTGTTGAAAGTTACGACTAAGTAATGCACATGTGTTAGTTCAATTGCCATTAGTTGTAAGTAATGAATGTTGAGTGCATATTAAAGGTGTGTCACAATTTCCATTTGAATCATATTACTATGTTACTATTTTATCATTGTATGTGTAATTTAAATGGTTGTTGCAAATGCTAATGAAAGTGTCAAAGTGTCGGTTAAATGTATGGATATTTTTTCGATCAACACAGTGCAGTGCGTTCGGTAATGTCGAAATAAAAGCTTAGCGACACGGCATGTTTTAATTCGGGTATAGGTTTTGAACTGCTAAATTAAACAAACTTGGCCTATTGTCAGCCTTAGGTATCGTTATTTTTCTGATTTAGGATTTTTTATAAAACATGGTAATAGCACTTTCTATTAAGTCCTTTGCAAAAGAAACATTTGTTGCCGTAAAGTCTTATTTAGTTAGACAAGGACCGTCGTTTGAGACTCATTCAAATAAAACAAGTTGTGTCGCTCTCCGTTTATTTTTATGGAACATTAAAATTCTCATTAATGCAAATTTTGCACCAGGCACTTCGCTAATAAATAATAATTAATAACAAAGTAAACGATCTAATTTATTTCTTTTAATAAACTTACTTTAAGTAAACAAAGCGAATGTCTCGATTAATCATTTGGGTAAAAAAGTTACCCTTTTAATTAGCGTTGGGAGAACATTTTAATCTTGGCTCGGGATTACAGACACTGAACAAGGACTTAAACGATTCAGAAATAATAATTCTTCGGAGTATTACACAAGAAGCGTGAAGGATGGTGTCCTTCGCAGGCCTAGAAAGGGGAAAGATTAGGTTGGGGCGATCTCATACTGCAAGCTATGAGAAGCTACGCTATGGCATCAAAAATTTAAACATGAAATCGACCTGACACGAAGCTTAACTCTTATGTATGTATATGTAGGCACTATGTAATGATATCTCAGGGAAAACGGCACAATAACGCGAGGCCCACATAAGTTACCATTTATTGGTGAAAATTGTATTTTACCTTTGTGCATGGTATAGGTAAGACGGGAGGGGTAAAGACGTGATTTATGTATGTACGTATAGGTAAGACTATTATTCATTTAATGCTTAGTTGTTTTTTGCCTCTATTTTGTTGACAGACTCAGATATTTTGTGTAAAAATAAAGGTTAACTGAAATGAAGGTGTCCTTTTTTAAAATACTAATTCCTTTATGTTTTATTAATATTTATGGTGAATTATAATTGCGAGCACTTAATCAAAAGTGCCGGTTATAATAATATCAATTTCGTTAATGCCCACAATTTTACAGCTGAATAATTAATCGATGACAGTCGGTTTACTTGTAATGTCGGCGACTTTTATTCAAAGACTTTTTTCTCTGAAATTGGTCTCTTTCCATGTTCACTGACATTATTAAATTACACGGCAATTTGTGGCGTCCGTCTGTATGGCGCATGTGCCAAGGGCTCGGCTATATTGACATAGTAAATACCATAATGGTATACTGACATGATGGTGGCTGTTCTATATTTTATAACCGACTTAAAAAAGGAAGTGGTTTTCATTTTTTTTAATGAATAATTTTATCTGTGCACGAGTTAATTTTGTTAGAAACTTTTACTTGTTCTAATCACACTTAGAATTGTTACCTTCTGGGTCGAAATATGCAATAGTTACTTAGTTTCGTTTTAACCTAATTGAGCAACTAAATAAAATATGTGTAAGTTTTAAAAAAAATATTCCAAATAAAATACTTCAGTGACATTTTTACGCTTACTTTTCATAGCTTCCTCATCTCTTTTGCTGGAAAACGGGTTTTAAACAAAAGGTAACGCACAAATTGCGCTGTTTTCCGCTGTATTGTGGATGAAGGGAAATTAATGCTCTTTGGAGGATAACTGTGCTATTATTTTTCCTTAAGTAAAAAATCTTGCTTTCAAAAGTTTGTTAAGGCAGGTGCGCCAAAAGAGTTGTTGTTACTCTTGCTCTTATTTTTTATCTTATTCTTATTTGTATGGATGCAGTTCTTCTTCTTTTTTTTAAATGGCCCCATCGATCGATGTGATGATTTCGCCGTCAATGTCAAAGTAATAAATACAGTATTCAAAAATCTTGTTGACAAAAATGTTGGCAGAATACGACCAAAAGACCTCTCCCCCCTGTCGGGCTCTTAGCCAACGAATAATGATATCTCTCAGAATCTGCCAGGAAATCACTAACCGATCCCCAGGGAGTACGGACCGAGCACTGCTCTTCTCGGACGAATCCAAAAAGTTCTTGGACACACGCGGAGGTAACCCGACTCGCAGTTATTGGTGAAGCAGTTAAACTAACTTCTATATGAGCTACATCCATAGATACATTCTGTCAGCCACCTGAATTTGGTTTATTCAAATCCATTTAATTTCCAATCAATCCAAATTTAGCATTTGTATGTGTAAACTGCAGCAAGAGCTACTGACTCTTGTTTAAATTTAATTCTAATTTTAATTTGACGAAATAATCTTAGAATATCTAATAAAGAGGTTGAGTATCTGTGGAGGAGGGACAGCTACCTACTCGTATTTACATTATTAATTTGATTTCCAAGTGGGGGTGGATGCTTCCAAATAATTATTTCTACGTTTTAATTGAGAGCTATGAAATTCCTGGCTCTCGAACTCACGAATCGAGATTTATGATTCCATTGTAATTAGAATCAATTTCGCTATCCAAAGATAGCCCGGTATTATTCATGTGTAAGTGTTTAGAAATTATTAAAATGTTAATTTTATTTTTTTTGCACGCATAAGTTCCTGATAGCTTTTTAGCTAGGTACCTACTCTTTATTATTAATGTTTACTAGGGTTACTCAAAAGATTGACTTCATGTTACATGTGTGACTATTACTGTCTTATTTCAATAATTAATTTTCGGAATTAAGTAGCAGCATCAGCTAGTGAGCAACTTAAAAAATACTTTATTAACTGCATTTTTTTCGTTCGGATAAATTTCGCCTTTCTAGACTTCCATTAGCCAAAACTTTTCAAAGCATTAACAGATAATGTTGATGATCATTAAGGTCAGAGTATTTTTAGATGCTCTTTTTTATTGTGATATATGAAGAATGAATAGGATACAGGTACTTTACTTAATGCATAGGTATGAAATGACGTAGTAAATAGGCTGTTAGACCCCCACATCCCGGCGTCGAATCAATTGAATGTTTAGCCTAGAACGTATCAATCTAATTCTGCCTGTCATACGTAATTTATTGGCTTAGTTTGTGTCAGATTTGACGGAGAGTGAATATTAGTTGAGCATTATTTCTGTTGGCAGGCAGTGGAAGTGGTCTTTGAAAAGTCATTCATTTTCCCTTTTATTTGATACTTCGTCGTATAGTTCAGCCATCAACGGTGAAATGGTCAGTAGTCCAAAATGGTCTACTCGTGTTCTTAGCTACCGTTGTGGCAGAAAAAAACCCATTACCTAGTTGTAAAACAAGTTTAAAACAAGCAATGCAACTTAACCACATTTTGATGAATCACATAAAACAATAAAGCCTTGGCTACAAATGGATATCAAAGTACGCCCGGACGCCACCTCAAAAGAAATGCCCGAAACGTCTGTGGTCAATTTATTTACTAGTGATTCGTTACGGCTTGGGCGGATACTTGCTCCGATGATAAATTGTACCACAACGCTCATTTCTTCGACAATAATAACAAACACACTAACTTCATCACTGACACGGTTGTCATAAGATTCAAAATTGTTTACAAGTGTCAAACGAATCTTGAAGTTGTTAGATACAGGCTGCACGAAGAAGACTTTTGAAATTTGAACTTTAAAGTTGTCTATCAAAACTACTAATTTGGAATGAAAGGGAATTGTAATCTTACTGTGGGATCCGAATGACACTGCGGACTGACAAATGATTACCAGTCACAGTTCAACAGTTAATTTGTATGTTAATAATTTCGAGTTTATTTGGTTTAAGGAATTTGCTGTAGATGAATAGCTTCTACAAATTTAGCTCTGTATTGACCAAGCTTAGTGTTGTTTTTGGTTTTTATGAATTATGTAACAATAGCTTAATTTAACATTGAAAGTGGGGAAATACTATAAGCTAAATTGCACTCATTTAGTGGGTCGCGACGATCAATCATGGCGGTCGAGTCATCAGACGGTTCAAATGTCAAACGTACCTAGGGTGGCAATAAAAAAGAAAAAATACCGAGTTGCCATTATTAAAAAAGTGACTGTGACTATTTCCATTGTCGATTGCCGATTCGGGATTATTAACTGACTTGCATTTTTTTTGTGTTCTAATATTGATAGATAGGTTTTTCGAGTAGTGACTCTCGATTTTACATATGTGTGCGGGTACGCGGTAAGTGCCGGCGATTACAATATCGACGAGAAAATATTTGTGTCAAAATAGCACAAAACGATAGTCATCAGCGTTCTGTTCACACGCGAAGTGAAATGTATTGTCTGCACCGTGCCATCGGACTACTTTATTTATTGCTCGTTCTTTTTATTGTTTGCTACTTTTGTTCCGTTTACAATTTTTCTTTTCAGCTGTTTTGACGACTTCATTATTAGCCGGCGTTGTCTAATAACACTCACGTCATTTTCAAAAATATTTCAGCTACATGTTTTCGTAATAACCATAAAGGTTTGCCCCAACCAATACAGCAAGATGTTAGTGGATTGCGTTCAATTTAACGGAATGGATTTCCTTTAAGTTTACGATTTCGTTTGCGTGATCTCGTCCGGTAATAATTTAATAAATACGTCCATTGGGAGGGAGTAACCTTTGCCCGCTACAGCTACATTAATGGTATTATAGTAATCAGTTTTTATTGATTAATTCGTTGGATTATTCAAATGTTTGGTTACTTAGTTATAGGTTACAAGGCATTATTCTCGTAATAAGCCTTTAGTTCTTTGAATAACAACGCGTCATCGCGCTGGTTATGTCGACAGATAGCATATAAACTTTATTTTAATCGGCAATGACGTCATATAGGGAAATTAAAGCCCGCTTCCGGTCATCATCGGTAGTTGACGTATGAGCCGAGCGAGCCCGACCGTGCGCCGAGAGCGGCCGAGCGCGCGCCGGCGCCGCGCAGCGAGATCGCGTGCAAGCGTACAATATTCCCGGAGTCAAGCCGCTCGACGCTACCCCATATTTTAACAACTGTCCTAATGCATCTTGCAATGTTGTTTTTAACTGTTTTGCCCTATTATTGTTTGTTCTTTTTTGGCATGTTTACTTTTAATTTTTGTATGTTTCATTTTTTGTTGCATTATGTCCCCTCATAAAGGGAATACTTATTTTTCTTTTGATTGATCGCGACTATGAACATGTCAATTGTGTGTATCAGTTGCCGTTGGAATAGCTGAGATGAACTAATTCGTACTCTCAGTTTTTTGTGTCGGTGCATGCGTACCTATTTTCACAACGTAGGCAAAATGTTCCACTAATAGTCAGATTGCATGTAAATTTATCTGTGTTTATACCGCCCGTGCAGTGAGTAGTCAGTCAAAATTTTTAAAAATTTAAATTTTCAACGAATTGGATCGATTTTTTTCTTCATTTCAGGTGCCTGTCAATGAAAGCGCCAGACAGGTATGTCGCTATCTCGCTCGCGGCGCGTTCGGTTTCGTTCGGCCGGATTCGGTTACGTTCGAAAACGTTCAGCGGACTCGGCCGCTCGCCGGTCGCTCTCAGGCTAAGGGGGTAGCCTGGAAGACCTCGACACACCCGCAACGCAGGAATTAAACTCAGTACTTTTTTCAAAGAAATGCTTATATCAATGTTTCATTTCGTGTTTATTAATTTATTTTTGCCAAATTTCATCCATTAGAACCTATTTTCCAGGTAGGTCCCATTATTTGTGCCATAGAATTTGGTCTTGAATAATCATCGCCCATTCTGCTTAGTTGGTGCTCGATTGGAACATTCCTCATTATATTTTCTTATTGGTGTGATTATTTTATTCAAAATTACTGTGGGTTACTTGATTGTTGTCGGTGTTTTGGGTCCAGGTTACAACCCTAGCTTTAATAAAGTGATCTATCCAGACCATATCACAGATAAATTTACAAATACCTGCTCTGTAGTTAGTTATTTGCGTTGAATACCTAATCGTGTTTAGTTTCTTAAGCATGTCATTTATTTCATATTAACCCAATAGTTTAATTTCATTTGTGGACATTTTTATTTTGGCTTCTTCTTAGGTAAACGATTAGCTTATTAACTGTGCCGAAATTGTAGAATGTCCAATTTTTTGAAATTCCGTCAACACAGTTTCAGAAAAGTCCATTCACTGAATTGTCACTTCGGAACCATGCACCTGGGTAAGTGGTACCAAAGTATTTAGAATTACAAAATCCTCTCAGAATAGAATGTGCAGTGCACTACGCATGGGTAGTAACGAGGCCCAAAACTGTTCGAATGACAAATGCGTGATCGTCATCAAATCGTAAAGGATTTAACGCCTCTGTTGGCACGCTTCTTTTGTTGGCGTCATAAAGCCGACCATTACCGTGTTTGATAAAACGTTGGCTGTACAAAAAGATACGAGGAGCTACCGTGGACTCCCCACTGCGAGGCCCCATTGAGCCCGATGCCATGCTGTGGTTCATATAAAAGGAAATGCAAAGTATAGCGGTCTGATTCTCGCGTTTTTGTTTCTGTCTTGTTAATTTTTTTTGTAAAATTTTGCATCACTGATTTTAAATCGGTTACGCGATGTCATTAAATGATACTTCGATTTTGTTATTGAGTTTTATGACTTGTCTATTAGTATTACTTTGTTTGTATTATTTATAATCCGAGAGAGTCCCAAGGTATTAATCTACCTAATGGAATTCAGAGATTTATGTCATCTCGAATTCTTCTCTCTTTTAATACCCGAACGGTAGCTCTGGGGTATTAAGATAAAGATAGAAATACGTTAAGATTAAATCAACTGACGTATTAATTTTGTTGTTTTAATATTGTTATGAGCTTCTGTAGGATTTAATGGTAGTCACATGCAAGGGACTATTTCAATTTGGGAAGACTTATTGAAACGATAGAATATTAATTTTAAATTCAATTACATAGTTCTTGTAAGTTTATCAACAGTAAAACATCATCCATATATCGCATAATAAACACCAAAAACAAAGCACAAACAACGAAGTAGAAAACTTATGACGTGTAAAGCAGGGCGTCGGTGCAAAACAAACGGCAATCGAAACAAAGGATCCGTTTACATTCTAACGCCTTTTAAACTAACAAAGGCCGGATTCAAATAAACACTAAATCGTTAACCCTTTGACCGTCCGTGGGCAATTTTCAGTTCGGAAAACGGAATGGAAATGATTTTCTAAAGGGTCGCGCTGACACCCCCACCTGTGCTTCTGATGTAGCGCCCATTTTCAAACCTCTGATTTCACACTTCTGAGGAAAATTATATCAATTAGTTCAAGAACAATAAGTCAAATACTCGTAGTATTAATTAATATTATTAAAACCCAAATGAAACAAAAAAGTTATGAAATAAATAACAATATGACGTACGTCAGGATCGTAGCCAGTGGAACAACGTAGTCTCTGCCTACCCATGTGGGAAAGAGGCGTGACGGTATGTATGTATGTATGTATAATTATATTACCTACTTACGTCAAGTAAAATTTTTGAGTGGTATCAAAAATATGAATACAAGTTTTAAGTTACTTGAGCCAGATAAGAAAAGAAAATGATTCATAATGACGATGATGATGATGACGGTTTCATTTTTCATATGAAGATACCGAAAATTAAGCATTTCAAATACCATTGCTTAAAATACAATGGAATCCGACTATAATGTCTGTGCTATATTTTTATAAATACAAACAAATTCCCATTAGGTACTATTTTGATTCCCCTTTCCACCTATACATCCACAACCAAGCTAAACGTGGCCTTTAGGTCTTATTACCTTAGGCTCGGTTGACCCCATAAGGGATAAAGACGTGATTTATGTGCGTGTATGTATGTATGTATGTACAAAGATATGATACAAACTAATTTAACTTAGTTTTTTAGATTGTTGTTTCAATGCAAATTAAATAATAATATGATAATTGAATTGTCACTGCGTGAAGATGTTACACAAAACTTCATAAGTACATTCTTATTGACAATCAATTTTGTTCTTATAGACCGAGCCACCCTGCACATTTCACAGTAGGTTTGATTAACCATTATGACAATAAATACTCAGTAACAGAAAGTGACTGCATGAACTTTAAATAACACAGTATTTAGAGCACACCACGTTACCGTCCAATGCTCGTCCTCCAGTTAAATGTTATAAATAAATCCAAGCAGCGTGTCTAACCATTACGAACTGGGCTCCACCTGAAGCCCCCATGAAGGTGCTAACGTGCGCACCATGTGAGAATCCTTGTGTTTAATGAGCCCTCTCGCCAATTACGTCATGAATGGCCGGTGCGTTGCTCTGGTCACTAACCGCACTCACCCACTTGTGCGCGGAGGCGTGATGAGAAACGCTATGAACTTTCCCTCTCATCATCATACCCCTAACTGCTCGTGTTTCACACCCCCTGTCCCATTCTCTCCTACCACAATTCTTCAAGTGCAACTGAGAACACCTGTAATCTACTAAGATGCAAGACTAGTGGGATAATAACGACAATTAGTGAGCACCGTTTAAAAGAATATTGTCAGCCAAAAATGTGAAAATTTGGTCTGTGTTTGAACTTAATTCAAAACGCTCAAGACAAATGAATCTATAAAATTAATTAGACAAGTAATCGAAAACTCGAAAGAATTTCTTCATTTCTGCTGGAGGGGAGCCGGAAACAAATGAGGGGCGGACATTGAATAATTCGATTTCCTTATTTGTACCAATCAATATCTTATGAGAGCATTCGATATCGTCTGGCGAATGAGATGTTTGATGTTGGATATTAAAATAATATTTGCGCAAAATATGAAACACGATATTCGCCTCTCGCAATTTATAGTATTGGTACGGAGGGCTGGAAGCAGATTTTGCTTATGAAAAGAGCAGTTGTCAAAGTTTTCTGAAGTCGTATTGCGTCTGTTTTTGTCACCACTTGTATAATTGACAAGCAAACTCAGGTGCAAGAGCACGATAACTAAATTTCAAGTGATCCCCTCTAAACAGTTAAAGGGTGGCGTCGCTTGGAGAGTGCGGTGTAGCGGGCGGTGGTCGCAGACGGCATATTAGTAGGTATAATTGCATTTGCTACCGAGCGCACTGACGTTTCCTTCAGAGAGTATCTACCGCTGAATCTATGAAGACAATCGAGTTACCAACATAAACCACCCTCTGGAATAAGTTGCCACTGATGAGCATATTTCGCTTCTTGATTGAATTCCTGACATCTTCGGGACCAATCCCGGCAGAGTCACAGGAACGAGACTGCAATTAAGGCGAGGACCAGTCTGCAAAAACACAAGAAAAATAAGATTAAACGTAATCATTTGGTTTCATGTTAAATGAAAGGAGCGCAACGCAGTATCTGATTAATTAAGAAAGAAACTCTGCTCAAATAAGCTCATATTAAATTTTGTTCGTAATGCTGTCGGGTACTTATTTAATTCCGGATATAAAATTTCTGTGATTGAGCCCCAGCGGGTGGAGCCGAGGGGCGTGAATTCCAACAAAATTAGCACCAGGGGTCGAAATAAAAAAGCGAAGGAAAAATTTAATGAACAGGAAAATGCTCCTTTTTGCAGCTATTCCATCTATTTATCTACATCGGGATGCCCATTACCTTGCTAAGAGAAAAGTTTACATTTTTAATTTAATGATTCCACTTTGTGGAAGTTGGGCGGGTTTCAGCGAGATCTTAATTTGGGGATTTCTGAGGCGTCTCGTTTTGTAAATATTATTCCTTTAATAAGACCTCACGTCGAGGGGTGCCTTCTGAACTCCGTGATTATGACTCTCTCGCGAGCTTCATTTTGGACCTCGTCAATTTGATTGGCGCTAATGAAATTTTTCCTACTCTCTTTGCCATTTTCTTGTTCTTGACAGAATAATTTTCGAGAGACCCAGCATTTCTCGTTGTCACTTACACGTTCTAAACGATTACCAGAGGCAATTTGTTGACATTTAAGGTGATATTTTTCCTGTTCGTTCTTATGTTTCACTTTTGCTAATGCAATTTAATACTTATCTCATTTCTGGGCGGGCAAAGTGCGTGTCCCATCTGTACCCAAATTTCTAAATCGTCAAGTCTCAGCTGCGGCGGTGTAGGCGATGACGTTTCGCTCTTAGCGGTTGTTTTAAAATTGAATATTTGATGCGCACTCCCTCATGACGAATCCGCGGCGGGCGGAAAGTGCCCAATTCCGCGGTGCGTAATTTTTGAAATGTCTTTGTTAACGACTGAGCCCATTACCCTCAATTCCCCGTGTATCAATTTACAATGCTCATAATATCATTTTCAAGGTTCATTTCATCCGCAGCAATGTCAAAGTAATTTTGTAAGCATTGCACTTACCAAACTAAAGAAATTGAATCATTTTAAATAATAATAATATTAAACGTATGATAATCTTGATTGGGTAAAATGGCTTACTGGGGTACCATCAATATCTATGGATTTCGATTGAGCCGATTACTAATAACCAGCAATATATCCATACCGTTATCGGGCGCGACTGCATGGCACTCACAGGTTCCCATTATAAACACAAATGGTAACAGATTAGTTTCTTTCTAATTACGCAGATAAGCAACTCCAATAACGGTTGGTTTATCGCATTCATTTGTTCGAAATCTAATAGGAATTTTGCATGTTGATATGTGCTCTCTTTATTGGTCGATATTATGTTTGCTTTCTGATACTGACGGTTGTGTTTCGTTAATATTAACAACTTAATGATAAATGTATTGTGAAAACCGAATGTGTAGTAGAGATAAATCAGAATGAATAAGCAACAATGCGCGGTTAGATAAGGGCAGTATTATGGTAATTGCAGTACACACTATATTTTACCTTTTATGTGTGGGTTGTGTGTGTGATGCAACGCTCATTTGCATTGCTTTTGACTATTCGTTCTATTGGCTTGCCCATGGTGTATCATCTTCTTCTGCCATTTCGCCACAATTTTGAGTCATTTCCAGCGTTCATTTTATCACATCAGCACATCACATACGGCTTTCTTCACGTCTCACCATGTAACAATACCATCGTAAACTTTTCAGTTTTAGTTTGTCTACTCTTGAAGTCTACAACTTTAACAGATAAGTTACTTTAACAATAAACGACGATTTTGACGTATATTTGACAGAAAATCTGTGAAGTATAATCTTAATTTCGTTGGTTATGGTTAATGTAATTTGTTAAAGTAACTTGATGCAAGTCATACGAATGCCCCCCTGACTTAAGTGTATCTCGTAACTCGGAGGCTAGTATTGCTGTAGGTAAACACAATTTTATCAATTCACGCGCCCAGAAAATTACAAATGTCCAGCACAAACATAAAATGATGTTATTATTAGGTACTATCTGTTAATGAAAAACACGTGATTGGTGGATGAACTTCGAGACTGATTAATTCATAATTTTATTTCAAACCAGGCGTCGAATAAAATTATAATGAAAACAAGACCCAATCACCTGTCAAAATACATAATACGAATGAGCTTTCTGTTTCAAAATTATATATTTACAACGTTATTAATCCAGGTTACAATTTATCAAGAGTGCGACTAAATTAATTTGAAAAAAATGCTTTATTAGCATTTAAGCTATTAGGATAGTGAGATAAGGTGGGTACTGGGGTCGTGGGGTAGCTTTTTTACTAAAACATCTGTTGTGTGCTGCGCATGAGTTTTTTTCTGTTTCAAAAGGCGACATGATGGATCAGTTTCAACACGCAGTCGGTCCCTTTGTTGCCGGTTTATGGCTTTGTAATGTGTTTCTTTGTTTGTTCAGTACGTGTTACAGTCGCTTCCGAACTTTGTGAAAAATTACTACTTCAAAATGTACTAGTACTAGTTTTTGGCCGCGACTTTATCTGCCTCTGTAATCACATGAATTCGTTGTTAGGCGTCATTGTGAGGTGTCTAGTGAAATTTTTGAATCGTTTGATAATGCGAAAGGCGTTGGCTAAAAATAAAACAATTACAAGCAGAAAATTGCCGAAAAGTAGCAAAAATAGAAGCAGGTACCACACACATTTTGTCGGATTCATCATGAGTTAGAATAACGACACATTGAAGTAGTGGGCCAGAAAACCCACCTTGCGTTAAGACTCGTAAATATGTAGGTAACGTCGTTAGATAGGCCTATGATTTTTTTAAGCAAAATTAAGCTGTCAAAAAGTAGTCTGTTGCTATATGACAGTTACTTTTAACAGAGCCTGAGTGATTCAAAGACGTGGTAGATTAAATGTGGTTATACTGTACCACTGAAGTATGATGATTTCGCATGTTTATACAAACATCGATAAGATTCTTACACATTTCGCTGTATTTAGGACATTCTCCTCGTCTATAGCTCCATAGTTGTAATAAAAAATACATCAAATCATAAATTTGTAAAACTGATGGTAATCACGCAAAAAAGTGTGTAGAGATTAGGATGAGGATTATGCTTCTAAATTCAATTACAAATGGATTAGCTAATTTCGAAGGCGACAACATTACACACAGGCACAAAGGAATACAAAAAAAACACCAAAATATCTTCAAGACTTTTGTGTAAGTGTGGGAGTGTTCTCTAAGAGCGAGCTCTTCAAAACCACCGTTGCGTGTTTTTTAATCGGATTCGAAACTAAAGTTCACGTAATCTTATCTATAGACCTTTTCCATATGCCATTGAAAGGCATGTGACATTAAAAGATTTGGAGACGCGTAAAAAAGCATACTTCAACTTTTAAAAATGCGACGTTTTGCTGAATGTTTCTTGCGCTAGTTTTTTTCGATTTAGCCCCCAAGAATGAAAGCTTTTGCTTGGTATTTGAAGAGAAGCTCTGAGTTGCGATCTGAATGAGAACCATTCGTAAGGTAAATATGACGGAGGTTCACGTGTGTGTGCGACCTAGGTGTTTTGATACTTGAAAACTAACGGGGCCATTCGTGTCATCACTTTGCGAGTTGACTAATGGTTAGTAAAAACTCAGTGGGCGTGCCAATCGAAACAAAGTTTACTTTTGAAATAAACTTAAATATAAGATAATTAATTGTAAGTAGCCAAATTTGATGAGCCCTATTCAAAAAAGAAGTAATTTTTCACAGATGAAAAACTTTCAGTACACCATTAAGTATATCATTAAACACGGTGTTTATTCTTTATTTAGTTTAGATTTAGTGACTTTCTTAGGTACTTCATTTCGTAAGTGTAGGTAGACAAAATCGCTAAGTTAGAACCTAAAGATACGCCGAATATTACTAACTCCTTAGGTACTATTCTAAAAGAATTCTGACCTATACATTTATAGAGACTAATACTTCATCATCATCATCATCATCATATCTGCCATAGGACTTTCACTGTTGGACATAGCTCTCCCCCTAGAGCTAGACCTCCAGTTGCCTCGGTTGGAAGCGGCTTGCATCCAACGTGAACGGCCGTTGGTGGACGTCCTACGCTGCTCTTGGTGATCCGCTAATATTTAAACATAAACATCCAAACTTAATAATACCATCATTCTTCTCACCCAAACATGTTCGTGAAAATGCTCAAGACTAGTACAGTCGTGGAGAAAAATCTCGGTTGTAATTAGCGTGTCTGAATAAAACACGTGTAATCCATGCCCGGGCCGAACGTTCCCGAATGGGCCCGAATGATCACGAAGCCAAAGCGAGTGTTTATTTACATGCGACTCCGAGGGCTCTCCGCTCGTGAGATTGACTGTAGAGCTAGGAAAGTGGCAAAGGGATTTCGAAAAGCGCAATAAGAAGAATTATGAGTTATTTATCGTCAATTATGTTTAATCGACATTTTGGAGTTTCCCATTACAAAATACTTTTTTGTTAAAGTATAAATAACTTTACACTAATACGCGATAGCCGGTCAGGTAAAATGTCAATATTTACAAATAAACTTTTTTCATTGTAATAATTTCTTTTTAATAAGGAAATTTTATTAGTTTGATGAGTGGAATATGATTTAGTTGAATTTTCATGGCCAGTTCTAAATAATTTCAAGTGCATGCAGACGCTCGAGTTAGAATTGGCACTCTACATGCGACCACTCGATCATGTGTCTGCGTTCCCTACAAAGTAACTTAAACTATCGCCATTAGTTTTTACCTGTCAGGTATGAATTTTTATGTGTGTGTTACTTTTGGATTGCGGAATAAAGGCTAATTAAAATGATAACAGGACTTTGTCGTTCTTTAAGAGCTCTCTATGTTTTGTATGAAATAATATTTCTAAACGAAATATTTTTTTACCAATTTACGAGTTGATATAGTTAAGTTCATGGCACCGAATATGCCAAATTAAAATCCCCGAAGTAAGTCCCCTAATTTATTTTTAAAAAGTATCCATTTCCTTTTTGCAAACAAAATAATAAAGGCAGTTTATAGCGGTTACAGAGGCGAAAGTATATTGCAATGGAGTATTGAAAAAAAAAGAAACGAGCGGCAGTTTTGATTGATCACCGCCTCGGAGCTGTTTTTTGTGTGAAATTAAAAACACGGAGTGGGCATGCGTTGGATTGAAGAGGAATTTCATTCGCTAATAAATAAGGGATCCCGGCTTTGTTACTGAAAAAGAATCGGAAATCAATTTATTTTCCTTTTGACTGGGCACGTGGACATTGGTTTTGCATTAACGGCGTAAAAGCTATCCCGATACATTTTAATTTCAGTCATTCTGTGATACGCGGCTGATATCATGTTTCAGACAATAATTAACTAAAATACTTACTGTGAATATAACCAAGTCAAGTAAAGTAAGGATGCAAGGCTGGAATAAAATCATTTCATTACTTTTTTTTTTTTTTTTTTTTTTTTTTTTTTTTTTTAATTTTATTATGTCTCATTTTATTTTATTTCGAATTACAAAAAAAATTAAACTATGATAAAATCTAAAAGTTAACTAAATATATAAAACTTAAAACTAAATAAATATACCTAACTATAAAAAGAATTCATTCCATTTCATTTCATTTCATTTTCATTTACATTTCATTTTCATTTCATTTCATTTCATTTTCATTTCACTTCATTTCATTTCATAACCAATCTATACCCACTATGTTCACAAAGACGAAAAGGGTATCTAGGCTGTGTATGGGAAATCTACATAAAATATCTCTATCACTGCTAAAAATATCAGCGATAACGGAATAGTCTCATAACAGTCGAAGATAGTTTCGATCTCATCTCCGGCTTAAAATGCAACAGCATCCAGCTTATACGTGATGGTTTATAACTTCATAAATAGCTACTCACAAACGCATTTAAATGTAAAACGAACAGAACGAACATCAACAGAGAAACCGCAAGTGTACCACAAACGAGTAATTAAACCATCTATAATATATTAACATTATGCATACTGTATTCATGGGAGACTTCGTCGAAATACTAGCGGGTACGGGGAGATGTGTAACACCCAATACCGCAAAGGTATAGCGTAATAATAGAAGCTATTTGGAGGCTTTATGAACGATCAAAATTGCAAGAGCACGTGTATAAAATACACTTTGCAAAGTAGATTTAAATTTTAATACAAAGCTTTCAGAGGGCTCCAGTGGGTAATGTCTTCGCGTTGGAATTGGATGGATCCCGCGCGGCAGTACTGGGACGCCGGAGTGCATTATCGCCTTATCGCACGAACTGGCGTCCGATCGTAAACGGCTTTTAGTTCGGAGTATCGGCGCGAGAGATATAACTAGGTCACAAAAAATACCATAATTTTTTAAACGATTTTTACTCAGAAAATATTGTTCTTATTCATCTACTTTTTCTTCTTGAGTAGGTAATGCGAGGATACCAGGTTGCTATTTTTTTTTAAATATACAAGACGGAGCGGCTTAGCGGCTGCCCTTCCGCCCGGGAATATCCACGCTAAGTGCGCGGCTGGAGACTCAGGTGTCGACTGCGGCCGATTTCACAAGACAATGCTTAATAATTTCATTTCGCCATTACGGCGGCCATCTTTGCGAGTCGCACAGTTAGAGGGCATCGGCGCACCCCTCTACAGCAATTTGCATTGTAACCCGGACCACGTAGAAAGCCCTAACTGCCATACCACCACCTCCTAACTCTTGAATATATAATTTTGTTGCTTTTATTAACAGCAACTTTGCGTGGGAATTGGCGATAGCCTTCCGCGGCGACTGTTTATTGTGGACGATAACTTGCTAGATTTATTTTATAGTTCAGCCAGAGACTTTGTCCTGCAAGGGTTGGTTCAGGTTTACGCGGACGCTTTTATAATGCCAATAAACAGAGCCAATGCACGGAGCCATTAAAATATTTGCTGGATTTATTTGACAGCTCGCTTGTTCTGAAATGTTTATTGGATCCGATGATTACATTGTTGAGTAAATGAAGCTTTAATCATTTAAATACCACAATTTGCGAGGAGACTGGGCGCCGGAGCATCCGCTGGCCTAGTACATCGAAGTTGTGTAAATCGTTCTCAACATTGTTTAGTAGTTGGGTGGTAAAGTTTTATTTTTTGCATGAGTAGTATATACAAAGTATAACCAATAAAAGCATTATTACCTCAATAACTTGAACTGTGGAAAACACAAAGGCACCAGCAAACCGCGAGGTGTAACAGAGGTAAATACGAAATTGATCTAATTGGAGTTCCGGGCGCGGGGCCCTAATGTAAAAGTTACTCAAGACGGTTACAGCTTAAAAAGTTTGCGATGATGGTGCCCATAAATTAATGTGTTTGCATGTCCCCATTGCCGTTTAGGATCGTTTTACAAGTTTCAATGTGCTGGCTGAGTTACTTCTTAAGAAATGTCTCTCTATTTTTGCCTAAATACTAATCAATTCTTTATATCAATATGAAATTGAATTGTCAGAATAATATACGTAATTTATTTAAACTCGCACTTCTGACCGTGTTATAGTACGGTAAGCCTCGGTAAGTCAATACTTTTATTTTTATAACTAGCTGTTGCCCGCGACTCCGTATGCGACGAATTCGTTTAGCAGATGCTAAATTCGCGATTTTCCGGGGTAAAAAGCAGCCTTTGTGCTAAATTATTAAATTGTTATTGGACATGAAAGAGTAAAAGACATCCGTGCATCTTCACAAATTTTCACATTTATAATATTAGTGGGATTTTCATTTGCAATATCTTAAAAATAGAAGCACTCCATTAAGATTCTTGCCCCAAACAAAACCCAGTAAAGTGGCCGCTCACTCGCGAGTTGTAAACCAGAACAGTGATCCAGGAAATCCGGAAATATTGGGCCCCAGTGCGGAATAAATTGTGCCTCTAATTCTAATGGCGACTTTTAGGGGAATGCATAATTCCATTTCGTGTTTCCAACTCTTTAGGGGTTCGTAATATCGACATTAATTGGGTTTGAAAGGTTTCTTATGAGGGAAGTTTTCGAATATTTCAATTTATTCGTTTTGGGAGGTATTATTTTTTCTTGGAACTGAGTCATCTTTGTTCCAATGTTTATTAAAACAAGTGCGGAAACGATTTCTCTGTTTACCTTTCCATATCTTTAGAATAAATGTATTCAGATACAAATCTAAGGTTTGCTTAGCATTATAAATACACTTTTGCCTACTAAAATAAAGTCCATCAGAAAAGTTGGTCGCATTTTGGTTAAATTAATTTGATGATACCTTTTTTACATCAATATTAAAAGTGTAAAAGAGGAAAATTTTTTTGTTCGATTTTAAGAAGGGCTGTGGAGGTAATCTCTTTGGAATACTGAACCGATTAGAACGATTCTTTCACTCAGAAAGCTTCATACTTTATTCATTATTGACATACTTAACATTTCGTCCCGGTAATGTGCAAAGTGCGAGCAATAACTATTTATAATTAAAAACATCCGCATATCTTATCCCTCTTATCAAACACTTGCGGTAAGTGTCAACCAAAGTCTGTTTCCACCTAAAATTACCACAAAGCATTGAGTGCCATTATCCTGCATGAATGAGTGCAGGACATACGGGCATCTTGTGCATCAACACTCGTGTTGCTTTTGTTTCATCACGCCTCGGGTTTCACACACGTGCACTTGTATTATAAAATTGAAGTTAAAATAGTCGTGGTGGTTCCTGCAAAGGCTGCACTTGCGGATGGGGATCGCTGCGGTTTTTCCATGAATGAATAAGATCACTTGGTATCAAACTTCGTTTGAAAATTTGATACAATGAAGTATGTATATTTAGGTAGGTACCTACTAGCTGTTGACCGCGAATTCGCTTATCGCTGTCCCGGGGGAACTATGGGATAATCCGGGATAAAACTATCCTATGTCCTTTCCCGGGACTGTAACTACCACTATACAAAATTTTAACAAAATCGGTTTAGCCGTTTTGCCATGAAAGAGCAACAAACATCCAAACATCCAAACTTACAAACTTTCGCATTTAAAAGATAACATTTACATAAATCACGTCTTTAATCCTTTACGGGGTAGACAGAGCCTAAGGTCACAAGACCTAAAGACTACGTTTTGCACAGCGTATAGATGGAAAAGGGAATCAAAATGAGAGTGATGAGTTGCTAGCCGCATAGCCTATAAAATTATAGGTACCTAAGATTTTCGCCCATTGCCTCGATGGGCTTTTACGATCTGCGCGGGAAGAGAAGCAACTACATTCTATGTTTTTTCTTTACTCCCAGACCAGCATGGAAGAAATATTAATTGGAATAAAAAATACACACAACTGGCATTGGTGGTCGTTTTGGAACATCACATTATACTCTGGTAGTAGGTATGTGGACTGGACAGTTAAAAAATATTTTCAAAATCTTTAAGAGATACGTAAAGTATGTAAGTACAAGGGTCTGTGTGAACGCTTCGTTATGACGTCACATTTCTCACACGCGCCCGACCGAATCTTAATCCTATCCGAAAATTTGTGTTGCCTAAAATTTGTCTGATGGGGTACATTTAAAGAAGAAAAGAAGACTTAATTATTCATGCTTAGTGCTTCAAATTTTGCGCATATTCGATGTATACTTAGCAATAGACCTTTCGGAAGATGATTGATATAGGTACTTGATATAATTTCGAACAATGATTTGAATGCAAGAATGTTCAAGAAAAACAGGGTGTTTTTTTTAACTCGTAATATTTCCCGGAGCTCACGTTGTCGCGAAGTGGAAAGCTAATAGTATCGCGCGTTATTCGCGCGTTATAATTAGTACAAATCGTCTGCTCTGCGCCATCTCCGCGCAGACTTACGAATGCGTAGACGCGGCAAGTAGGACTTTTATTTGTTTGATAACATAAACTTAAGGTATAAGAAAAGCAAATTGAAATCTTGGCCCTATCAATAACCACTTAAACTATACACACTCACTTACGCACACATTAATTTGATCGAATACTTAGTTGTTTGGATATCATGTGAATGACTTGCTTTTTTTCTAATAATATAATTGATTTATGCTAATTAGTTTTCACTGAGACTGCCTAGCAATCGTGTTTATAGTCGTGTTATTTTTGTAAACTACAGTTCAGACAGGTAAGTACGTTAAATAAAATGCAACATAATGACAAAACAAAACTGACAAAAAAAGACCGTGCCAAAATGTCTTCGTGTAATCAACAACAGACTTCGTGAATGGCGTGTCTAAACATTTCATCGGCATCGCCATGGAATCCAGTAATCTCGCGACTTAATAGATTCGATAATTCATCGCGACGTCGGAATCGATACACAACGATTGATGGCACTCGAGATCGAGACGATCGAGACGGGTGAAACGTTCCCATTGCTTCACGCTTGCTTCGCTCGCGATTAATTTAAATCGATTTAAGTTTTAAAAGCCATTTAATTTCAATTACGAGTGGATTTTTGGCTAATTGTTTATTTTGGCGCTTGCAGCGCGCGATGCCAAAGCTACGTGATGGGTATCAGTTATTGTATTGTTAAATACTTACCTGTTTGTTATGTTATTTAATGAACTTATACTTGGTTAGGCACAAACAGTTAAATATATTTTTTCAAAAGAAATGTGAAAAATACACTTGTAACATACCCTCACGATTTTTAAAGAATTTAAAAATAACACTAGAATTTAGTTATTTTGTATCGATCAGGCACAACAAACCTGTTTTAAAACTCGCGATCTGTAAACTACCGCAAAGTAGGTATCCTTACTTAATTTGCTTACCTAAATAGTCAGTTCGATTTACAACCGTCAACCGCCGAATCTAATTAATTATCGAAACCATTTTCTTTATTTATTGAAACTGTGAATCGAGATATTTATTTTTGCGCCATTTTCCCACCGCACCGGTCGCTGGCAACTCGAGCCGCGTCGCTAAGCGATTCGGCTTGCCTTCCTCAGCCTACGAATTCTTAGGTTCCGCTCACAATTTTGTAAGAAACGGCTAGTTCAAAGCTAAAAACCAGCATTAATTTCGGTCACATTCCATTCATGGGTTCGTTGACGCCACGGTATTACTTACAGCAAAAAAAATGTCATTTAGGTACATTTTTTAGTCACTTGCCTTGAAGATTTCGAGGCTGAGCTGTAATTCAAAAGCAGGTATTCAATAATAATGGAATAATACAGTAATAATCAATTGCAGAGTGAGAAAAAAACTTTTGGAATTATTTTAGGCCAGCTAATTTGGGACGCCGCCATGGCGGCAAAAAATGCAAAATCATTGTAGCGAATGAAATTGCACCCTGAAGAATCGTTTAGGTTAAGTAGTTTATAATTAACAACGGAATTTAATTACTTGAAAAAACTGCGGCTACCGTAGAGTCACAGATCAAACGCGTAAATAGACCGTTACTAATTATCTGTCGAAAAAACTGTTGGATTGAATCCAAACATTTGTCTCCTAACGAATCGTGTCGCGGCGGCAGCGAGTCAAAGCGGCGTGATTCGGCAATTCCGCTCCGTTTTCGAATGCTCGCTGCTCATTCGTTCCCTCGGCTACGCCTACCCAATAAATTAGATGCCTCGCGCAGCATACCGCATAGTTACAAACTAATGAAATCCCAAAAAGATCTCAACCCATTTTCTTAACAACTTTTCCGAAAGAGCACACGCCTTCAAAGATTTTACCCGGAGAAATAATTTCGCTAATAACGCTTTGCGCTCACACGGGTATGTTATGCAACCATAGGAATTTCATTAGATACACACGCGTCTGTTTGTTAAGACGCTTTCCATTGCTAAAAGTTTCTTGAGGCGGGTATAATTCCTTTGTTTGTTGTCGGGGGTGGCGGCCCGCCTCTCCCACTACGTTTTCTAAGTCATCGGGTCCAATTATGCCCCTTTGTAGGTTTTGATATGTAAATTCGCGATTTTATTAAACAAACCGTGATGCCATTCGGGGGCAGCGAGCCGGATTAATAGCTTCTTCAGATTTGTGTAATCGCTTTCTCTTAAGACAACATCAGTGGGAAGTCGCGGGGGATCAATTCTCTTTTAAGTGTTCTAAAAAGCAAACGCACCTATTATGCGTGATTAAATTACGCATGCGTGTTGTGTTTAATTGTGTTAATTTATCAATTTTGAGCGAAAGCCTAATTCAAAGTACCTTAGTATAAGTAAGTACTACTGAATGAATCCATAGTGATTACTTTCTACTTATACAATACAATACAATACAATAACTCTTTATTGAACACCACATATAACAACCAAAACAGAAAAAGGTATACAGAATAGTACTTATTTGTTAGTCCTTCATCAAACATTAGACTAGTCGATTCTTACATTCTCTTCTTTTCTTAAAACATAACTGACGAACTTAAGTATCTACGTTGGCCAAATGTTAAGTAAAAATTAAGTAAAATTGTAGGACATCGGCAATGCACTTTATGGCGATAAGCATTAGCAGTGTGACGGCGCTGCGCCTGCCCCGGTCACCTGCCGCGGCAACACACCCCGCGCAAATTAATCTGCACTCGTAAACATAAAACGGACATAACAACCAAACTACCCATTCGATTTAAGCTTAATTTTTACCCTAGCACTATTAATAATTCACACGGGATAACGCCAACGTTTGCGCCATATTACAACGCATAAATTAATTATGTCGTTCGCTTGTTTAACTGCGAATCAGATGAGTTTTATTGACAATATTGTTGGGAAAGAGCAATTTGCGGGATGGCCACATTGACGCCAAGTGGTCACCAAACAGGGGAGCCCTGAGGGGGCTAGCGGCCAGCAATTGTCGACTGCTCGTATTTAATAACATCGATAGTGGTAGTTAGCTGGCAATGCGTGAAATGAGGAGAACGACTTTTCAGGTTACATGACTTAAATATCCTCCCCGAAGCATTAATAGGCAGTTCTTAAAACCCATTTATTGCTACCAGCGTTCTCATTATAACATTTACGAAGAAAAACATTAGATCTTACAAGATAGGAAGGTTAATCGTTAAAGATTACTCAAAACCAAAAAAGTCAATGAAGGAAAGGTGTTGATATAAAATAGTGAAACTGGCCGCTTTTGCTTCTGTTTATAGCTCAGATATCTAGTAGCTACGGCCTGAGGCCCACTGCCTCATGTAATCAGCTCTCAATGAATCGTCTGTAACGAGAGCAATGCATTGCGATTGTTTATGTGGACGAACTACCACTACATTGACTAACCGAGAGAAGTGCAACACTCGTATTTACATGTGCCTGAGGGCTTAAAACCGTCTCTTAGGCGGTACTATCTCTGTAGCCTCAAGCGTTCCGAGCTCTCTCCACACCTCCACAGCGAACTATCAGGGCCGGTACATGCAAATGTTTCCATCGCATTACTGTAACTCAATACGCGCACGAATGTACACAATTGCATTTGGGGTTGCATTGAGGAGCTGACACACCGGCGCTATTATTGTGCAAACACGGCCTTCCGTTCGTGTGAGCTGTGCCTTATGCCAAAGGTTTGGACATAACTGTCAGAATTTGCAACAGATTCTAATGTTTTTTTTTTACTTATTTCTAAGCAGTGAAGTTGTGGCCCGGGCGTCGTAAGATCTCAAGTTGGGATTTGTAATGCAAGTATAATAAGTTTCAATTTATGATGTGCCCAAATTATTAAGTGCATAAATTCGTACATCTTTGGTTCAGCTAGCCAGTAATGGACACTAAAAGCACGCGCTGTCGCCTCGAATTAACACAAGCTTTTGTTATCATTCAATTTGATTCCGCCGCCGTCGGCTGTTTTATTATTTTAATGAGCCTCAATTTTCAGGGATAATTGAATGCACGTCGCGCTGCTTCGATTATTATTTCATCAAACGTACATTGCTGACAAGGTACAGTCAGCAATTACATGGATGGAGTAAACGAAACCCAATAATAAATAACTTTTCTTTAAGTAACCGGCAATTGATGGACACAGCGTCTTGTGGCTGTATATTTTGTTACTATTTTTTTTTTGTTTGTGTGTTTGTTTCTGATGCTGACCGTACTGCGGCTGGTGTCAGAGTCCATTACAATAGCAAAGGGTACGATTCAATTGTCCAGCGTATTTGGATTTCCGCCAAATATTGACTGACTGCTGTCAATCGGCAGGGTAGCCTGATGAAGCAAGTGTATTACGGCATGTTAGGCTTCAATTGATTTGCTTTCAGAATAAAATTGACAAATGCGTAAACTTAAATCTATAGATAATAGTGTTTTTTGATAGGGTTCAAAAGACCTAAGAGAATACCTAACTATATAAGAGCAGAAATGAAAAATACAATGGTAACGGTATAGGGAAAGTACGAGTAGAACACAACTTAACATTACAGTATTTTACCTGTGTTCTTTGGATTTAGAAAACTTACATCGCTTCTTATTTAACTCAACACGTAATATTTTATTATTGTGTGTGCCAAATCATTCGCTTTTTCAACCCCACTAATAAACAATAGGGACATTATACTTGCTTTTATTTGGCGTCTAACGTACAGTTAGTTTTAACGTCGGCTGTAGTTAGTTGACTTAGTGCCGTCGGTTTAATTAAAGGGGTGAGGTTTGATTTGTAACAGGAAATGTGGAAAGTATTTGTAAATAATAGCCTAACCTAACCTCAGTGTTAGAGCAGGCTAGGAAAAAGGTTGAAGCATTAACGAAAACATTTGTACTTTGTTAATGTACTAGTGTCAATCACCTATCTTAAGGTATGCAAAATCAAAATCCAAGTGCAATTTTAATCTTCCTAATTAATTATCTCGAAAAAATCTCAAATTCTGGAGAAATCTAAACGGTTAAAAGTTTAATATCGGACTAGACTAAGCATTAATAAATATGACACGTAAATCATCAAATGTTTTTGATGGATTTGTCCTGTTTTAGTGAGTGTGTTGTTACCTATATTACCGGAAATCTTACAACCGAAAGTATAATCATAGATTAAAGTTGTAATTTTTTTCTTGCAACAGTAGCTCGAAATGGTTCGTATACACACAGTTGCTGCGTTGCCAGTTTCTTTTTTTTAACTTTGGCTGGACACCCCGTCGCGTGTCTAGATATTTTCTACACGTTTAATTACGAATATGGTACAAACACGTCCGTTACTCTCTAGTCGTGTGAATATAAAGGCAGCTGACCATGAGACCTTCTCGTAGCGTAGTGACACACGGACCCGGTCGACCGCAGACCGCAGCACGCGCCGCTGTTATTATGGAACACGAAGCGTGTGGCAATCACATCATTCGCAATCACACCATTCGTAATCACATCACTCACATCACACTATTGTTTGCTGGAAAGTTCAATTGGATATTGGAGTTGCTGAAACCACCTGTCGTTTTCATTATTAGCTCACTTCCAATTGTTTTTATGTCGTGTGCAGACCATGCTTTATAGTTTATCAGTAGTACCTAATCACAAATGTAACAATAACGTAAATGAATTAGAAGGGCGATGATTCGATCTTCAAACAGTTCCTCATGTTCAAAATATTCTAGCTTGTTACTTTATAAATTGCTAGATTTTATCATGGGATCTCAAACCGTCCAATGCACTAGTCATTTAAATTGCACGCCACATGCAACGTTTATTCGTGGCTAGTTAGAATGCCTATGAACTGTTTAAAGACAAACCTTTTGGTTAAAAAACTGTTAGCGAGCCCCGTAGAATGAGAGGTACGTTTTGACAGCTCTCTTCGCGTGACCGGTGCGCTTAATTCGTTTTTTTTTCTCATTCATATACAGGTCGAGCAAATTGATTACGTCTATTAACTTGTTTCTTCAAAGTGACAGCCCTGGCTATTAAAGATGGCCGCGGTTAGATTCCAATTTTGAACTTTCGGGATCTGATAGTGGAATGGCTAATTACGGAGTGAGGAAGTGGGTTATTAACAAGTTATTAATGTCATTTTTTACCATTAAATGGTTCCGCAGGAACTAGATGTTAT
This sequence comes from Pandemis corylana, assembly GCA_949127965.1. NCBI lineage: Eukaryota > Metazoa > Arthropoda > Insecta > Lepidoptera > Tortricidae > Pandemis > Pandemis corylana. Next base: position 7,994,959 of record OX421858.1, on the reverse strand, counting down.
GATACGGGATGATCTATCATTATCTTGCTCGGTGAAAAGTGATTTATCACATTGTTTAAAGTTTAAATTCTTAATTTCAATTTTAACGTTCTGACGGGTTTTTGTAGACGCAATTAAAGGACATTACCTAATAGTTTTTTTTTTTCTAAAAATTAGATATCTACTATCATGGCGTTTTATTGTAACGATGTTGGTAATTTTATGTAGTCTTTTTTTATTGGAGCGCTTTTTGATTACAGGTATGAAACATAAGGACTATATAATGTCGCCTTTGTTTCAAAATTAACGTTTAACTTTCACTAGGAGATATAAAGTTGAGTAAATTAAATGTATTCGACACATTCTTATCCTAGTTAACAGAAATATGGTAGCTAGAAGGAGCATCTGTTTTCCGTTTCGATATTTTTGGCAGTCGAATGTTTTATTTAAAAATCCTTCGATATCAGTTCATAAGTAAGGCAAGCCAATCATAACCCGGATGTAGAACACAATAGAATGATTCCCACATGCCTCCGACAAAACAAAACACGGCCCAAACATCTTCTAAACGCTGAAATAACAAATTGATTACACCACGATCAGTTCATTTTTAGCCCAAGATATAAGAGACCGAAGTAGAGAAACTCTAAGCAACTTCAATATTATTTTACCAGAGGCATACAAAAAACTTCTATCAGCTCAGAAAATAATTAAGTAATTTAACTGTATTGATGATTTTATGCACTTGGGTCGAGGAGACCTCGCTGATGAGAACTTACTTAAAACACTACTTTGCTGTCCTACTGGGTACGGGTGTATCAGTGAAGGCTCAGAATGAGAGGGCTTGGGTTATATTTCCCATTCAGAACTTCACCCACACCATTGAATTACTTCGCAGGTGTATGCATGTTCCCTTGCGTTTTTTTTCTCCCTAAGAAGCGCATGATGAATTTAAAATTGTTAGTTCGCACATACATTCTGAAAAACGTACAGGTGTGAAAAAGAGTTTGAACACACGACCATCTCGAGAGGCCATAGGTCGAATCTATAGGCTACCACAGCTTTACGGGTACTGAGTGCTAGCCGTCATGCGTACGGTTAAAAATGAATAGTGAGTCGTGAGTCACAAAATATCCTTGCTCTTGTCATCTCCAGCCAGAATTAATCGGAGCCCGAAGCAAGGCTGCCTGAGCAAGATAAGTGGGTCAAGTCCAAGGCTATGACAGGCAGAAATACAGGCAGAGAAATTGGCGCGGGTGTAGCGGGAATTTGGACGACGGGATAGTATATTGTAGTGGTTAGTGACCCTGACAAGGAAGCTAAATGTCCCAGGATCGAATCCCGATAGGAGCAGGCATGTGTTGGTGAAAATGAACGTTTGTACCCTAGTCGTGGCTGGTTTGTTTATGTATGTTTATTTATTTCAGTTTTTTTTTAGTTTTCTAGTACCCATAGTCCAGCTTTGCTTAGTTTGGGACCAGGTAAATTAGTGTAAATTTCCCCACAGTATTTATTTAATTATATTTATATATTGTAGCTGTCGAAGTTTTCAAAAATGCTATTCTGGTTTCTTAGGTGCATAGAAAAATGTACTTTTTAAAAGTAATATTTGTAAAGATATTAAATCATCGTTAATAAGACTATCTTAATTTATTTCAGGGATATAAAGTATCCGCCTATCTTTTTAAACTTGCACCGAAATGTTCGTGAAAACAGTAGCGCGGCTAGTCTCACTCAGCGTTCTAATATTTAATAGTTTTATGATGTATTATCAAAACAAATCTCAACGAGTTTGTCTGAAGTACATACGTTTCGGTTGCAACTGTTTTGAACTTAATCGATTTGATACTTTACTATAAAATTACAATAGGGATGAAAATATCGTAAAAGAAGTAACAAAATGGGAAATTAAAAGTAATATCGGTCAATAAATACGGAAAATATGCGAGTTTTAAACTACTAATTAATCAGCGATTAGAAAGAGAGATCCGATGTGACATGTGACGTCATTTGTAACAACGCCCATATAAACTCCATATTCTAATTCCGTATTTCTAGAAAAAGATAGAAACAAATTTTTGATAGCTTAAATATATCACGGTTATTTTTATAGTTATTTGAAAAATATTTTTTATGTCGCTTATTACATGTATGAGCTTTATATGAGCTTGAGAAAAAATCATGAATATTCCCTATTTACTTAGACGTTTGTTATGCATAGATACGTAAGTACTTTGCACAAAATTATACCTACCATTGCAATTAATTAAATAAATATAGAAAATAGATACCCGAGAGTAGCCTGATACTTATTCTGTGTAATTAAGTCAGGTTTTATCACAATTAACTACTCATTTGTTGATTCATTTCTTGCAACTTTATTGCTATTTTCAAAAGTTCGGTCTCCTTTAAAGAAGAATTTTAGCTATCTCAGGTTGATTAAATTTCGCAATCGTGACAGTTAGGCTCTGGTCAGCAAAAGCATTCGCTGAAGTACTAACATGCATAATGAACACAGTAACAATATTTCTATCTGTATGCTTTACACGATGAAACAGTGCGGAGGGGAAAAAATGCAATTGTCGCGGTGTATGAGCAAAACCGGTATAAAGTAAGAGACGTCTGGCATTTAGAGCTGGCGCGGACGCGGACATTATTTATGTTGGCTAATTGTAATTTCTCTATGCTGAATATTAATAAATGCAATTAGTAGAATACCTTGGGGAGTCACATGGCGATTTTTTTCTATGTTTACAACACCTTAACGGCCATAGCTCCATAGGTAATGATCGAAATGATAAATATCTAAGGTAATCAACTTTGTTCTTTGCTGTTTTTTTTTTTCAAATAATCTTAATAATGTAAAGTATCAAGACTATTTAATCGCGCATCTATAGGCGGTCGATACAAAAGGACTTAACATATTTTTTCATCATATTTTATTATGAACTTCTGTTCAACATCCAGATGTTTGAGTCTGATCAAACAAAAGAATCTTGAGATATGTTCTCGTATCGTCAGATTGTAACTATTATAGACTTGATTTATGAATAACTACGCTTCCTACTGAAATTCCTATCTTTCAATGAAGTATTTCTGTTTTAAATTAAAATAGAATAAATAAATGCTAAAATAATGTATGTATGTAAACTCTTTATTGCACATAAAAATTTAGAAATACAAAAGTACACAGAAATAGTACAAAGGCGAACTTATCCCTAAGAAGGGATCTCTTCCAGCTAAACTGATACAGAAAAGAATAGTTTACAAAAAAAAGGCAAGCAGTCATTATTATGCGCAAATAAGTAGTATGAGAAGTAGTAATGATTTTGATTCAAAACTTGAATCTAGTTCATGATGATTTATTTTGTTTATAATGCTAATTATGTCTACAAATAGATATTTTTTTCCGCCAAGTAGGTATACATCTAATCTTTGTAACATTAGATATTCATTATCTTGATTAAATTGAGGTAGTGTGTTAGTCGAGTCTATTCCGCCGCTGTCGACGCCGATGTTTTTCTAATAACCTGTTTAACAAATCATAACGTTTATTTTCGTTCGACACTGAACGATCACACGTCCGGGACTATTCTGTTTCAAATCTCTCGCCTGTTTGTTTTCATTCATAAAATGTTTCATTGAACACAAGACTGAAACTAAACACGACACTATCGAACGTAAAGATTTATGCCCAGTAACCTAGATTATTGTATAACTGAATTATATCGTAACACGCCCTATTTATGCGACGTTAGTTCGAAAGGTACTCGTAAATGCATTCTATAAATATGTAGTATTTTCAAACTGACTCAAATAGGACCGCATCCATCTTTCAAGTGTCCTTTAATGGCTTCTAACGAACACGCTGAGTTTTTTCCCGATATGACTTAGCGGTTGAAAGACGCCGATGGCATGAGAATCACACATGACTTAACAAAATTAGATCCGAGGATTATAAATAGACGAAATTAATTTAAGAAGTAACAAAAGTATGCGTGATGCAGATAGCTAGTTAATTTTTTTGGGTCCGCTATAGGTAGATACAATAGACCTTTTAGTGAAAAAAACATACAATCGGCAGGAACGGTAGCAAAAGTTCGATTTAGCCCTGATGAAGCGTGTCAATATGAAAGAAAACTATTAACAGCCAAAAAGTAAAAAGCGAGTCGCATCCGACATGGACCTAAAATTTTAATTTGTTTTGATACATTTCACAACAATGTTCGTGGCGCCGGCGAAAAAAAGTTAATTATTTATTAGTAATCACCGTCTGTCTGTTCAATGGTGCATTGTAAAACGAAACCTTCGAGGCTCACTCGCGATGTTACTGGCTCACCTGCATAACGAGGTATATAACTTTAATTAGTAAGTACATTACTTTAAGAGTCTGCGTTAAAAAGCGTTAAGTTCACTTAACGCTAACGTTGTAAGATGAATAATGTATTATAGTAGTAGTTTCATAGTTAATAAACAACTCTAAAGTATAGTGCCCTTAACTAGCAATCAAAGTTTTTCGTTTCGGATTTAATAGTAAAAGGCGTGCCAAAGAGTAGCGGTCACCCGTCCACAATTTGTACAATTTGCACAACCGAACAATTGTGAAATATGCGCGTGAATGCCGCGTCCAGCCCAACACCCACCGATTCCGAACAAAGCATGCCAAATGCACGCAGTCCGAGCTGACCGACCAATCGACGAGCTTGAAAAGAAAAACAATTACAAAGGAAAAATCATTAACGATTCGTTTGTAATTTTACAAAGCGCGTCAAACGCAAACGCTAACGTAATGATGCATAATTTTGGAACCACGCAACTCATGTCGTCAGAAACTGACGCTTTCAAAGCTTTATGCGAAATTCACCAGTCGTCTTTAATAAAACCCGTAAGCAGATAATAGTTAAAAAGGGAATTTCATAGAGGCTTGCTAGAAATGAAATAAAATGATAATATGTCGGGAGCTATTACTGTCTGACAATAGGGAAGGACAAAAGGGAGGCAAGATGGCTCTTCAGCGAACACGATTAAGTTACATTGATGTCTCGTCTGCTAAAACGAGAAATATGAAGGCGTATTCAATTTGCCGAAGACGTCTATACAGTTTTTTAAATTTAATTCCACGTTGTTGCTGCTACATAATTGAAATATATATATAGTATACCTATAGTAACATTTAATGAAATGTAAGATACCTATAGAAAGATTTTGATAGGAACAGACATAGAAAAGTTTAATTAACCGATTTAAAGTTTTTATCCTTTGAAACAGACTCGGTACAAAGAAACAATACAGAAGCCATTATCAAAAGGGTAATTCTTACTGAACAGAAACATAACGGAATCGCGAGTCTTTCTGAAGATGACGTCTCTTTTCCATTCCGAGCAGTTATCGAGTTTCCTTTGTAATTAAATATTGAAATTAAGAAATGAACAGTCGCTAATTACAAGAGGTTGTCCCTTGAGGGCTGATTATGTTGCTCCAGCATTAGCAGAAAGGGATGTTGGGGACGCGGCCGCTCTTATTACAATTAATATTTAAGATTTTGTTACCGCCAACGCCGACGTACAATCAATGCGAATGCGAGGCTTCAACAAGGTTGCTGCTCGCCGCTTATCTCTTTCACAGTCTTTGTTTCTAAATTTAATAGCTACGCAGTTTGTTTTCGTGTTTCAAGTTACACTAACTTCTTTCATGATATATACCATTAAATACTCACTTCAAATAAGTTATAGTAGTACATATATTTTCCAGCATCAAAATCATAAATAAAATCCGTAGACATTTATATTATTTGGATTGCGTGGCACACAGTTATGATATTCGTCCCGATGTCAATAAAACGCGCGAGAAAAAACAACATGACAAACATATTAACTTCTTACTATCGTTGCAAAATTCGTATCACCGTATCACCAGTTAGTTATGTCTTTTGGTCTGTCTAATGTTTAATAGAATTCAGGGCAATGTAGTTATTTACATCTTAAAACGATCGTCATAGAGAGTTTAGCTGGATACTTTAATTATCAAGTGTCGGAAAAAACTGACAGCCATAATAACATTTCATGATGGAACTATCAGATCGCAGTCGGAATAGTCGGTTAATGCGCTCGGAATGTCTTTATTAACTGTCAACGAATCAAGAGAATCACCGGGAGCTGTTTAATACCCTATCAGACAAACGTAATTAGTTTTGTAAATAAAATGCCTCGGAGAAATTGAAACGTAGCAGCTACCTGGCTGGTGCAGTGACTTGCCATATTACCCGCGCTCGTACTAGTGCATTAAACAGCGTAAACTACCTGTATAATATTCATTGCTTTTTGAATTAAGTGCAATTTTATGATACCAGAATTAACCAGTACCAATACACTTAGCTACTGATAAAAAATCCTTGAAACATTTTGCGTGCCGCTACATTAAACTAAAAACAAAGAATGTATTTTTGTTGTACCTAACAGAATAATGCTAAGATTAATTTAGTTATCAAGAAAATCTATATTCGATATCTCAGTATACGTAACTTAACTATAACAGTGCAGGAAATAAGGTTTCTTCTAATAGTGTCCGGGTTCGTTAAATAATAAATGCAGTTCCACTCGACTGTACCTGCATGTTTGATATCAGATTATTCAGAATTAAATTGCTTGTTACAGTTAAGTTTTTTTCTTACTGGCTTCTTGGATTGAGACTTGAATACAAATAGTAAAACGGGAACATTTGAAACGAATAATAAATGAAGATATATCATTGTCTGAGGGAGTTTCCTTGTTCATTTGCAAACCAGTGATAAAAAATAACTTGCGGAAAAGATAACAATTAGATTCCCCTGTCCCTCCGGACAGGTACAGCGCGGCATCTTGCTACAACTGCACATGAAATAATTGTGAGCCTGAATTATGCCCGCTAAACTTTTCCACCCCAAGCGTTTTTTATTTAATTTTTATTTTTACGACACGATTAAACTCGGCTTTGCTTTCTCTTTTTATTGTTACTGTCTATGTGCCCTCTAATTTTTGGCTTCAATTAGCTTTTCCTGCAATTTTATTAAAACATTCTTTTTAATGATGACAATGCGCCGCCTCTATTAGACATTTTACTTGTCCTGTCTCTTGTAAATTAGTTTATCTTCTTAGCATATTTGATAAAATTTTGATGAAATCTGACTTTAGTGTTTGTGATGAAGTCAATAACACGTCCTCTCTTCTTCCTCAGGTACTTCTCAAGGTAAATAGGTATCATGTCTATTCGAGGAAAGAATCCATCGCGCTCCGACCGGAACTCGTTTAGAGAATACACGGACGCGTTTTTATAACCGAATTCATTTATCATGTTTGTACTGAACCCAAGACAAACTGCTACTGCGCTTGAGTTTACCGTAGATTAGATAACCACCGTTTGTTTTACCGTGTCGACCGATTCGTGAGCCATTTTTAAGACAGAGCTTCGTTGTTTGGTCTAATATTCAGACATGCTTCCGTAGGGCAAGGAACTTTTGAAAAGGAAATAACGTGTTTGATAGGGGAACCCGGACAAATCCTTAACAATATCTCTCGCGATAGGGGTAATCTTCACTGATTTCTACATTACGCGTTCAACTAACTTCGCTAATGCCGGTAGCGATTATTGAAAACTGCAGTGCAAAATAAAATCCTCTTAAAAGATCAATAAAACTGACATCACCGAAAGTCACAATGCAATCAAAGGATCAACAGCACGAAGAGCAACATCAATGGAACCGAAACTGAAACAAAAGTACTCAAAAACCTCTTCAAACGAAAATGACACCTCTGCGACTGTCACAAGTTCTAGTTTGATGCTAGCGCTAGCCTCACTGACGGGGATATTTTTGGACCAACAAACGGTTTTAAAAGAGTTTAATTTAATATGTAAACATTCCCATACGGGTTGTAACGTGTAAATAATCGGACGTACAAGAAAAAATATATATACAGATTATGACTATTAGCTTACGATAGGCTGTCAGCGAGTTGTTTTTGGTCTTTTCACTTTTTAACTCGCTGTAGCAGTAGAAGGGAAGGATGTTTACGCCACGTGAACGTTATGATTTAGTGTCAGTAATTGGGAGTGAGTGTGAACACGTACACTAAGAGTTGAGAATAGTAAATATAATAACAAAGACTAGGGATCTATTCATAGTTTAGTCAGCGTTGACTTTGTTTATGTTACCGATCGCTTCACGTGGCGCTTTTTATGAACAGGATCAAAATTTCAATTTTGAATTTTTCAATATCGAATAGTTTTCGTCGCATATTCGAACTTATCTTAATGCCTCCGTCGATCAGTTCGCTCCGTGTATTGAACATTCATAAAGATATATCTGTCAGAAATATCTAGGGACTCTTTTGTGGGTGCTATTTGATCAGTGACACGGGCGGTGAGTGATGAATATTGCCAGGCAAATATAACAGAAAGCAAAAAACTATCCGCTGTTCGCGGTGTTAGTTTCACTGGGGTTGGTCGCTGGGAGTGCGTACTGCGATTTATGTTCTGTTTTTATGGGAATCGATCAGTACGATAATTTACGAATTTGGTAAAGTATATTGCGGTTTGGCATTCATTTTATGATCTCGAGCAGTTTGTTTATTTCTCTACGTTTCGTATTGGGATTAAAATTATATTATTTATTTTATCTGTGTATCGTTTCGCGAGTCATATACGATTCTGGCTGAAAATGAATGCTGTCTAACACCTCAGCATAACGCTGAGCCAGCGACCGTTTCACTTTTACGAAGACACACACAACGCTGATGATCTATTTTTATGGCTGCGTTTTTTATTTATTTTTTCTATAAAATTGTGTGCTCTTATATTTCTATGTCTAGCAAAAACCAATAAATGTCTTATTTCTTTCTAACATGCTAAACTGCATTAGCAGTGTACGAACTTTACTGTAATACGCACAAAAAAAATCCAATAATTTGTCTTCATCATCATTTATGAAATCGTAATGTAGTACTGAATAACATTTATCAAGTGCCAGATAGAAAAAACTACATCAATTACAACTCCTGTTAAATAAGTGACGGATGAAGCATAGGTAAGGTAAGCGGCACAAGCCGCGACCAAATCAAAGTTAGATACAAAGTTTATTTAAAAGCAATCGTTTTTCTGCGCATACGCTTTAGCGCTGTTAATAAATCGTCGCGGAATCGTTCAGTAATAAATCGAATGCTTCTTAATGGCAGTTTATCGCATTGAGCTTTGCGGTATTCAGATTACGGCCAGCTAAGTGCCGCGAGGGAGCGGCACGGCACGTGCTCTCCTTATCTCTGGCCCTCGACACTTTCAATATTCGATTTCGTTGCTTTGTTTTTTACAACTCACTGTACTGTACGTACTCCAAGGCTTGGAAAGTTTGGATTATACTTATTGAACCGTTATCACCGCACTTGGGTGTTAGACAGTATACCAACTGTTGGCATCATTATAAGTCATAAGTCGCATTCTTTTCACTCAATGATTCAATAAGAAGAAGTTGAAATTTAAATTCTCTTCTTCTCGATCTTAATTCTTTCATATATCGTTTCAAGATTGATAGACGCAACTCATACTCAACCCTTTATCAGAGTTTCACAACGAACGAAAAATCATCGCAACACCATACAATCGCACCCCAAAGCGTAACCGAAAACGAGACGCACCGCAATCCAAGCTAATGGAGTGTCTCATAATGACGGTTGCTGACATAAAAATAAATAGGCGAGAGTCAGTTTCTGCGTAAGCCGATACTATGATAACAGCATCGCCCCCCCGATAATTGCCGAACTTGCCCGAACGATGATACTAGTTGTAATGTAGTGCGGATTAGGCGCAGCGATTCATCTTAAAGGTCCACTTTTTCCTCGTTATTTGCTCTAATTGGCTGTAATATTTGGCTGTGAAAACGCTCCATACTCACAACTATGTCGTCGGCATAGATACATGTCAGGAATAATAGTCTCTTGGTTTTCTTGTTTGCGCCTGTATCTCAGTTCAGTTCCGAAGTTTATTTATTTATTTATATTAATTTGTTTTCATTTGGATTTAAATTGTTGGATATGCAATCTATGTCTCGAATTAGATCATGCCCTCATGAAAAATTGGTAGCGAAGAATAAAGCGTGAACTGCAATATAATATAAACATTAAGTGATATATCGATCAGAAACAAATAAATCAATGTAAAAGATTCGTTCCGTAACCACGCGATACAATTTCGCTTCCACAAGCCAATAGGCTTAGCCGCAAAGATTTAGGTGACAAAGTTTATTGCGTCCAACAATATACTGTCTATTACGAGAACATAAATCACGGATGGGAAAACAATAAGCGTGAAATTGTGGAAACTGCGGCGGACATCTTCGCTATTAAATCTTAGGGGAGTGAAATAAATAAAAATAAATCTAGGGCCACCCTCACGCGAGAACTTGATTTATAAGATAAGTGCGCCTGGGAAACTTCCTCAAGTGGGTTTTAATTGAAAGTAATTATTGTTAACTTTTGTGTTTTTACAATTACCGTGAGGCGCTAACGACGACTACAATGCGATTGTCGGAGTTTAATAATAGTTTATAGCAATAATTACTACTAGTTATTTATGTCACTGGTGGGTGCGTAAGAGAGGCATCAATACACGAGTGGCGTTTTATGAAACGAGCCGAAGGTGACTTTCATACTAAGATCATACGTGTGTTTTAATGCATAATTATGGACAACCACACATTTCTGAAAATATTGTAGGGAAGTTATGATATGAATGTAAATATAAAATTATCTCTCAGCACTTATGATCTTTTTTGGTTACAAAAGATTTACAAACTGTAGATTTGTAATGCTGTTCATGAACGACTTTTTGAAACTTGCTATTGAAACTCTAACGTAGCCAGCAATGGATATCTACTCACATCACAGTTCATTCTCATGTTTTATAATAAGTTTTACACAAAAAAGAACTATAATTATTCTCGAGCACACCAAGTTGAATCTACTACATATTTGCCAGCATGACAGTATTTTTCAACCATTAAGTGAAATAATGTTTTTTTTTTCGTACTTGACACTTAAAAAAAATTATAACCCGATTCTAAAATAAGACACTAAAGAAGCTCCGCTCTCATGTTGAAAGACACTGCTGTAAAGCATCACCCTATACCTTGAGTTTTGCCTGAATTACCTGTAAGTAAGTAAGTGGAAAGTCCTAAACGGCAGTAACGTGCTACCATGTCCGCAGCTCCAGGCCGGGTCGACCACCGAAGCGCGCGTCCGGAGTGGGCTTGTCTCTAGCGGCCACGCAGTTCCCCGGACACCCCTTCAAGAAGCACCGGCTCGAGAACGGAGACTACTCGCCTTACGAAAACGGACATATGAGTGGTATGTACTTCTTTTAATATTGATATGCACATACGATATTTAACAGAATGAATACCTGCATATTTTAATTATTGGAAGGTCTCCGATTGATTATTTAAACAGGTAGGTAAATCGTGGCAAAATCATTTCACTTTCACATTCAAACACAGTATCATTCGGCTGAGTTTCCTTCCGAAATTCGCTACGAACAACAATCTTTTAATTCAGTGTATCAGCGAATCTGTTGCGAAACATAAATCATAACAAAACATTACAGTAATACGTGATAACATCAAAATCGGATCCCGTAAGCCGCGGATAGACCGGATATGAGTCCACGGCGGGGGAGGCAGGTCTATGCCTTCTCATTTCGTATACAAATTACACAAATACAAAATTATCCCAACACAAACGGAGAAAAGGGAATAAAGTGATTAAATAGAGCTCAGCGCAAGACGGCTAGCAATCAATCATTTTTGTCGCTTACGGCTTTGTTGATTCAGTAGTGTTTCCTCTCTTTTGCTCTCGCATATTTAGCGGTAGCTGTCCCTTTCTGGCTTGAAGTGTCGTGCCAGACAAGGGAGCAATTACATTCGTGATCTTGCATAAGCGGCACTTGGTTATCGCGCACTGCCGCATTCGACTTTAAATGTAGTTCGTCCGCTTTTTTTCCTAAAATTTGCAATTCGAAACACTCGCACTTGTAAGTGAAAAAGCGATGTTTTTGCAGATGTTGAGCAAAACTTTGCTCGCATATATAGATTTTATCTGTTGGAGTCTTTTTTGATCGCAGCGTTCATTCATTCATGCGAATGACCTCTTACAATTTTCTTTGGATTCAATTGCAAAATAAAAATGGAAAACAAAATTAAATTAACTGCATTTTAATAAGTTTTACTAATGGTTTTATAACAATAAAGAATTAACTTGTTTGTCATAGAAATTGTACACCATGTCTTTGAAAAACAAAGTTATTTTCATGGAAAAACATAAAATGAAACGACGTAATTGGGTAGTTGCATCTGAAACGGAAATCTATAACTTTGAGATTTTTCTGTTTACTATATGCTGAGAGTCTTTGTCACTTGTCAAATTTATAATTCTATGAATAGGATTCTATTGGTTTCGTTTCCTACGGTTTTGCATAAAACACCTTTGAAAGGTTATACATCTTATATCTTTTGATCGCGTGAACTTAGAAACTTTATTTTTTATGGTTGATAGCGATTAAAGCCGTAAGTGTTTCTTATTAATTTTAACTTGATCCCTTCACGCGATCTCGAGAAAAAGTGTCTTGGCTGTCAGACAATGAAGTGACCTATAAGGGTTTTTTTTCTTTTATGGTTCACTGTACGGAACCCTAAAAACGATTTTTTTAACAGGAAGGTAGTCAAATCAAGAAAATTACTTTTATTTGGAACATGTCCGCAAAGAGTTTCATTTAGATAATTTGGTACCTCACCTACCTATAGGTACCTATATCGTTTCTCATATAATTTTTAATCCATTAATAACCGTAACGCCGTTATAATTAAATTCGTGCGCGTATCAAGTTTCCTCATTCCCACTGTAAACGGGATCCGGAGTTAAGCCAATATTATTTTGACGAGTCGTTGACAGTGGTTTACAGTTGATGAAACAAACGCACACACGCTCACACTGGCAAATCCTACGCACGCACACACGCACAAATGTTCTTATCCGCACATCACACATCTGTATCAGGGGTGTCACAGGAGTGAGTGAGTTAGGTGGCGGGTGGCCCATTTTCACCCCGTGAAATAATAGGATACGAAAACATCGGAGGCAGAATATAATCCTCGTACGGAGGTTGAGAACGGGAATAGGAATATGAAATGCATGAAAGGGCCGCGGCCCACGTGCCCGTTGAAAGGGTTAATGTTTATTTGGAGACGTAAATCAAAATCGATGTTCATTATGCGCTTTACTTATGCTCGTGTGATTATGACACTTGTAATCGCAATGAGATTAATTACAACATATTCACTCCAATGCACTTTTACTCATAGATAAAAATGTATCCCCTATTCATAAAAAGATACACGCCAGCTCTATCAAAATGTATGTTTACTTACTGTGTGTAGCAGAGGCAACGTCAAGGTGACAGATAAAGGACAAATTAATGTTATGTTATAATATACTCAAGGAACGTATGTGAGGTTAGTTTGTCAAATTTAACGACGTAAATATACTTACCAAATTGTTATTATTTTGACAAACATACTAATGTGACTTACACTTTTGCCTTCGACTTAATAAATAAATAAAGCCAATTGATAGCGCCAAAAAGGAAAATAATCGTTATGATCACTCAAAATTATCTATCAATCGCCACTTAATTCATCCTAATTCAGGTGGTTATTTTTAACGACGCGCCTATATTTTTGGCAACCCTAATAATTTGGGTGCGGTATGAAAATGATGTGTTGATAATAATTAAAGGTTTCGTTCTCTGTCGCCGTGAATATAAACCGGGAGATGTAAGGCATTATAATATTACTCGCAGGGGTATAAAGCTTTACATTCTGATTGAATTCTGGGACTGAAATTAAGTAAGGATTTGCCTGTTTATGTTAAGGGTGGGGGATGATGGATCAGTCAATTTGCTAGTCTTGTCTGTTCACGCCTTTGTACTTTTGATGTTAACTCTCTCTCAGTTCGCTTTTGTTTAGATTTACTTGTTCGAATGTATGTTTCACTTGAATTGCCTAATTCAGGTTAAAAAGTGGTTCTATTGTGACTTATTTAGTTAGAAATACTTGTTATGGGTTGGGCAGTACTGTTATAATGATTACAGAATTATTTTAATAATTAATGTCATTCTACTAAGCACAAGTTTTTGAGAAAAAAACATTATGTAGGCATTAATAATTTATAATACACCCAGTTAGTCAGTCATTTAATTTTGTTACTTGATTTGCATAGTCACCTTACATGTACCTACCTACTTTCAAAATAATCAGACCGTCGCTTGGATATACGCAAAAATCGAGTTGCAATATTAGTTACAAGTGAAGTTGCTAAATTGCGTGTAAAGTAAAATAGATACAAGTAGATATCAACTTAGTGTTCGTCAGTTTATCACCTATACAAATAAATCAACGAAATCACCGACACCGAGTAATAAAACGATTAAACGAGACATTTACAATCGTATAAACGCCTCGCGAGTTATTCTAGCGGAATATTGCAATTATACGTTTATCAGTCTACAAAAAGCAAGTCTGCTCCTTATTCAACAGATTGAATGTTATTGTTTTTGTTTCCCGCTACACATATCGCAAAACGGTCGATAAATACTGCTTCGGTAGGCAATCATAGCAATTTCTTGCTATCTGCGGGCATTTTTAATGGTTTAAACATCAAGTTGGAATTGCGGGCAATCAAACAAATTGCGTTGCGCCTCATAAGGAAATCGCAATAATCAGCGCAGTGGCAACAATAATTAAACGCCGTGGCGAGGCGCGACCAGTGTTGCTAGTCGCCAGCTGTAGAGATGAGAATAATCGTCTTTTTCACGCCACTGCTCGAAAATGTGGCAAAAGATGGTCAGTAATGGGGCCCCAAAACAAAGTATAGTTGTAGGTTGAATGAACAGGCCAACTATGAATTCAAACAGGCCAACAATAACATTGTTGGACAGTTTCAAAGACCAAAGTCGTCCAATCACATCGGCATGCTGATCCCTGATTCCACCAATCAGAACACAATTTGTGATGCTATTACACAAAATCGACCAATCAGAACACGTCGTGTGCTGCATATTAATTTTTTTCAAGGTTTATCTCATCAGGGAGAGGCAAAGGAAACTAGGTCCATACAGCCACGTCTGACATAAATTGTTTTGTCTTTAATGTTTAAGTCCTGTCTTAAAGTCAGAGTCGTCAGTCCGTCCTTGTCAAGTCATATTAAAACTATAAGCGATTATGGGTGTGTTTAATAAGCACTTCGAAGCGCTTTGCTTAATAAAATAACATAAAAAAAGCCTTTGCGTGACTGGCCACTAGAGCGCACTCGTTTTTTTTTTTAAAGTAAAATATGGCGGGAGAGTGAAACTTTACTGTTGTATTTACGCTCATGTTTTTTATTTCCTCGCAGTAGTCGTGAAAAGCACTATGTAATGTCTCGGCCAAAAGTGCAATAGATGGACTCGTCTCTCTTCGAGGGCCTCACCTGCGGCTCGGCCCTCGAACTCACTCGTCCATCTATTGCTCACTTTCCAGCCTCTACAACAATGTACTATTGTTACCAACTCTCTCTTGTTAGAGTTCTCAACTGACTTCCTTTTTATCACGATGACTGGTTAGCCCATCGGTGGTCCAACGGAATTTGTGTATTGTTATGAATTATCCCGAACTTCTCTAACATTTTTTCCCTCAATTAATAAGTACTAAAAAAACTATACATAATCTATTTGAAAGTCTTTTTATACGTTATGAAAAAAATAAGGAATTAAGTAAGTTTAAAAATAGAATCAAACACTTCTTCACACTTTTGTTTATTGTACTTAGATATGTACGCTCTATTGTGGCTTTCACTATCTGGAATTTTAAACTCTCATTTTGTCGGTCCCTCGTTTAATGCTCCTCTCATCTACTCAAAGGTTAACTGGTAGAGATCCCTTATAGGGATAAGTTCGCCTTTGTGCATGTATTAATGTTATTTTTATTTTTTTGTAAATTGTATCTTTATATTTGTACAATAAAGCATTTACTTACTTACTTACTTACTTGGTGTCAGCCTGGCAACACTAGAAGCGATCAGCGTACGCGCACTGTAGATGTTTGACGCGCCGCGCTCGCGTTTACCGGAACTACCCAAATGTATGTCCTTAACAGACCGTAGAAGCACTGCTTACTACCACTCAATATACAGAAACCGGCCATAAAAATTGCACTTCGGTCTTTGGAAAGAGACATTTGGCGTCACGTAAGTTAGAGCGAGACAACGCTCTACGAAGCCGAACTTAGCCGAGAAGACCGATGTGCAATCTTTATCCGGATACTAGGTGTCTTATGATGAATCCAGAATATATGTGCATATGCACTGACGAGCAAAAATAACGGGTCACCTTTCATACAATTTTTTATGGGAGACGACCTGTTATTTTTGCTCGTGAATATTAGTTAGTTTATTTGAACTCTTATCAAAAAAAAAATCATCGTAATTTTGGATTCAAAATTAAGCCACCCCTTTGACGTCGTACTTTAAACGTCGACCAATATTATGATAACATTATTGACAAAAAATCGTTAAAACAGGGGCGTTTAGTCAAACTAACCTAAATACCGTCTAAAGTATTCCAGATTAACTTCAAGAGACAGTGTAAAAATAGCATTATCTTGATTATTTTTACCGTAAAGTTTCGTTCAGAGTTTGCAAAAACTTCCTTAAACAAAGTTCATAATTCTGGACAAATTATGTATGTATGTAAACTCTTTATTGTGCAAAATAAACAAGACAAATACAATTGACAAGCACTGAGATACATGTACAAAGGCGGACTTATCCCTTTAAGGGATCTCTTCCAGTCAACCTTTGAGTGGATGAAAGGAGTATTATATTAGGGATGGACGAGTGAGTTTAAAAATTGCAAACACTGAGAGCCACAAATTATTAAAGATTGTAGGGCTTTTACCACTTTACCGATTTTATTGCATTTAGTACCTAATTACTCGCTGTAAAACACGGAGAAAACTACAAGTTAGCTAGAGTAAAAAATAAGAACTTCTACTGCTTTTAAAAGATACTCTGAGACCCTCAGCTTTCTTAAAAAGATTTTTTTTATTAAGTTTATAATTTTTAATATACTTTTTTTTTTGCTGGCTTGTATTGTCGTCTATATTTCATAAGAATACCAAATTTGGAGTCAATCTGACCACTTGAAGTGGGTCATACTCGTATAATTCCCAGCTATCTTAGTCGCGCCTGTGCTTCAAGTTGTATTAAGAGACCAAAATTATTAAATGTTCATATTTTAATACACTCAATCTGATTGTATTTGATGGTCAGTTTAATATAAAAGCCAATGTTACCCTGTAAGGGATAAAGATGTGATTTATGTATGCATGTCTGTTTAATGTATTTCGATAACAACAAGCTTCACGTATGAAAAGCAATTAAAGCTATTCCTAGATATACATTGCAGACATATTAATTGCGGAACACTAGTTAAATCAAATTAATAATGCGTAGCTTTACGTGAAAGAAATTAATTATTAAATTTACTTTATTTTGCTTTACGCTTTCGTAATAAAATTAGTAGTTAATCAGTTGCATGAGCATCGTGATTAAACGCCATTAAACTACACAATTTAATCCGATCATACAGCTATCCATAAGTCAATCTAATTGTGAATTAAATAGAATTTATAAACAAAATGTGAAGCTTTACCGCTTTATTCGTAAACGCTAGTCGATCCTTTGTTGGTTAAAAATGTTGTCAAAATTTACAGGCTTGTAAGTAATAAAACGTACGAGTACGAGTGGGACGTAGAAAGAAATCGTGGCTCCGGAACATAAGGGAGTGGACGGGCATCTCTTCAGCAACAGAACTTTTTAGGGTCGTAGGCAATAGAGAAGGATTCCAAAAACGAATCGCTGACCTTCACTAGTTGGAGGGGCACTGGAAGAAGAAATAATAAAAAATATCAAAAAAGACAAATTCATTGTTAATATACATAACTTTCAAAACTTCAAAAGTTCATGACTTTTTAGCATTCTTTCTTTTATCATATTTCCAATGACAAAGAGATTTAGAAGCGTTGAAATAAATGAAATATTTAAAATTGTAAAGCCTCTATAACGGATTCGATAGCTTTTAGCAGTAAAGGAGCAGAAGTAAAACCAAAGCAGCTGACGTAACAAATATATTAAGACAGACAGACAAGTAGTGACATTAGACGTATAAAAAAAGAACTTGAAATAATAGAACGATAGACAATAAAAATATATAACAACTATTTACAACGCCAACAGCCTCTTTAGAAAAACACATGTATTTATGTTCTCAATATTGATGAAGTATTTACAAATCCCATCTTCAATGCATTTGGGGAATGCCACGAGGTTTCAAAAGACTTGTTTTAAATTATATGAATCGCAGAAAGGTAGCGCTATGCTTTTGGGGAATAATTTCACATGCCTGCTTCAATAATGAATGCTTCTAAAAATATCAAACACGCAACCCTCTTAAAATGACCATATGTACTAAATTATTACTTGTTGTAAAACATGACTAGCCCCATGTAAATTTATTGATGTCATACTCGAAACGGACTAGATCCCTATCTGTTAAGCACTAGTAAGTTAAGTAGACTCCTTGTAACTATTCAGGTGCAAAATGACTTCACGCTTAATGAACAAATGTACATAATAAGCAGGTACGTTTATAATAATGAAATTCTCGTTCGCACTATTTCTCGTCTCCACACAATCGTCAACGATCACTTATATTTTTTAACACCACTATTGTTTTTATATCAACCCACATTTAGTTTGTAAGTATTCCGAAAGAATTTAATATTATGTTACATACAGTGTTGCCCACTTACGGCATTATTCACACCACGACTACAGATTAAATTCATTTTCTTTTTTGCTATAGTAAACAGAGCAAAGGAATTTTTATTTAATTAGCAGAGCCAGTGTAATTGTGTGTTAGTGCTGGCAACATTGTTCAAATGTTTTGGAAGTTCGTTGTTCGAACAATTATCTTATTAACATCATTAAGTAATAATGAAGCGTTCTTTTTGAAGTTCACTTTTTACGATCTTAAACTTTTGGCATGTGGACTTGAATCATCCCTGTTTTGGCGAGTATAATTGCTCTGTTTTGCCAAGCTCTTCTTCTAGCGCTGTTGTATAATGCACGCGCGTGCTGACGGCATCACGTTGAGTAACACGTCGATTTATTAACCATTCATCAGCGACTCAACTCGATAGCCCCGAGTGTTTTCATATCAATCGCTTTTTCGTATCGTTCGGTAGATCGATCAAGATGCAACAAAATTACACGTTCGTCTCTTCCGTTACTCAGTTCATTTGGTTTCAAATTGACGACACGTAATAACCCTTCATCAACCCGTCGATAAAACTACTCGTCATGTACGACAAAGATTAATTTGACAATTAAATTATCAATAAATGATGAAATTGATTGCATATTGGCAATGGCAATAAACATTAAGAGAGCCAGCCGCTCTGCGCGAGGCATAATTAACAAAAAATTGCGAAGTTTTGTTTAACTGACTATTTGTTCGGTCAATCATTTTCATTAACTACAGGCACACGGTTAAATGAAAAACGAGAAACAGCATGTTCACAAAAATTCTATTGGCTGTAAGTAAAAATGTAGATTACATTCATGAGAGCTATGTTCGTAAGTTTGACTGGCACAAGGAGATATATTAAGTAAAGCCTTTACTTAAGCAACGAGCAGAAATCCTCTAAACAAAAAAGTTCACCATCTTCAAATATAAAACCCGGGATTGCAATAGATATGTAGTTTAATAATTTGGAATGGACGAACATAGGAAACATGTTATAGGCGATGCGGCTAGCAACCCAGCACTATTTTGATTCCACTTTCCACCTATACGCCCACAATCATGCTGAACGTGGCGTTTAGGTCTTATTACCTTAGGGTCTGTCTACCCCGTAAGGAACAAAGACGTGATTTATGTAAGTATATGTAAGTACGTAATTTAATGTCCGAACCTTGAAATACTCTTTTATGTGTGAATTTTAACTTATCGTGTTTAACGCAATTAATGAAATTTTGATATAACTTAATGTAAGTACAGTATTTTTTAAAAACCATGTCTAATCATTTTTTAACTTGAATTTCATAGGTATACATACCATATGCTTACTTCAAGAGTCTAAAATCATACACAAATTATAGGTTAGTTCGTCTCTCAATGACCTGAAACATAATTCACATAAACTTTGAAACGACAGACTTCAATTACTTACGTTTTTACGGTTGTAACCGGTCACGATTGATATCCTTCATATTGTAGTGAACTTTTAACTGCTGCAGTTGTATTAATATCGACCAGAATCAAATCCCAACAGCAAATCAAACAAATTTTCAATAACAGCAGCTGCCACCCAAAACCACCGACAGATAATCTCTCTTTTGTGCAATACATGTTATTAATAAAAATATGCTTCAATATTTCTGAATCTTTGATAGCTACTTCCTAACAATAGTATCGATGCTTTTGTTAAAGTTACGGATGACTTAATTTTTATTGTAGCGAACATGCACTCAAAAGCAATTTTGTCTAAGGCGATTGAATGATGGAATGATACTAATTTAGTTCACAAAGCACGTTTACTTGCAAGTACGTATGTTGCAAGGGATTTCTATTCCCAATAGTTCCTATACCAACACTTTTGTAACAGAAATGGATATTCTTTCGATCTGTTTAGAATTCTTTAAAACCGACCTAGCTGTGTAACTTGTTCTGACTAGACAATCGTCCATAAAACGACATTCCCAGTCATCTGCCAAAAGATCAAGCATAATTTAGTAGCATAGTGACAGCTTTTAAGGCGTAGAGAAATTAACCAATAGAGGGAACTGAGGAAGGCAAGTATGACACTAGAATTGAGCAAGCAGATATTGTGATCGATAGACTCCTCACATGTGTGACATAATAAAATAGCTAGGTACTTATAGGAAATGAAATGAGGCTGCCACTTTCTATGCAACAGGCACACCTCAAATTTATATAGTTCCTTTTTCAACAGTTCTCTACTGAAATGTTTAGTTTAGTTTAGAAAAAAAAACTGATATGTATCATCAGTGAAACTCACTTGTTTTTATTGAAATACATGATTTGAATTGTTTTGCAATTAAAACAGTCACAAGTGCTCATTCTAACAACCGCTTGCAAGTGAATGATTGAAATACGACGATGTCGCCTCAATAAATGGAAAAAAAGGTAGTAATGTGTGCAATCTGCTCTATAGCATAAGTGATAAATCACAAATGTGTTACAGAGTTATGAGCCCGTATTACGTCTCTATTGGTTGATCCCTCTATGCTGTATAGATAGTACTGGGGGGCTATCTTAATGCAATTCAGTTCCGATTCAGTTCGCTCGCTGTCGGATCCATACTAAAAATGACAGCTAAAACCTGAACTGAGTCGCAATTTCATCGCATTAAGACGTCATGGTAAGACCCCAGCTATTTATTGATGTAGATATGCCCAGAGCACGGTTAAATATAGTAAACTAGATCGTTAACAGAAAGACATAATAACACGAAGGATGACACATCGTAATCCGCGTATAGGTATTTATCACAGATAAAACTGTATCCCGGTCAATTTATGAGTAATTAAGGCTGACCCTCTTTCGTGCGAGGGAGAACTTTTATATGGTTCACGCTCTTGAAAACTACGTTCATACAGTCTTCTAACTTATGTAATTGTTTGACAGTATCGTTTTATACGTTACCTTTCGCTGATTGCGTGTTTTTTATTCTAGCTCTGATCATTGGCATATTTTTTTGGATCCAAGATGGCGGATGACATTTTGACACTTTTATACAAAAATGTTGACGGGTATCGTTTTCGGGTAATTTATCTACATAGCCCTTAAAGTTTATGTGTGACATACGAACTGGACTTACTTTTATATTGTTCGGTCTTAATAACACTGGATAACTTTTATACCGACAACCGCTGGGGTAAACGTGTTCTTGAGTGGAGACCGCGACTTGGCAAACGTAGTGTAGGACGCCCTCCGGCCAGGTGGGATGACGATCTGCGAAAGACTGCAGGCAGATGCTGGATGCGTCAAGCTAAAGACAGGGCGCTATGGCGCTCATTAGGGGAGGCCTATGTCCAGCAGTGGACTAACATAGGCTGATGATGATGATGATGATGAACTTTTATATTAATTATTTTCCAACATCGGTCGTACACGTGCATATGCTCTGAAAACAGTTCTTAAAGCGACTCTAAGAATTGTTTTGCCGCCACGCTTTCGAGCGGCTGATGTTACATCTAGAGTAAACCCGATTGATGCAAAAGACTTCGATTATTTTATGCTACACATTTATATTTAAGGATCAACATACATGTTTAAATATTTTCAGATTGGTACAATTATTACGCATTCATCTTAGTCCTTTCAGTAACAGATTTTAGCAATCTCAAACTTGTAAGTATACAGTGATACTTAAAAAGCGTAAATACCTGTCTGCGCCTCAGAAAGCGCCCCTCGCCGCTATAACTTCTCAAATTGCGTCCGTAAGTAAGGGAAGCGGATTAGCGTGTGCTAGGGCAAATATTTTATTACAGTCCAAATCTCCAGCCCTCAACGTTTTATTGTTCATAAGGCTCGTCCAAGCCAAATGAAAGAGTTTATGGCTTACGGAGACATAAGTCAGCCGGTGTTGCCGCTGTAGGGGAATTTAACACGTTTAGTGGGAAAATAAAACGTGTAACTTGAGTTTATTCGGGGTACTATTTTTATACGTTTAACGAGAAATAGTATATTACGTAATTAGCTTTCGTTATGTTACAAAAAATTAAAAAAAATGCCAATTGACGTCCAGACATCGTTTACCATACCACAATCTGTGACGAAAGTAATTATATACAACATCTTTTTTTTATGTCGGTAATCATAACTTTAGCATGGCAACACTTGGCAACTCCGTCTTGTTGACTCATGATATTGACCGTCCATTTTGCTCGATTGTGTATTACTGTTATTGATTGTGCTTGGCGCGTGACTTGTGTCGCCGATTGACCGACAAAGCTGTTCGTGTCGATTGCGAATGTCGTGCAGGGGACGGGGAAGTGGGCTTGTCAAACATCGTGTTTTCATTGCTCTAAGCCCTATTAGGAGTATTAGAGGTATTGTGATAGAAAACTACTTATGTATGTTAGAAGAAAGTATAGTACCTACAAGCTCAGACGAAAATAAAAAGTAAAGGCAGAATTCTGCGAATAAAGTGAGGGTGGGTACAGCTACGCTCTCCTTTGTCTGGTGAAATTTAGTTGTACTCAATAAACTGTATGTATACACGGTGAGGCGTAGTATCATCGGTCTCACTTTGCCATTCCCAGAACTGTTTTCACTTTGTATTATACCTGTGGAACTAAGCTGATTTTCTATTAGAATTTTTATCGTGAAATAGTGACAAAGTAAGTCTTTGTCTTATACTTACTACATTTAATTCATTAACGTAAAGTCTTACAATTTTTTTTATTAATGTTAAAAGCGCGAACAAGCGACATGTTCAAGCGATCCTCGAAATTGCAGTCCGTTATTTAAGCGAAACGTATGCCATTGGTATACAGGGCGTGCAATTATGTATTTATTGTAAACGCTATGATTGCCGGCCGGCTGTAATTTGCTTTTAATTCGCCGTGTTTCGTATCATTTTCGAGTTCGTTTTGTTGCCCCTGAAGATTTGTTGGATTCCAGCAATCTCACAACGCACTAAGGAAACGCTTGGAACTTTTTATTGATAGTTATTTAATTCGATCTTTTTTATTCCTCAGACCACCTGAATTCACCGGGGATAGCGTATCTCTTTATAGATTAATGACTCCTTTCTTCACATTAATGAACACTAAAACTGAAACATTTAAAGGTTACATTGTATTGCATTATCGAACTTGGATTTATTCCCGGAGAATTTAACGAACGTTATAATTTTATTCCTTTCCATTGATTTAGAGGCCATTATGGTAATGTTAAGGTTTCCAGTTAAAACCACTAAGTTATAAAATCTAGGAGACTTATTTACGATACATATTTCCTATTTTACGACAGCAACAAAAGTACATAGGTTTATTTTCTTTATTTTTAAGTAGTGCCTATAAATTGAGTCTACTCCACGCACGACTCTGTTGCGGATCGATGGGGCATCTCGACATTTATGAACTTGCCAAGTTAAAAAGACGCTTAAAACTAAAACGCTGCGTTCGAGTCAGCAATAATTGTGTGAAACAAAGTAGGCTTCGCTGCAAATTGTTTGTTAATGAAATGTAATTCCGACATATCGTGTTCGAATGCATTCGTTTCTAATGACAGCATCTTGGAGGCATTTTATCACTTTCAAGCTAAATTATAGCTGGAAAGGTCAAAACGCTAATATTAAAATAATTCACGTCAGCATTTACAACGTCCAGCTGTAAGTCGCAAGTATTTTGTATGTCGGTTTGCAGAATGAGGCACAATTCGCAGGGATTCTACATTGTCAGCCAGGCGCTCGTTCTTTCCGCTTTATAGCCAATCATTTGTGTGTTGCTCGTTTGGTCATTTTGTAATCTGCCCGTAATAAAACTCAACGGTTATAAGACTGCACCATTATCTTTGACCCGGCGAATCTAAACTTAAGCACCTACTATATACAATCTGACCCGACATTAATTTGTTTTATTTTATCTTCGTGTTACGCGTACGCGTCAAGCTTCTGTATAAAAAATGTAAATTTGACAGCCACAGTCATATTAAAGCCCTTTTTTGTTTGTTGACCGAAAACGGATTTAAAAAATTATCGTCCTAATGTTGCGGTTATGATTGCTTTAATCCCAACCTCCTTTAAACACATAAGTGATATAATTGGGGTCCCGATTCTATCGATTCTAATTCGAAATAATGGCTAGTAATTTGATACGATCATTTGTCGAGGACAGTCGATATTCGATCAATAAATCGATGAAAATCGTTATAATAGCGGTCCACAAATCGACGTTTCATTTCTTTAAATGCCTGATTAGTGCATTGACTTAATAATAGTCATAATGGTAAACGGTGAACATTTTTATTGGATACCGGTGAGGCTCGGCAATTTGAAAATCGATAATATTTTTTAAGGTTCTTGTTTAAAACTTAAGTCGATGGGTTCGCGTTAAACATCACGGATTGTTTATACCTTTTTACAGGTACAATGTCAAATTTATTTTGTAATTGTTACATTTAATTTGTCAATTTTGATTAATATCCTGTAAGTATGAGTAACAACCCTGCAGTACCTTACTACCTTAACATATAACAGCAGCTTTACCTTCACCAAAACACTTCCCGTAACTAGTTAGACAACTAAGCTTAGTGGCCGTCCCAATTGGAAAGGGATACCAATACCGCAAGACAGCTTGTTAGAAAAAGAGGGAACGCGAAGGGTTGTTTCAACCGCAGGTTATTACGAGATTTAACACGTATTCGGTTAATTAGTAAGTGCGGTTGACCGGCGCGGTCGCAGGGATGTTCGGTTGGGATTTGTAAATATAATTTTTGGTTCACTGTCCCAATTGTGGTGCGCGGGTGAGACTTAGGATTTAATGCGTGTGGCGTCTACGGCGTCACCTTGTAAACACATTTTTCAAGCAATAATTCACTACAGTTAGGTGTTTAAGTGTACCTGATTGAATTTTTTTGGGAAATCTTTTTGAGGGGGTTTTGACTTGATCAGCTAAACTCGGGGGCAAAAAACCCGCAAAAAGTAGAAAGTTGTATGAAAAGTGACTCGGTTTTTTGCTCCCGAGTATATATGTGCCGTACTGTACTTTCGTTGGTACATTAGGATTAAATATTATTTAACGTTTCTGAGTGTGGCCGTTAGCAAATTGTTCGCTACGATTTCAGCAGGAAAAGATAAATAATGATTTATTTGCTAACTATGATTTAAAACTTGAGAATTCCATACATTTTTACACTAATAAATGGAATTTGAAATTTAATCGAGATTCAACTCTTTCCAGCAAGCTGGCTTCGGATCGGTCTAAGTTTATATTTAAATTTGTTTTTTTTTTCAATCAAAAAAAAAATCTAAAATTATTTTCAGCACTTTACTATTAAATATTCACTACCTATTTCATACCAAAGTTAACAGCGTATGGTTGAAAAGATAACCGGCCCGGTTAACTAAGTAAATAGACCCAAACAATTAATTCAGGGTCCATTGGTCGTGATATTTGTTTGTCTGTAACTTTAATGTTCCCTCTGGCCCTTAAATTCGTCCCGTATCTTATTATTATTTGTACTGACGCGGTCAATGTATTTCGCAGAAGAATCGTGTTCAACTACTTACATTGCATACTTTAAGTACCTATTAATTTAAGTATCTAGAGTAAATCGTACATCTTAGTAAGATGTATCTTGACTTAGATGATTACTATGAAATAGCGAGTTATAAGAGCAGTATCCTAAATCTATTGGAATAATAAGCACAAATTAAATGTAACATGTTATGAATATGCAGTTAATCGTACTTAGATAGAGCGAATTATCATCAAAATTAATCACCAATGATCCCTTAAAGGGATAAGTCAATTGTATTTGTTTTATGTTTATTTTGCACAATAAAGTTTACATACATATATACAAAATCAATAGGTACACGTGCTTCCCGTAAACGGCTTATGATGCAAAAACCAAAGGCAAAAATTCCCTCCCAACTTTAACTCGCAACAACCCACCTGCGGCTTTAATCGGAGAACAATGCGACACATATTTAATACTCAGCAATCCCAAAATCCTTTGTAAAACCCCGCCGCAATGGAAAAGGGTATTCCTTTTACGGTCCAAACGTTAATTCGCGTTTAATTCGACACCTTGTTAATTGTTTCCGACACCCCAGTCCGTTTGGTGACCTCGAGAAGACCCAACGCCTCCAAAAACACCCATTCGGGGGGTCATTTTAAGAATATTTGTCCACCCCCTACTCAATGTTTACACGGGTTGTTTGTGGTACCCCGAAAACAATAGTCTCTAAATTCATTGCTCATTTTATTATTGTTGATACACCGTTTCGAGGGATTCGAATATTGGGACGAGTAATTAAATGATAATACAAAGCATTAATTGGATTTTACCTGAGTGCGTGATTACGTTTAAGTGCAGTGCTATTTATTGAAGATTGTAAGGGATTTGAAATTGTAATTGGTTGTTATTGCTTATTTTCAGCTGCTTTGATGAGTTAAGCATCAGTTATGTTGTATTATGATGCCGTGAACAAATACTGCTCAAAATATTACTACACCAGCAGTACTTACGCACTATCACTCTACATAGTATAAAACAAAGTCGCTCTCGCTGTCTGCCTGTCCCTATGTATGCTTAAATGTTTAAAACTACGCAACTGATTTTGATGCGGTTTTTTTTAATCAGTTTATAGTGATTCAAGAGGAAGGTTTACTATGTTTAATTCTACGCAGACGAAGTCGCGGGCAGAAGCTAGTTTATTAAATACCTTAACCATTTATATACATTGTGTTTTACAAAGGGATGTGTTAAAGAAAACCCACTAAACTAATTAAGTCCTGCTACAGTTAACAGATTCTAAATATGTAATTAACTTAAGATATAATATGCCAACAAGAGAGGTACAGTTGCTGGTACCCAACTGTACCTCTTCATTATATGAAGGTCACTTCCTTGTTTCAGAAATTGCTCGGATGGAGAAGTCCCCGCTCCTGGCCAATGGGTACAACGCCCCACCCACGCACTTGGGACCCATGGGTTTCATGCACCAGCACGCACTGATGTCCCCTGGGATGCCACACCACGGCGTCCCCAGACCTGACGGCTCCATTATCAAGGGACAGCCTATGCACAATATGGAGGCGTTAGCAAGGTAAGCAACCAACATAATTGATACCACTTAGTTCTAGGTTCAAAGCTTTGAGCTGCGCAGAAAAAGAAGCAACTGATACATTATGCTTTTTCTTGATCATAAAAATGGTATTATTAAATCCTAAACTAGTTACATTTACAAAATTATACACCATACATTATTCAATACACGAAAAAGGTTTCCTTCGAAATCGATATACAATTCGTAAATCTTAAGCACATAAACGGCTTAAAGATTAATAAGTTCACGAAAAGAAACCTGTAAGCGGGTCAGCAGTGGTGCAGGTTAAATGTCTGGCAAGTTAATCCTGTTAGATAAGTACAAACAGGGCTCGAGCCACTTCCGCGAAGACCCACAATGTTCACTTGACTCGCCGCCTTACTGCCACCCCGTAACACAAAACGACTGTGCCTCTAACACACATTTCTGAACACCTTTCAATCAATATTACTTCACGTGTCTTATTCCTAAAGTTCGTTCTAATGAACCAAATGAAACTCGAATCGGAATGGCGCGTTCAGATAAAACCCAACAAATTAATCATGCCATTACATTGTTGCGATAATTAGGTCTACAATTCAACTCTGATTAATGCTATTAAATCAAATTCTCATAAATTATTCATGCTCAGCATTGTGCTAAATTAATCGACACCGCTTTCTACAATTGCCATTGTCGCGAAATTATAGGTAGTGATGGCGATGAAGTATTATAACTTGAGAACCTTCTCAGCTATAATTCACTCAGTTACAAATGTCGAAGAAAAGTTTAATGAAAAACAAAGAGCTAAAGTAATCGAGAAACAATTTGAACGATCACGCATGAGTTGCTACAGCACAAATATAAGCGATTGTTTTTAAAACATAATTAATTTCTTCGACCCCTCGCGCAGCCTAACGGAACATTTAATATCGAGTGCTCATAATTATTCCCGGTACATTCAAACCCTTTATTCATTCACAAACTTTTCTTTTCAAATACTTGGAAATTATGTTTCAGATATTTTATCTTTTTCGCGTGGACTCCTTAACAAGTATTTTTTATTGAAAAAAGGTTTCTTGACAAAGAAAAATTAGTTGTTTAATTAAATATTTTCTTAGGTACAAACTAAACATAGCTGTTTTTCATCTTCATCATTTACGTTTGTTTCAAGCTTTATATATCTCCATTTTCTCTAAATGTTTTCTTTTGTTTTTCTTATTTTATTGTCTTTGTCGACAGATCTGGTATTTGGGAGAATTGTAGAGCAGCGTACGAAGACATCGTTAAGCACCTCGAAAGGTAAGACTAGACTTGCCTTGTCAATAAAAATGTGGCACAAAAAGTATAAAGACAACCCCAAGAATATACACAACTGTCATATCCAACAAGCCGGGAAATGTACCAGTTGTTGGAGTCGATCTGACGCTTCGTTCAATCATTGTTCAAAACAATCGATAAAGAACGAAGATTATCTCTCTGATTTGTTATAATTGGTTGACACTCTGGCACTGTTCTTCGTTACTATTTATTCTTATTTCATTCGCTTGTGTTCCTTTATTTTGGCTCTCCTCATCATCATTCACATTGTCTTATAAAATTTGATTACTAAATTTGTTGTATTGTACGAGGTTTACGAGCAAAATGGCGACTCTAATTAAAACAAAAATAAGCAAGTGACACTGTGATTAAATGTGTTTGTAATTAAAAAGAGCAAAGATATCACAGGAGGGTGTGAAATCAGAGGAGACAATTAGATCCGTGGATCGGGTGTATATTTAACAAATGACCGGTTGTGGGGCCCGAGCCGGGCCGAAGCCGGGCTGCGGACAATTCATCAAGCTCATTCAGGGCTAATCTCGATGCGAGGAAAAAGCGGCTCTCATGTAAATTGGGCCGATTTCAGCCATTCGAGGGCCAATCGTTGGGGGAAAGCACTTTTCTTTTCGTGTTTAATGGATGGTGATTGATCGGCGGGCCCGCATTGAACGATACTCGCGGTTTTGACTTCGTTTTGAAGTGCACCGATTGAATGTTGCGATCCGAATTAGATTGACGACGCCCCACCGGGGAGCAGGCGGTTGTGTAAATAAAAATGCTGCAGCTTATTATGTTACGTAGTCAATATAGCAAGCTCAATTAGTTTCAATGATCTAAAACTGTAGCTTTGAGGCCAAAATCTTGGTCATGCTCGCCTCTATGATGTCCATACATAGCGGTATTCATAGTATGTATTCTTACATAAAAGCTCATCCAAATCCTTCTAATTAATTCTGTAAATTGGAAAATAAAATGGTATCCTCGTGTCGGTGGGTCCTTGTATGCTTGCGCGGGTAGAATTACAGTCGGACAGCGGGCCGTGTACCGATGTGTCACTGTCAACCGGCGATCGCCCGCCGCCCGTCCGGGATTAGAGACGTTTTTGAAGAAATTAACTCCTCTTTGCCTAAAAAGTTATATCACACTTTCGAAAACGCTTTTGCACAATAGAAAGGGTAAAATAGAGTGTCAGTGGACTAGTCGTTCGGTACATGGTGCTATTTTAAAAAGCTCCAAAATATTTTTCTGAATAACTGAACATCCAAAAGACTAAGATACTTTGTATTATGAACCACCCTTTTAAATCCCAAAATCTAAGTGCCGAGGCCGCGGTATGTTGCGCACGCTCCGGATACCGGTTTTTAATGTTAAGTCCGATTAATTGACAGGATTATCTCTGATTTAATACTAAATGTTTGTTTTGTTCTTCCTTGCAATTAATAAACAGGGCAAGCGGAACACGGGTATATACGAGTAGGCCTACACGCTACTTAGGTTGTATCAATCGGGTGATTATTTAAGGGAAGTTTTTCACACATTGACAAAAAATATTGTATATAAGTGTTTTAATGTGCACTTACCAGGCATATCTTGATGTGTAGGTATTCAACTGACCTAACTCTCATTCACTTAATTGTTCTGATTTGCAATGCTTAACGGGAAAAATTATAAAATACTAGCTTTTGCCCGCGACTTCGTCCGCGCAGATAACGTCAGGGTGACGACATAAATTTTTTTAAAATAAAAAGTATCCTATGTTACTTCTAATACCTCCAAGAACATGTGTACAAAATTTCATGATGATCGGTGGAGTAGTTTTCGCGTGAAACCGTAACAAACAAACTTACATTCGCATTTATAATATTAAGTACCTAGGATTATCACGTTTCACGTTTATTATGAGAGCGTTCTATGGAAGCTTCCTATTCAATGAGTTCGAGCTTCGTATCTATTAATGTCTTCTGTAAGTATGTATCTAGTTTATAAGTAAACTTAGTTACAACAGAATCAAGCCAGTCTTTGAAACCCCTAACCTTCCCATGTTTTCTGTAGCCACCAGACCAGTGCCATTCTCAAAAAGCACGAGCATCAAGCCTCAATTTATTAATACGTGACCTCTCCATCCCCGAAATCTGCGCCGTCAATCAATAGCACACTCAATTAGCAGTCAACAAATCGTTGGGATCAATGCATTCGTCCGGTTTAATTCCGTTCCAGTTCGAATTAGCGATTAATCGGACCGGTTTAAGCCGGCACACATCGCTGTGACGGCGGTCGTTACTCATCCCCGCACCCCTTAGGTTGAAACTGTTTACTAAAGCATTTTCACTGTAAATCGCGCCATTGGAAAAGCTGACTTTACCCGCTGTGGAAGCGTAGCTTTTTTGTAAAGGAACTGCGTTTATTGGGATAGACTCCACTAAACGCTAGCTATTTAAAGATGGACCAAGTCCGGAACAAGGTGCAAGTCGGTTGCGATGAGAAGGCTTTAAGTTTTAAGTTGCCAATGATGAGGTCTTAACTTACAAGTACGGAATAACAAAAATCACTAAGTGAAGAATTTAAAGTTACTTACTAACAACCAGAAACCATAGACATAATTCGTGGCATTCTCGTGATTGAATCCACCACCATTAATTTCAGTGAAGATCAAACGAAGACCGAGGGTGATATTTATCAAGGATATTGCGAATTATTTTAATCAAATCAAATTCCCTTCGTTGTAAACAAATGCTTTTGATTAATGAGGCTCGCGACAGAGCCGCGCAGCCGTTGTGATAAAACATCCGCGGAAAAGGCAAAATTAATGGTCATAAAATGAACTCTTGCAGCGGAGAGATAAAGATGCTGAATGTTATGAATCTTAAGTGATTTTTCTCGCTTCCCGTATTGAAAGATGATTCCGACGATCGCATCTGGTGACGCAGTACATTTATATCTTTAGAATTAGCTTCGAGGTAATTTCGTGCGATTAGTAACTTTCGCCGCTCCGGAGATATTTAGATTGTCATGGCGCGGAATCATTAATAATACGACTTTTGATTTTCACTGGTCTGATATGCAAAGGGCGTTGTACAGAGGGGCCTCGTCATGGCAGTCGTCAGCCCCCGGATGCCTCCCGAGTTTGTCGCCGATGTGGTTGTACTGGAATTTTAACTAGCTCTTTGTACATTTCCCTTTTATAGAGTCAACTATTTCGTTAGTTTCCGCTGGTGAACCGAGCTATTTATATACTTCATCCTTTGATGAGAAATTCTCATGAAATCACAATTAAAATCAGAAATAGTTACAGTAATAGCCACTCTTATTAAACTTAAAATTCAAACGAGTGTTACGCGCGAGGAAAGTTGAATGCTGTCACAGCGTAAGTTGCTACGTCAGCCATTATTAATCTGGATCCAGCGCCTGACAGCTGTAGTCAAATTTCTCATCAAAAATAAGAATTAATGATGAACAGCATTAATCATTAGCTGGCAAAGCACAAGAGGTGTCTGTATCCCATTATTTTGCATTACTAATGATATGTACACAAGATAAGGGATGCTGAAGAAAAAGTGTGAGTCACTGCGGGTGAGGTTCGGAGGTAATTATTCAGAATTTGGACGCGTTAAGTAGGTAACTGGATCGCATTTGGATGTCTTGTTACATTTATAATTCGCATTATTTAAAGTATAAAGAATTTATGAGCCCGTGTTTTGCGAACGTGTTGGCCATCATAATCAATAACAATTATGAGGCGATAATGCTAACGAGTTGTCAGCTGCAATTCGAGTCGCTTATTCTACAATAATGGAATGCTAACACTTACTCGAAACTGGAAGTACGTTCATTTATGGAACTGTAGTTAATAAGATCATTTTAGCAGCAGGTTTATAAATAGGATGCAATATTTTTCACAAGGTGCAAAGTTACCTCTAAGTTTATGGTAAGGTAAAAAAATCTTACAAGATTTCAAATTACAAAGTTCTTATTAGTAAACAAGTAATAAATATTATAATTATTTCTGATTCGACTCGGTGTGACACATTGATGAGCGTTCCCATAACAGCCTTCGTTATAAGGATTGCGTCTATAAACTTTGTCATCGATTATATCGTCATTTTATCTCTGATCCAGGGGTGACACTTCCAATGCGAGGCGTCATCAAGGCTTGTGTCATTAGGCAAATACGGAAGACAGATAACAGGCGCCATGTTATCATTATCATCGCCGATAGCGGCGTCAAGCATAATCATTTAGAAAATCGTAAAGGACCAAGGCGAGATAAAAATAAACGTCTCGAGACGCGTCGCTCGAAAATTAAATGGCATGAAAAAATGAAAATTTAGGTGTCGACGCGTGACGACACACCGACTCATCAATCAGTGGCCTTCACTCAATAATTTTTAATAAGTTCGCGACTAATCACTTCCTCACAAAAGGCGTGACCGATCTATTCCCGGCTGCGGCCGCGCTGGTGTCACTGACAGAAAATGTCACTTTTCCTTTAATTACGCGACGGCCTCATTTCTTCGCGGCCTATTAGTATGCATCAATCAATGTTGCCAATACCTATTTTTTACTCCCGAGTGTTTTTTTCCCCTCGAGTTTTTGTTTACGGGGATTTTTTTAAGTGGGGAATAATTTGATGAGGTCTGCCACCCGACCGCTGGATGTGAGCGATGCTCATTTGTCATCGTCTTGTCATTTCTCCGTTTCTTTCGAACATTCGGATCGCTATAGTAATTATTAGTTGTTTTTTCTATTTGCCATTCCCTTCTCGCCATCGCCTTTTGTGTGAACTATACTGATCTCGCAAATAATTAATCGAAGGCATGCAGTGCCCATGGCAGATTTTTACCTTCAAAAGTTATATTGCATATTTTTAGCTGTAAATGATCAGTCTTTTTGTACATAAATTAAACAGTGAAACGCAAAACTTCTATTTGTCTGGTTTGATGTGTGTGAGAATTTGGTTATTTCGTTTCATTTTTCTACAAACATTTAAAAAAGTAGATTCCTGGCACAGCGTGCATAAATTTCAATTTATTTGGACAGCAAAACGCGTATAATCCCATAAAATCATATCAAAAAGGTCATCCAATCCTCATCCGCAATAATTAACACGATTAACAAACGAACGGCGCGTCAGGACTATGAATACGAAATCAACGTGTCATGCTAATACCGACGTCGATGGGGTAAATCAAATACGCGAATCCACAGATCAAAAGAATTCATTACAATGTGTAAATCACAATTTGCATGTGGCGTAGGGCAGCGATGAATATGCATCCAAAACGGCTGAGTGTGAACATTCCGTGCTGCGTTTGTTTTCGAATGGAGCCTGTTACTGGAACGGAAACAGTTGAATTAGTTGTCATGGCCACTCTTTGAAACTTGACTCTGTGAAAAGTGATTCTGACTTACATATTAAAAAAATAAGAGGAAAATTAGGGTTTCCCGGTCAGTTGGATTTAAGGTCTAGAGTCGCGTCCATTTAGAAAGTTTCACACCCAATTGCGTATCTTAATAGAACTTTTTTACAATAATTACGCAATTGTTTTGTTTGGCAGTTGTATTGTAAGTTATAACCCATCAGAACTTATCATTAGTATCCGAATAGCCGGGAAAATCTCAGTTTTCCGAGATATGAAACCTAGCTAGATTGGATTGTTTGCCCCCGAACCACGTAGCAAATCATCAAAATTGATTGTGCCGATTCCGGAATCACCTAAAAATATAAATACCTATGCAAAGCATAGACATTATTATGACATATTGGTCCAACACAGAGCGATCATACTTTAAGCCAATTCCTTAAACATAAACGCCTGTTAAGCCTACGCTACCTTATCATTCTGTATAGTCGTCTGGGTGTCACATTACGGAGGTCCAGGACGAACTAAATGGATTACCTACTAGCTCTACAACGCTATTTTGCGTGACTTGACTATGACTTTGACTAAGTATATTGTGGAGGAGCAAATTAAAGTTATACATTTAGTTTAATTTAACATTCGTTTATCTTTTTCTCTTTGCCAGACACGGAAAACCTATATTTTACTGTAACAGATTGTACTTTTTATGTTAACAGGGCAAATTGTAAGTCGAGTAGGTTGACGCGTGCAAATGTCCCTTCATCGAGTAATGCTGACTGCGCGAGCCGGACACTTGCCATTCCGTTCACTTTCTGACCTTTTCCCGTTTTGTTATGCTAATCCCGTATCCCGGAATTACAAAACGCGAATAAAAAGTATTCAACTGTTTACTCGCTGACTTCGGCGTGCGAGTCGTGTGTGAGTGCGCATAAATCGACTAAACCCCGTTATTCCAATGTAAACATTGGTCAGTGAATAAATTTTTAAAGTGCGAATGTTACATTTTGTTTTGTTCTCTTATTGTTTCGATGGTATACACACATTTTGCGTAAGCTTTAAAGAAAGTAGTTGTTGTTTCAGTAAAAAAATTAATAACGTTTGTTTGTTTTATTTACTTTGGTCTGTGATTGCGTTCTCTCAAGTCTAGTAAGGGTTTTAGATAACATTGTTTGGAAGATATTATGTCTGTTTACCGATCAATCTTGTATTGGTAAAATATTTAAAACGTGAAAATATTTTTTTAGAATCCATTAGTTAACAAGATTCGTTATGACTGTCTGCCCGTGTACGAGGCTTATCTCATAACAGAGAGTTTTAAACCAAATTTGGACTGCGAGAAAAATCCTGCAAGCTTCATTACATTGCCAAGTCATGATGCGAATGTGTTGGAAGTTATTAACCCAGTGTCGCAATGTACCGCGAAAATTTTAGGGTTTTTCGTACAGATCTAATACTGGGATTTAGTGCTAGAAAGCTGAAATTTGACATGGATTGTATATATTTATCACGTAGGAAACGTGATTAAATAAAATATATTAGGATATCTCTCCTACCCGTAAAATGGTGTTTTTCTTCGCGTCTACCTCATGGTGTAAACTGTTGGCCGGTTTTAAATATTACCTAATACAGTGCTCCTAATGTATTGTGTCTCGGCAAACTTCGTGTTTCTTCCCTTCAGATGTCGGTCACATGAAAATCGAAGAGAGACAATAAGAGAATACAAGTACTTTATAAATAGCAAAAGTCTTAGAAAATAGTTTGAAACAAGCTATTGAAATTACAACAGTGATGTTAAATTTCAGAATGTTGCATGTAAATAAAGTGGAAGTGATGAGGCACCGGGCCGCGGGCCGCGGGCCGCGGTGGCTCGCCGGCGCCGGACCGCGGCCACAAATCAAATGTTTTGATAGCCGCCGTATTAACGAGACAATTTGATTGCGGACATATCCGCGCCAAATTGCTTCTAAATTATATTTTCTGTTTACTTACTGCCAAACTCCCCGATATGTGACGTGTGTGCTCGTAGCAGATGCTCGCTTGTTACTGTTGCGTTAATTATCGAATTTGTTTACTCGATGTTTTTATTATCGTTCAATGAATACGTTTTCATTAATTCCGTTCTCGTAACGACATTGTGCGATGCCTATGCATATTCATTATTAACCAGATTTATTATCTGTAGATAATCTTTACAGAGTGTCATATTTGAAGTTTCACTATCGGGCCTATTAAATTAATTGCCACTATTAATAATTAAGAGTGCCAGAAGCGTGTGTCACGCGCCTACATAAGAGCCTTCGGTTTCGTTGAACGAAAGCAAGATTTTATCTGCATCTAGATTAAGATTTGTATCTAACGCGGACAAACAGCACATTTCCCATGGCTAATTATTTTAAATAATTCATGACAGCGGATATGTCAGTCTTTTTATCAGCTACTTAATCCAATCGTCTTAGACTCTATGGATTTTACTACTGTTTTTTATTTATTAAACAAAACATAGGTATTGGGACTTGTACGCGTCATTTTTTTAATTTTAGTAACAAAATGGATAAGCAATGAATGCTTCTAGTATACTTTGGATTTGGACACTTGAACTTTAAGATACCTTTTTTCGGGTCCACAGTTGAGTAGGTACTTAAAAAACCGTTTGTCGACGCGGCTGATCGTCAACGTGCGGATAAAACTACTAAGTTTAATATAGAAATCTGAAATTTGAATGAAATGTTACTTTTGTACAGTAAAGGTAAACTAAATTCTCTTTTAATCTTCAGGATTTGGAATAAATTGAACTTAATTACATAATGCTGAAAATAAAGATAACTCACGTAATAATTGGTAGAGAGAGAAAGTTAATAAAATACATGATTTGATTGAATCAACAATAATTTCTTAGACCGTCTCTTTATCTATGTGGTGGACAAAACTTTGATCGATGCATCAACGGCCACGCTTACCTTAAGATAAATCAGCTCGATATAACCAAGTTTGTAGTTCAGATAAGATCTTATATCAGACAGGGCTATACTTTGATATACTAATTTGTACATTGTCTGACTCAAGGTTTGAAAACATGCAAAAGGCATGTAAGTAACATTCTCTTATTTATTAAGTTTTACTAAAACTTACTGAAATAAGAAGCTATTGTTGACACTGAATTTGTAATGCATAGGAGTAAAGGAAGTATGCTGGGGCACGTGATACGATATGACGATTACATAAACATTTTGAAGGGAAAGAAGGAAGAAGAGGCAGAAGACTGCCAAGACGTGTATTTATGGACAAAGCAAATGAGATGGTTGATATAGTGTCGGATCAGGAGCTCAAAGCAATGGCAGAAAAAAGAAGTGAATGGCGATTACTCCACCGACAAGAGCTGGGCTCTTAAATTTAAGAAGTGAAGTTAAAATAAAATTAACGAAAACCGTTAACGTTTCAGCCAACAAATGGACCATAAATACCTTACTGGTAAAACATCTTAACATTCTTTAAATTCTCAAAAGCTACTGACCTAATAGATAAAATAAATCGACCGAGTCTTTCAGCGCTAAAGTTTTATTTTACCAATTTCGGTTACCGATTTAAAACCTCACCATAAATACCTAACCACGTTCAAATTCATACAATTCTAATAATCGGTCGAGTAAAAAAAACGCGCGTCGATATACCATTATCGTCTCGTTCAGTGCATGTTGCGGTCGACGCAGCGATCACTTCGATCACAATCATTACCCGTGCATTTGATCCACG
The DNA here is from genome assembly GCA_949127965.1 of Pandemis corylana. Taxonomy (NCBI): domain Eukaryota; kingdom Metazoa; phylum Arthropoda; class Insecta; order Lepidoptera; family Tortricidae; genus Pandemis; species Pandemis corylana. The sequence continues at coordinate 7,956,592 of OX421858.1, read as the reverse complement.
CTCAGCTACAAACGATGCACAATTTAAGTCTCTCACTGGAACAAACTCATGCGAAACGACTGTGAGCCAAGGCGATGCGGGATCAGGAAGGATTTGTCGCCTCGCATCAGCCAAGGAATTGGATTGGAAGTATGCCGATGGACGGGAATGCTCTGCGGTTGGCCCATATGCGTGCGCAGCGAAGCCTCACTCATCATTAACCATCCGCGGTTACGAAATTGATCGGCTCGCATTACAATAGCAACACCTAAAACTCTATTTACGTTTACGACCCCATAAATCCGAGCGACAAAAAACAGGCTAATATAATGGCCCGAATCGGATGGAATTTCCCTAATAATCGTGCAATGAAATTCAACATTATCAAAACGCATTCCCATTACAGATAATGGTAATGCCCTTAAAAAGTCGGGGAGTAGGAATTGTAGAAGCAATTTTGCATAATTATCCGAGATCGCACGGGAGCCGGGAGCCGGATCCTAATATCATCGCGCGACCCGATCGGAATCTCGTTACGCTACAGTAATCTGCTGCGAACTAATACGAACTGATTTCCTCAGATCGTTATTAGACACCTTACTTTACTTCCTTTACTTCTTTAAATTAGTGTAGATGTTAAACGTAGGTGGCAAATTAATATTTACTGGGTTTGAAGTGAATAATAAGGGACGAAATAAATCACAAACTTTACTCTAACATAGACTTTACAATCAATTTTAAGCACCAATTACAAATTCCCAAACCGCACAAAATTCTAAGTCTTTTTTGCAAAATCTACCATTCATCTTCAAAGCCGATGCAGACAATTTAAATCTCCTCACGTACTTCTAATAACGTAATGAGCTTCTAAGCTCCAAAAGACATATTTTATTCTCCTCCAACTTTATATTTCATTTCACGTTTCATAAGCAAAATGGCGAAATATGCATGCCCTCTTTTGCATTTGGCAAGCATAATGCTCCGGTCGCTTAGTGCACTTTTATTACGGTATTAAGTGATGTAATTTTTTTCATATTATATTATTCAAATTTAAATAACTGTCTCCGGTTTCCCCCGTGGAGGTTCCACTTTTTCTACCATTTATTTTTGTCGCCCCCCAATTTGCTTATTTTGGTTAGACATTTCCGCAATAGAACAGAAGTACCGTGGGGCGTTTGAGAGAAATTTACATCAGCTCATTTGGTTTTGAAGCACTTTCTTAAATATAAGCTGCTCAGTTGGTAGAATTTTTTCTAATTGATTTGTTATTATGAAATAACAATACAAATGTGTGAGACAAATCACAGCATAAAATGGAGGAAAATAAGATATTATTTTCACGCACCTCGTAAGTCGGCATCATCCATTCCGTAATGTTCTTCGACAAACTCGACACAAACTTCCTCCATTGATTTATTCTGGAGCTTTCTTTTTGTAGTCTCTGCAGCAGGCTCTGTTCTCAAATTGGAGAAGTTAGGAGGCCGCAATTTTTACAAATGACATCGTGACGTTTATGCGAAGGGTGCGGCGACAAGTCATCGTGTTACTTCTTTCCTATTATTTCAACGTTCGTCTTTCCACCCTAAGTGTTTTTCTTGCTTGTATAACATTTTCAAAGTGGGTTGCTTTTATAATATTTATCTGTGATTCTTGATCAATTATTGTCTTTAATCGATTACTATGTAAGCTTAGATCAGAATACATTTATACAGACTGGTTAGTCCATAGTATGAGGGTTTTAGAAAAATTTGCTCAACTATAGCTCTAAGTAAAAGTTTGTACCCACCTGTGTATTCATTCGACAATAAAGTGAAACACCACGACACCGTAATGCAAACGCAAATGTAACCAAATTGTATTATTATTTATATAGATAAAGCATATTCAAACATACAAAAAAGTCGGAGAAACATGCCACATTCCATAAACTTTGCAAATATATCTCGAACTGATACGCCGTTATTACACAGCAATATTGTCTGTACATCATTTCAAAGGCAAAGCGTTGTGTTATCTGCATATGTTTGGAACTTTTTACTCATAACAACGGCCCCTTTGCTACTTGTATTTTCTTTATAATTTATTCCATTTCTCCCCCATACATTGGCATCGGCCGCTGATATTTTTTATTCGATTAGTAAACCCCTAAGGTGTTTTTAGCCTTTTTTCGCTCAATTTTCTTCAAAGCTTTGTTGACTGTTTAGGGGGTTGCTTGTTTCTTATGGATGAGTGAGCTTATTTATTCTTTTGCTGGCAAACTCATAAATTACTACTTTGTAAAGACCTATTACAAACAGTGCTAAATCATTATTAGCGTTAAGAATCTTTGCTTGCTGACATTTTGCCTTAAAAAATTGAGCTAACTCGTTCAGTACGATTGATGTTAATAAGACGAAATCTTAAGACGGGTTGTTGATTGCTCTTTGCAATTACGAAAGCCGAAGTATATCAAATTCGAATTGTTCACAAAACCACGGAACTGGCGAGCCCCTTTTCTCAAACCACAATACTTACACACTCGATTTGTGTTATAGAGAGATGGGGGGCGGGAGAGAAAACTTTTTGATGGATCGGACGGAGTTTGTTTTGCATGTGAGTGATATGTCTGAAATAATAAATGTTGAGGCGTCGACGCTTCCCCAACCTCCCCGGCGAGGGTGAGCTAAAACGATTTTTGATTTGGGTGTCAAGCAAATGTTTCACGCAGTGCCGCTCCGACAGGATTTGATTTTCTTAATCGATTCTTGGGAATGCAAATGAGGGAATTAGTTCCGTACACAGTCTGATTGTGCTATTAATAATGAAATGTGCGTGATAAACGGGTATCTCTGTGGAAAGGTTATGCACGTTTAATGCGGGCTTTGTTTGGATAATACTTACGTTAGTCAGATTATGTATACAAGAACGGTTTGGAGCGTCGTGTCGGTGCCGCGGTATTGGGTTATGTGAACGGCTCGGTATTAACTAATCAGCGCACATTGGCGTCGCTGTAGATTGCGCCGCATTGTCCGCGCGCGCGGCCCCGGAATATCTGTTTAGGCCAGTGGCCATTCTGTAATGGCAATAGTTAATGCGGTAACTACAGATTGCCATTGCCCTAATACCGCCGCGCTTCTACTAATACTTCGGTTGCGCCGTAGCCTTACTAAATTTACCAATATAGGGATTTGCGTATCGCTAATTTTTATAGGCAGCCTCGGGTTCTGTAGCTTAATATTTCACTGATATCTTGACCTCCGGTGATTCATCCAAAAACTTTTATTCCGGACATAGAGTTCTTTAATCTCATGTAGCCACTCTCAAAACGAATAATTGAAGTCTTATTTTGCTTTGCCTTATTTCGGCTGAAATTCAATATAAAAATTGCACGTCACGGCATTCAAATTTGTTTTCGTTTCTCCGGGTGCTGGCTGGGCCCGATTCGTCGCCAATTTACGTTCTGACAAGTGAATGAATAATATCGCTACCTTGGGGCTCAATTGTCGTAAAAGCCAAAAGTCGACTTTTCAGGAGAGCCAAAAAACTAAAAAGAAAAACGAAAAAAAATTGTAACTCTTTTGTTTTAATAGTTATAAAGAAGCTTCGTAGGATGAAAGTTCTTAAAATTATGAGTAGAACAATATGAATTCATAATATTTAAGATAGAACCCATAACAAAGAAAGTAGATGGCGTATACGCTTCTTAAAACCAAAACAACATGACGCTTATGACCAAAATAATAGTTGCTGTACATGCTACTTAGGACGTAAAAGTCAGCTATTACGATTTATTGAAAAAAGCAAAGGTGTTAGTCACCGGTTTTCTGTTTTTGGTTAGGTACTTTACTGTAAAAATATAAATCATCTATATACACCCAAAACTACTTTACTGCGATAACGATGATAAGGTAGGTATAAACCAAATCAGTTTGAGAATCGTTTTTAACTTTCAAAGTCCATTCATATTAAAAAGATTGGAGGGTTTGGAAGTAACAAAAAATTCGTATAGAAAAAAAAAATATCGCTGAAGGGAAAAAATCAATGACAACAAAAAAAAAACACAAATATCATTGTTATTATTAAAAATATTGTTCAAGTAACACATAAAACGATAAAAAATAAAAGTAGCAACAAGAATAGGGCATTTAATACTTCTAATCTCTTTCAATCAAAAACAATCTATTTTATAAAAGTTATGTGTTTAACGCTCTTTTTACTCCAAATTTATTTTTGGTTGGCGTTTATTGCCATGAAATGAAACGCTACTGCAGGCCGTACACCAAACTTTATTCTGTTATTGGAAATAACTCAGGTCGTATTCACCAAAATGGTTTAGTGGTGGCTTATACATCTTAAAAATGAAACGTAATTGCAGGTTGTATAATAAACTTTGTTCAATTTTCAGAAATCGTTAAGGTCGTATACGCCAAGTTTGATAAGCAATGTCCTTTATGCCAATTATAAATCTTGATTTAGGGTCAATAATACCTTTGCATTTTTCACACTCCGAGTAGCTGGCTTTTATAGCTCGTTTTTTTTTAATTTCTTGTTTAGAGTAACAGAAAATTGAGGTTGTATTCGATATTTTTTCGGGATTTGGAGAATTTTAAATACACAGATCGATAGAGAAAAAAAAACTGAGCAAGACTGCATTCAAATCTCATTTTCGTCAAAATGGCGTTTACGACAATTGAGCCCCAAGGTAGCGATATTATCTTGTTTCGTGAGCGATGATGGCTGTTTCTACACGTTTGCCTATAGATTGTTATGTTTTCGTAAGTTCTGTAGAAAATGCTTTCTCTGTATTTTTATGTGAGTTAAAAAATGTTGACAGAATAAAAATTTACTTCTAGGAAAGTATATTTATAACCTACTACAATATTAAATATTGAGCAGGCTGGAAAAGTTATGATTTGCACACAGTTTCTTGATCCTGTAAAATAATAAAGTAAACAAATAAGATCTGCAAGAAAAAAACGGATAATTATTGTAGTTTGTCGAATGTAGGTACATAATAGGAACGTTTGTATAGATTTTTATAATAAGTATATAGTTTCAATCTTGTTAGCAATACCATTAATCATAGTAACACGTTGAATGATAAAAATAAAACGGAGGAAGCCTTAATTTATTATTTTATTGATTTGGTCGTTATCTTTTGTCCGATCGAGTGATGATTCGATCATTCCTTTACGATTCGATTCATTCATTCGTTCGGGATTCAAAAAGCTAGTTAATTTTGAATTAAGTGTATCACAAAAAATTGTTTTGTTACAATCCTTTCTACTGTAGTTAGTAGTAAAAGTTTGAGCCTAGGTAATATGACCCGGTCGTTCCAGTTTTTACGTGACTTAGCCAAAACCTTTGTAAATAGAAAGCCCAATCGAAACTTGTAGTCTGAAAGCCTGCACTTAACACATCTTGAAATACTGAAGGGATAAAAGCCGGTGTCTATGTAAAAGAAGACAGATCTCTATGATTTGACTACATTTAAACATGATATCGTTTATAATTAAGTATTCTTATTTGTTTGTCGATCTTCACTTGTAATGTTTACAGGACGCTTGCCAAAAAAAACAGCAAGGTGTTCTAAAATATCTAAAATATTAACATATTAATTGTGAGGGAAATGAAAAATATATTAAATTCAAACGGCAGCGCTCCGTGACAGTAAAGTACCAAACGACTCCATTTCGAGGGTTCAACACAGAGTAGCGCCGGTCAGAGATATCAAGGTATCTATTCAACAGTCCACAACACATGTAATGAATCCACCATTTTTAGGAATTTCGGAAAAGTCATCAGAATGTATGTAGGTAGTAGGTTAGAATGTTTATCATTAGTTAAAAAACTTTCTGTCTCTCAAGTAAAAGCCTTTATGACTGACGAAACGAAAATTATGGCAAACTATACCTATGTAAATAAATGAATTTTATAAGACATACATAGACCCAAAAATCCTGATTGAATTTTCATAAAAACGGTTCTCTCTACATCGGTAGACAATAATTAAGGACGAATTTTTTAGTAGGTATTTCCTTCTATACGGTATAGCGGGCTCTGCATCTGTAAGTTTACCACCACTTCAATTATGTACTATTTCGCACTCACTGCGTATACACACCTTTCGTTTCACCTCTGTTTGTAACGCTACGCTGTAATCCACAAAAGGGTTCTTCGAAGGCTTAAAACAGCCACTTATTATGTATGTTACATTTCACTTTCAGACGTCATTTATATTCAAATGCTCAAAAGGCATTACTGTGCAAAAATTGTAGCATTAACCCCTTTGAAATGAGTGAAATTGGTTTTGGAGAGAATTCGTGTTTCTTTAAGTTTAAATCAGCTCATTTGCGATTCCCTTTGGTGTTTTTAAGCCCGGCTTCGAATAATCCGGCGAATTGGTATTTTCAGACTTCGTGCAACCAATATTCAGTGAGAATTATGAGGTATATTAAAAACAAAGAAATGGAAGAAAGCAAAGCTCTATCGGTTTATCTTTACAAAAAGTTAATAAGTAAATATTCATAAAAAAGGAATTGGAACGGAAGCATCAGAAGTTCAATAATTCACAATCAAAAAGGACCTATGGAATTAGGGTAGCGGCACGAGATATCCGCATACGAAATGATTACATATCTACCTTCTTCATCCGCTCACAAAGAATCTCAGCGGGGCACCTCGATATTATACTGCCAGCCTTTGTAGTAGCTCCACAACTCAGTGGGAAGCATGCTTTATGGTTTCAAATGATAAAACTGTTTGTCAGTAGCTTTGTTCAAATTTATTTGACTTACCGTGTCCGATTTGACGTAGTTAAGACCATTGATGTTCCAAACGAGATATTGACACGTGATTCCTTATGAGTTTTTTGCTATTTGAAGCTTAATGTAGTTGAGAAAATGCTAGCAGAACGTTTTTACGTCAAGGATGATTGTATCTGTCTTGTTTAGCGTTTGATTATTACTACAATTCTGCCGACCCTTGATGTGTAGGTAAGCAGACTGCGTTACACTAATAAATGCCATCTAGCGTTAAAATCTTGGACTACGACTGAGTCCATCTCTTTCTAAAGTCCATGGTCAAAAAATTGAGAACTGTCTGTACCTTACTTATTAAGTACCTATATTAGAACGGATTATTAAGATTTTCTTCATTTGTTTCAGATTGCGTGACGAAAGAGGCGACATGGAACGTGTTATGGCAATCGATAAGGCGCGCGAAGGGTCACATAATGGTGAGTGAAGATTAAGGCTAAACTATTGATTTACTTGTGTCAAAGTTTAATCGAGCCTTTAACAAAGTGATGTACCAAACAACATTGATGAAAAAAATTCTGTTGTAGTTTCCTTTTTGCTTTGCCGTTTGTAATTGTGATGGTAAGGGAGAGGAATGGGCAAAATCTTAGTATTAGTAGTAGTCTCGTACAGTGAACCCTTACAATCATGCTAAACGTGGCCTTTAAATCTTGTTACCTTAGGCTCTGTCTACCCCGTAAGTAATATATATGTGATTGGTGTATGTCTACCTATGTATTTATGAATGATAACGACTTAGAAAGAGATTCCATGCTCGCTTACTTAGCTTCTACGATAACTGCAGCTGATGAACTTTCTGTCTCCAGGTTCGTCACCCGGCCACAGTCCCGTGCTCAACCTCTCCAAGTCCGGTTCCGGCGACCGGGAGCGCTCGGATCGGAGCGATAGGCACGAGCGTGGCGAGGGCTCCGCCAGCGGCCGAAGCTCCGCGGCTTCTCGTCGCACGCCGCAGCCGCCGCGCCTGCCGTCCGCCGCCGCCGCTGCCTCGCCAAGGTCCCACTCTGACGAGAGCGACGCGGCCATGTCTGACCAGGACGACCACAATATGAAAGAGGAGGATGAAGGTCAGTTGTCATTCACCATTTATCTATTGTATCCATTCATGCATGATCATCATTAAGCGTATAATGTTATATTTCTAAACGGTGTTGAAAACCAAAACACATGGAAAAATTCGAAAAGTAAAGCTATGGGCGGAAACTTTGAACTAGGTTAACCGTAACAACAAAATAAAATATCGGGATAATACCCTGGTAAGTAATAGTTGAGAATAAGTATGTATGTGTACCTCCAAAGCTACACCGCTTGTATTTTGTATGTCTAAGTACCTACTTCTATCAGTGAGAGTTCAATTAGAAACTCTAGGTTTTTTGTATTGTGTTTCATTATTTCTGTTTATCAACAGTGTAGGTATGTACAGACATTTCCTTCAGATTTATCGCTTTTATTTCCTACTCACGCAAATTAATTATAAAGTGACGATTAATTCAGTATGTTACGTGTCTCGATGCAGGACTTATCAGTAACACGTTTTAATAAGTCCCAGTCTCCGGCATAATCTAGACACGGCAAGAAAGTGTCCGTGTTGCATTAGCACAGCGGTGGTATCACCTTCCAATATACTCGACATGTAATGCTCCGCGAAATTACCCCGTAATAGCCCTGGAACCTTCAGCATTCATAGTTCGGAAATTATCAGCCATAAAACCACCTTCCTTTTATTTTAGAAACTGGAAATACCTACTTATAATAAGTGTAAAATTGCTACTACTATAACATTGTAGGTACCGAGCAACCAATTTGAGGTCATGTTAATTATTTTATTACTGAATTCTGGATTTATAAAACTTATTACAGTCTGCAAGGAGCGAGTTCGGGATTTATATGTTGTGGATAATCACAATAATTTGGCACTTTTGCACACACTATTAAGATGCCCCTTTTTCTTGCGTTTTCTCAGAGCATTATCCCAAGACATTGCACGCTCGCTGGTAATGGCTCGATATAATAAAATCTTATTACGATTATCCTCCGCAATTGCCTCTAGTAATGTTGAACGTGAGTTTTAAAGGACCCAATTTTCAGTATGAACTTTAACACCCCCATTACTACCATCTTCATTAGACTTACCTACGTGCGTTATTGTCCATAAGCGATAGCCAGTCAAACAGTGTGTGTGCTTCAGTCAGCTAATTGACTAAAACGCCTCACACGCGTTGCCATACAAGCTAATACATATGGGTAATTTATTTTAAGTGATCGTAATAGAGTTAAAGGCCTACAACATTTTGTTATTAACGTATCTATCGGAATATTAAAATGATTACTGGACAATGATGGATGGTATGACAACTGCTTTTTAACTCGCTTATTTTTTAATTCAGTAACTAACATTTTATTCTTCGAATTGTTGCCATTGAAATTATTATAGGTACAAGGTTTTATTGCGATGTAAGTTACTCTTCTTTATCACGATAGCTATTAACATCAATAAACTAGATGGAAAGATAGTATTTGATTATGATTTAAACAATAAAGAAAACTACAACTGTGAGAAGTCGTTGTACGTGTTTTGTGTTGATTAGCGTGGAAGTGAGGGAAATAATAGATTCATGCTCACGAACCCGAGCCAACCGCGCGACGGCGGCGCAAATCAAAACATCCATCCACAAATATAACTAGTCGGAGCTCACAATAGCTAAATCAAGTGAAACAATAAGGATTGTCTATTGTAGTTATGTGCAAAATGTTCGGAGACCGTGGGAACGGATAGCTGCCTCGATTATAGGAAAATGTTCACTCGGCCACGGCTTAGGGATGAGCCTGGAGAAAATTGTGTAAACAATGGATTTGATGCCGAACCCGGCAAACACCTGAAATAAGTATTGCGAAGCAGCGATCAATTTCGCAAGCGGTTACTAAATCGATCATATCCATATTTATTTTGAATGAAACGATACGTGATACACGCTCCGCACGTTTATCCCGAACTCATTAAAGTGCTCTTTCCAAACTATCATGTCATTCAACTTTGGTCTTTGTCCATCTAACATTACCTCTTTTTTTCAATCACCAATGTTACTTTTAGGCTGATTTCATTTATAACTCTGAAGTAATTTGTTTCTTCTCCAGCATCACTCTAAATTATTTCTTTTTGTTCTGAAAATAAAGTTTGGTTTCGTTTGATTTAATCTGTTAGGATCCTGTTAATTGGCCTTATTAGGAAGATGGTGTTGTGACAAGCCGTGAGTGCTATCGTGCGCATCGACAATGACGAAACGATGTTGTCTTCATTATTTGATGAGCGTTCACTATGTTGTCAGTTAAATTAAATGTATCGATAGATTATTCATGGCGTGGGAGAACGCAATCTAAAACACTTTCTTTTTTATGTGTGAGGTCTTTATAATTGACGCGGGTTTTACAATTGTCGAGTTTATTTTTCCTGTTACATCATATTTTTCAACACCAACAATGATGTTTAAAAATCCTGAGTGGCTGTTAATTTAATTGTACCGTAGAATCAAAAAGGCTATTCATAGAAAATATTCTCTAGCAAATGAAAATGCTGAAATGATAGCTTGAGTTTTATGTATATTTTATATCCATTTTGTTTTAGAAATAATTATGTTAAAGGAAGAATTATCTCGCGATGCAGCGAAGTGTAGTGGAGCACATAAATTTGTTAAAGGCAGCCCATTCGGTGTCGGGTGGCTTCACTGTGTCCTTATTCTGCCTCCTTAGTTAATGCACTTTGGTTATAATATGTAAATAATTCCATATACATACTAGAGTGTAAAAGATTATAGTTCTACAAAAGAAAACATCAGACACACAATACAATAATACTCTTTATTGAACACCACAAATCGCTACAAAACAAAGAACAAGGTAGACAAAAGGCGGTCTTATCGCTCAATAGCGATCTCTACCAGACTAGTGACAAATGGTGAGATTTGTGTTGATATTTAAAAATAGGTGTTTAAATACTTTATATTTATTAGCTGTTGCTTGTAACTTCGTCGACATCCCGCCGAAATTTTACATCTTTCCGAGATAAATAGTAACATAAATAAGTTAATAAAGTATCATTTTGCGTTTCTATTATACAGAACATGACTTCATTACTTTTAAAGATTTCCCTCTACATATCACCAAATGGAAGATAATTATACGCTCTATTCATTGTTTATCCTACAATTTACATATCCAAAGTAAAAGAAACTGACAATATTCTTAACACTGCGTAGTTCTAGTTATCGTAATTTGTCGCCTAAAATCAACTAATGCTAGTGCCTGGAGCGCTTAAAGCGTAACTTTTTGCCAAATTAACAGCACATTACACCCCAAGGGTGATGAAACAAAGAATGTCTCACATCGCACGAGCCAAAGGCGAGGGCGATAAACATGCGACCTGAGGCTTTCTTTATCACCGCCCGAGGTGTGCACACAATTTTACGTCTAGTCTTCAGGAAGTGGAAATTTCCGCTCGCGTAGCGGGTGGTAAATTGCTGCTTACGGCCCGTTACGACGTAAAAATATTAAATAAGGCGCTAAGTGATCAAGAAAGACGTAATACGTACCTACTTGCGCAAAGCATTCTCTTATGCTCCTAGATCAAAGCTGCCGATGATAACCACGCGATAAACGTGTTCATAGCTATAGTAATGCTTGTTACTGCAATAATAATTGCTCACCGAATGATACATGCCTTGCACGCGATGCACCACTTGTATCGGTGCTTCATTATTTTTACCATTTACTTTTATAAGGTTTTTATGATTTATACATTAAAGCACAGGATATTACAAGAACCTGTGCATACAAATAAATAAAACGGCATACAAAAAGCATCGTTTTTTTACTTAAACCGTATGTTTATGTTTAGATACGACTATGTAAATTCAGCTTAATTCTAAGTTCCAAGTACCATCCATACCGAATTGCATCAAAGTTAAAATACAAAAGCCAAAATGAATATGCAAAGCTCTTAAAAATTACATTCTCTTGTCTCTTAGAAGATGCATACTTTGTTCTTTGTCCTTTTCTATTTTAAAAGCAACTATTCATTCTTCAGATTGTTAAACTTTGGTTTTCGCATACACATCCTTCAGCGTGAAACTTATGAACTATTATTAGTTCCTTTTATGTCCACATTCTGGGCAACCTGGTATTCTTTTCTATTGAACGATTTTCAGGCAACTGATATCGTAACATGCTGAAAAATTTAGGTGAATTGGAAATACGAGTAGAGTACCTAGATGAAAATAACCACAGAAATTAGTCTTGTCAACTATTTTGCAGCTATACACAGATTGTATCACTATCTAATGGTACTTTTCAATGTGGCTAATTAAAAACACTCAAGCTCAGACTGTCGATAATGCTAAGAGAATGGAACAAAATTGCATGGGATTGGCATAAGCCTACGAAAAGCCACGTAATCTAGCAAAACAAATACTGATGGCAAGCGTATGTCGACATCGATACGCTTGGGAGCGTACAGTCCGAGAGCTGAAGCTATTCGGGTTTGTCTTGCTGTCTCACTCACTTTTATGGGTCTGATACTTAAATTGGCCGATGGTACTCGAAACCGAAATGGTATTCTAAGATCTCATTGACTGTATGTCACTTTAATGCTTTCAAAAATATGTCCTTCATCTGTTCCTTCAACCTCCATCCTTCTTTTCCCAAAACTTATACGCGTACATGTCTAACGCAAAATCAGTTGTTATCGGCTAATTTAACTGTACCCTTTTGTCCAGGAGCAGACTTGAGCGATAACGAGCGCGACATGCCGCCATCCGGTTCCCCCGCGCCGGTCAGCTACGCGGCGCAGTCCGGCACGCCGCCGTCCGTGCCGGTCGACCCCACGGCGGACACGCTCGTCTCCTCCACCGAAACCCTGCTCAGAAACATCCAGGGGCTGCTCAAGGTCGCGGCGGACAACGCGAGGCAGCAGGAGCGGCAGATCAGCTATGAGAAAGGTAAGTTGTGGAAAATATATCACTGTTACCGTCAAGGTTGCCTCATAAAAACCTTATAAATACGTTTGATGGTTGCGGTCTATATTGTAAATATTGTAATTCAGAATACCTATACAAAGTTTTTCATGTTGTACGGAGCGCAAACTAGGTAAGATTCAGATGCATGTGGCAAAAGTCACTGACGAGTAGCGATTTTGAGATTCGGCAAGGCAAAAACTATTAATTATTACGTTAGGACGGTGAACCTGTAATTTGTTGAAGCAGCATACTTCATTATACAGACTTTGTGGTGTTTAGTGTCACAGAGCATTTAAATGTCTTAGTTAAGTTTGCACTGTGTTAGGTATCATGAAAGCTCGTAATGTATAAAGCGCATGCAATTACGACCGTTATAAAGTCTGAGTTTGTGCCGATTACAGTTTTATCGAGGAAGCGTTTAAGATCCCTACGCAGTGATTTTGTAATTGATGGATTTTCAAGCAACAAAGTTCTTGTAACAGCCCGCAGAACGTAGGTATCCTTTCTTAGAAAATATTACGGTTCCAGAATTTGCATATGAAATTATCATAAGATGGAGACACTGCAGCAGGAAGGCTTATCGGTGTAAATGTTGTAATCGATATTAGTCGACAGCTCGCGTGTATCGATTCCGCGTAATGTAACGCAAGCAACACTGATTAGCCGCTCTTGAGATCCGAGAGCACGTAATACTTTTATAACTTACTAGTTTTCCATTCCCGTAGGTCCAACAGCTTCTTAACGACACTCGAATCATTTGCATCGCATTATGACCAGACTATTTATTGCGTTATTACGATAAATTATTAAAATTAGAAAATAGTCGGTAAATAGCGGTTTTGTTGCCATTATTTTATAAGTATGGTTGTGTATGCCCGCTCCGAGCTGTGGCTGCGACTTACGATGTCGTTGCGAAGTCGCGTTATGCGTGCATAAAACAATTGCAAGTTTAGTAATTACGTCGTTGGCTGTTAACTTATTTACCTTCAGACATTGTTGCGAGTATGGCACTTATAGCAGCGTGTGTTATTATCCTCGAATAACGACGAGATGAATAATATAGTGAAATTCAGAATGGTTGCGTAGTCATAAACCTAACATTAAAGTAACCCTCGACAGGAGGAGACAGGACGGGCCCGCCGTTCCTCATGCGAGCTCATGTCGTGCCTTTTGCAAATAGCCGTAGAACAGATGCGTCTGAGTTATAGCCCAGCCCACTATCATTACACACGATTCCATTCGGACAGCATAATTATTTAATTGATATTTCTCCGAGTTATTTATTCACGTCATTCCGTGTTTTCCATGAGAAACTCTGTGCGTTATGGTTCGAAAGCGGCTATAACTATTGAATGGGGTTACTCGTATTGCAAAGCATTATGTTATTTTATCTACGCACATATCATGTGCTCTAAAATGCGTTCAGAAACCGTAGGAAATGACCAGCATTATTACACCCTTAATAAAATTTTACAAGGATTTTTTTTATAAGGATTTTACTATAACCTTACAAAAATCAATACTGTAATAACATTAGAGTATAGATTTTACCTACTACCACAGACAAGAAATTACTTACATAAGTCACGTTTTTATTCCTTACAGGGTACCTAGATAGAACCTAGTGTTTTAAATACCCTCATTATGTAACGGTTGCATTTATAAAATACTATTAACGTGGAGGTTAGTTTACTTCACTTGGTTATTCCTTTCACGCGATAGTTTCGCTGGATCTTAATAGATGGCGTTAGCTACATCTACAAGCCTACAGCTAACCTTTATTATTCAAACATTGTAAGGGTGATACACATCTTCCAACAATGATGCATTATAATGATTTCGACGTTGAGCGCAGCTTTTATTTTGTTGAATTCCGTGTTTAATCCTACTTGCTCCTTCTTAACTGGGTGTTGCACGGGATCCAATTTTTTTTTATTATTATAAACTGACCAGCGATTGACCTCTATCTCACCTGATGGTAAGTGCAGATTCTCTGTCTAAAAATAAATATTTGTGTTCTTTAAAAAATGGAATTAAAATCTGATCAACATTATTCAATTCGCTGAATTTTAAACAAAAGAAACCAAAACACAATTGTTATAAAACCCATAAAATACGATGAAGTCGGGGAGAAAATTCGCGGCGCAAGTCATCATCAAACTTGAATATCAATATTGCGCCGCGGGCCAATTGTATTAATAAACAAAACAAAATGAGAAATAATAATGCTATAGGCCAACAAAAGGTTCCATTTCTCCCCTTATACATAAGTAACCGACAAAGAAATAGCTCCCTAAGCCGAAAAGATAAGAGTGGAAATCGCGTACAGTTACAACCGGTAATTTTGTTATTACGCTAATAAAAATATTGTTGATGAAACATTTTTTCGAATCAATGTGTCTGGCGAACTTTACCGTTGAATTTTTAAAGAAATTACAGCAATCGCTTGGTTGGTTCGCTCGTGAATTGATAGGTGTAACTGGACGCTGGTCCCGCATTTTATTTGGTTTGATTAGACCCTGCAGACTGATGGAGCTTATTGGCGTATTATACTTAGTAACATTCTTTTTGTATTTCAAAGCAGCCTTTATCTTCTTTTGCTTTGATATTTTCAAACAAATATCTTATTTTTATCAAACTTTCAAATCCTCACGATGTTGGTTTCCATTCTGATTACCAGTTTTCTATAGAGATGTGTAAACATAGGTCATCACAACACCCCTCAGTCCCTCACAAATGGCAGATCACTATCTAGGCACATTCGCTGACAATTTTTACACTACTGCAGAACGGGTGACGTACAGACAAAATGTGTGCGCATTCACTGCTTTATCAGATAACCACAGGAAGGGTTGTATGAAAGGCCTGCGCTATGATAAAATGCTGTCGATTCGTTCGTGTAAATAGACAGGCAATGAATGGGAAATAGGTGTCATATTGTAGGCTTTTCAAGTCGAGTTTTCATTACTCAGTGTCTTGATAACCGTACATCCAAGTTAAAATGTCTCAGAGTAGCATCCTTTTGGTAGGTTTTTCTTAACGTGGCCTTTAGCGGGCATAACATAACATTAACGCATTCTGCAGTCGAACAAAAAATAAAACACTTGGAACGAACAGAATCGGCCTGATGCGATCGACGCGACATAAATCTGCTTCGGCTACTCTTTTAAGCCTTTATCCCTGTTAATTCTTACCGCTTAGTTTATTTCTGAACGAATGGCCGCTCTTGTTACGGCGGACTTGTTTCTCTCTTTTGTTTTACAACTATCAGTTTTTGTTAAGCTAAGTGCCGGCCACGGACAAATGGCACACACACGAAGATAGAGGAGTACTTTATGGGGTTGTTCATCAATAAGTTAAGCAGATTTAATTTCCTCGCACTGTTTTTAAAGGGACGGAGGTAAGTTAAATTAAGGATACAATAACGTACCTACATATAGCTCCGCCATTAGTAGAAACACTTAAACAAACATTTGACGCCAAATCGACCGACAATCTAAACGTGTTTGCGTATTGTAAACACGGGAAGCTCTAGTCAATGAATGCGTAAGCCCTAGTTTCGCCTGTTAGCGAGGACAGAAAATGGCAAACACGAGTTGTCGGAGGGAAACAGCCCATCAATAACCGAAGTGACCGATCGAACAAACATGAACTGGCCAATGATAAAAACTGATGAGCAAATAGACAGACGGGACTTGTGTACTCAGCTAATGGATTCAATTGATATGAAAGCTTTTACAATGCTGACGACGTCGCGACGTTATCGCCGACTCTGAATTACTGACTGTTATGTATTTGCGAAGTGCGATTTTCCAGTTGATAATATTCGTTAGCTGTTTTCCATGTTTCATGAGCCTGACAGTTGGGCATGACATCAAATTAAATAGTGTGAAGTGGAATGTGATAGCGATATTTCCTAGTATTCGTTCTACTTATGATTGCTCGATACATTTAGTGCCACTTGTGCGTTCAATCACCAACAAGGGTGTTTGTTGGCACATTTAAGTCGTAGAGTCCTACCCGAAGAGAGTGCATCAAATGTATCTTAACGCAAGTCTGATTCGGGCGAAAATATAAGCAAACTGACCTGTTTGAGAATCCTGGCGTCACTACTCTTAGAATATGGAACTGGCCGAACGCAGAACGATGCACGGGGTTTCACGAATTTTTGCTCAATTGCAGATGGCGCTTGGTGTAAGCACCAATGCTTTTTACATTACATTACATGGTCTATGCGTAATGCCATCATTAGAATACGTGGCACAACAATGAAAAAGACTATTAAAGTTAATATGTGAGAATATCTTAAGATTGCCAATAATGCTCTCTCTAGGTTTCGCTGTAATTTTCTGCAAAAACAGACGTGTCAGTTACAATACATTTCAAAGCTTAACCGATAGGATTTGTCAGTAAAGCGGTTCATCACGAAGCTTGCCATAACTCAGCCGGGCAGCTAGCTCCCATCGCAGTACAAACAACCGCCCCCAGCGGCTAACGAGCCACCGCGAGATGCGCAAGAGTTGATACAGGAACGACGCATTGTTGCCGCGGCGCGCCAGGTTTCGCACCATTGTAAAACATAGAGGTGTGCTACAAAAATCGCCGGGTCCAATCTCTGTTTGTTTACTTCAACTCGCTGTTGAATTATGAGGTTCAAATGAGTAATCTTTCTATTAATTTAAAAACTTTAAAGGTTAAATAGTTATCGTGAATCTTGCACGTTTAGACTCAATTAAAATTACACATTCGGATTAATGTGGATGATTTTGTGGATATTTTATTTTGTACACATCCGAAAGCTCTCCTATGTAGTAATATCTATGTAAAATTGTTTTGAAATCTTAATTACGAGTAAGACTATCATTTCAGCAAGTAAGAGACATTTCAATAGGTGTAACACATATAACACATTTCAATGTGTGTACTTTTGCAGATGTTTACATAAATCGGAATATTTATTTTAATCTCGTTCTTTTAACCTCTGCAGTTAAGCAACGCAGGCAAAATCTTAGCCCGATTCGTAATCTCGATCCAACGCATAAAGTTATGCCCTATCTAAAATTGACATGCACGCCAACTCATACGCTGTGACTTAATGATATCTCTACGGTTTCCTAAACAATGTGCTCGATGAACTAAGTAAACAATAAGTGACATTACGGCGGGGTATTAAAATGGCATTCCGGCAATGCCGGTACGGCCATATTGGATTACTGCGCGTGTCGCTCCGGTTACTCGGCGCCCGCGCACGCGACACGACCACACACACGCTAATACCTATTGGCCGGGATCTTAGCCGTGGTCTAGCAAATTACTACGTGCGAACTCATGACGCGTATAAAATTAATTCAGTTCAATTAAATGAAGAATTTATTTAACAAAAGTATAATTTTAATCACAGCTTTGACGCAATTATTCGATTTAATGAAAAATTACTTTTTAGAACGAAACTTATCTTCAAAAGTATTCAAGGCTAACAATGTCGTAAACAAGTCGATTCGGTTTTAAGTTTTCTGAAATAAGTCTTACTCTACGCGGTCGATTTTACGTTTTAAAAAAACTACCAAAGCATTTTGCAAATATAGTAAGTTCAATTCAACGTAGGTATGTAGATTGTACTCATAGTAACTAAAAAGTAGTTTCGTTCATCTTATTTCGGTCGGAAACGTCTCGAGTCTAGATCAGCCATGTTAATTCCCGCACTAAATCATACTAATATTAATCAAAATTGTATAACAAACCTCGTCTGTAATTCTGTATCCGAATAGCTAAAGTTAAATAATTACGCTTATATTCTTAGGGGGAACTTTAGGAGCGTGTTGCTTGGCCCGCGGCGCTCATGTGTTCAAATATTAAATGTGGAAATATTAATTTTCATTACAACTTTTATGCCAGATACCTTTACATGCCTACTCATTAACGTCGTTTGAAGAGGAGAAAAAATCGTGTTTTGCTGAGTATTGCGAGATTATGCAATTCCATAGTAAAATATAAACGCGTTACGTACCTAACATCCATAAAAAAAACTATACACACCTGTAACGTACTTTAATGGTGTGTGTGAAGTATCCGCACTGGGTCCACGTGGGAACTACAGTCCAGGCCTCTCATTCGGAGGGGACAGCTGTACGGGACGTATAGGTACCTATAGGCTGAAGATGTAGTAAGTAGTTACGTAATTTTTTGGGAGGTTCTTTGAAATTCTGGTTACAATTCAAAGATTGTTTAAATTGTGCCGGTGTGACGGATGACACTTCTCGGGAACCAATATAAATTTGTTCAGAAATGTATTAAAAATATATTTTGTACTAAAATTTAATCCAAATCGTGCGCGACTAACCGCTTTACTAAAACAAAAGCTCAAAATAAATTACGGTAACTTACATTAGCATACGAGCCCCAGTGTAACTAAGCAAACTTAACAAAAACAACAATTTGAATTCGAAATATTGCTTCCGCGCATTGAGTCTGTTAAATTGTTAATCTATTTTCTCAAGCAGTGGAGGGTTAAATACTTATTCCGCCCCGGGCACGTAACTATTGAATCCTGGACTTACTCATGCGGAAACTGCGCTGTGTAATCCGTTTTGGTTTGGCTTTGAATAAGAAGTGGCTGGGGGCTGCGATGGCCACAACGTCGCCCGTATTGGCCAATTCGAGTTTTGAGGTGTTAACTTACACTTTTACTTTTGCTTGCAACACCTGACAGTTCTTTGGGCTTGAAGCCATAGCTATCATTTATAAAATCTTAGAAGACGTATAATTTGGATTACCCTATTCCATTAGGATTTTAATTCCCGATTCTCGTATTTATTTCACATTTTTGTTGGTGTGGAAAACCTCAGATCAATTAATAAAAGTAGCTAAAATGTAACCTACGACCTTCTTACGACTGTTATGTTGCGGCGTGTCAGTCCATTTCGTCAAATTGTGTCAAAATTCAAGCAAATTAGGAACGTTTAAGAGCCAAAATTGATGATCGAAACGACGCTTTGGGTAGTGGTGTTACCTCATTAAAGAATTTAGCTAACTTATATTCATTTTCAAGATATAGGTAGTGAACAATGATTTGGTTCGGTTAAACTCAGAAACCACGGCTAATTAGTAAGTTTAATATCAATCAATTCTGGTATATCAAATGATCGACACATTCAAATGTCAAAATGAAAATGTAATTAATGGACAAAGCACGTCGAAGACTAATACAATAACTCATTGACATTCTTAATAATAAACACTCCTCATTTATAAAAATAACTAAGGTTTAATTCTCGATGATAACTCGGGGACAATCCGAAGAGTTTTGATCTTTCCGGAAGATCTTCTTCAAGGAGGGTGAGTCCGTTCACAACGGAGGTGCATCACGCACTGTGTCATTTACATTTCTAGAGTGTATGTTTTCAGAGTTTACTCGATGCACTGCACCATGTACTTGTAACAAGAACAAGAGACCTTTATTTTCTTTACTGACGTAAAATGAGTTACATTACATTTCCTCATGTAGTTGTAAATTCTGAACAGTAGCTCAAATATGAATCCCAGGACCGCAACAAGCTAAGAAACTCCCTCAGGATCTTAGATCTAATGTAGCTCAACTTACAAACACCAACGGTAAAACGCCACAAAGATTACCGTTTAAGTTTGAGCTGTGTTACTGGGCAGTAGGACTGAAGTTTCCTTGTAAAGTTTAGTGTGTTGCCATGTTTTGGGTGG
Organism: Pandemis corylana; assembly: GCA_949127965.1. Lineage (NCBI taxonomy): Eukaryota > Metazoa > Arthropoda > Insecta > Lepidoptera > Tortricidae > Pandemis > Pandemis corylana. Next base: position 7,936,098 of record OX421858.1, on the reverse strand, counting down.
TTCGGTGTTTGAAGTAAAGGGGTAAAGTGAGACAATCGTAAAGTTTAATAATAATTACATTCTCAACTCTCCTCCCCGGTTGTGCACAATAATTAACCGCTCGGAATTACTTAGCTGAAATAATTTAATGTGACGCACCTCGGATTGTTCTTAATGTACGTGTGTCTTTGGGGAGCTAGAACGACGGTGGATGTGAAAATGAATTATTATGTATCTGTAGAACAGTTATTTTTGAATGATATTAGGCTGTATAAAGTAAGAATTTACGTGTATATATACATACATACAACTGAGCCTAAGGTAACAAAACCTTAAGGCCACGTTTAGCATGATTGTGGGGCGTATTGGTGGAAAGGCTAATCAAAATAGTGGTGGGTTGCTTGCCTTATAACATGATTCCTAAAATTTACGCCCATTCCCTCGATGGGGTTTTACCATCTGCGCGGGAAGAGAAGCAACTGGTACATTCTATGTTTTTTTTACTCTCAGACCAGCATGAAAGAAGTAAGTATGAAACAAATATTTTACATTTGTACATTTTTTTTCCATTCCTGCAAAGCCTATCATTATTATGCTCCTGGGTAAGTATGTACTTGTGACGACGTTATGAAAATGTGCACAGGACATACATGCATTGCATAACATATATCCCTTACGGGGTGGACAGAACCGAGGGTAACAAGTTCCAAAGGCCACGGCTCACGTTCAGTAGTTTACAAAATTAGGCGCAAACAAACAGACGGCAGACAGTATTACTGTTTATTTGATAAACATAGAAAATCATGTCCTGCTCTAGTCTAGTTAAGTGTTCATTAACAACTGCCTTTTTCGGGTAAAATAGAAAACAAATTATGTTTTAATGTTCATTTACGCACAAACGGTAAAATTTTCCTCGTTTATTAAATTAAATTAAAAAACTATTTCTATCTGCCCTTGTGTTACACATACACATCGTGTGTACATCATCCGACTGTTCTTAATAATTTAAACTGGTATCAACCAAGGTTTAGGGGTCTGAGCTGGCCATTCTTAGATGAACTGTAAAAGGAACCAAGTGCTCAGCTAGAGGTAGGCCCAATTATAGTGGGTACGGAATTGTCTCTACAACGGTAACGGAACCCTTGTTTTAGTTGTAATTTACATACGGAATTACACGCCGGAATATGTTCAACACAGTTGTTTATCGGGCAAGTGATCATGGGGACTCATATTTTCAGTGCCAGGGGAATGAATTTGAAGGAATATTATGGTGCTTTTTGCTTATTTTCTGTGACGATCTTAAATGATGTCTTAGTTTGTCACATTATATGTTTTTACCTCTAGTTATACTGATCTGAATATCTTAATTTCATATAACAGGATTCGGTCATTCACGTTTTTTAGGCAGTCGAGGTATGTTCGGTATAATTCGAACCAATCTGTGGGTATATCTCAAGATGAGATCTTAAGACAAACCATCCATGATCTGAATTAAATATGTACTTAAGTATATATTTTACTAATTATGTGTGTGTCTCTCGGTCGTTTTATATCAATATAATTTTGCTGTCCAAAATGAATTTGTATCAATGGTTATAATTATGCCTTAACACAAAAAAATAAGACTAACAATCTTCTACGACATCTTATAATTCCCTGTCTCGCAATGCAAGCGCAGAATCAGAATAAGTTATAGCGTGCACCTGCTCGGCCCCGGTATTAATATTCGTTATATGCAGTTAAATTTTAGATACGCGCTCCAAACATCGGGAAGTTTGCACGAAAATGAAAAATTACCGGTCAGGGAGCGGCGACCGCAAAAACACCGCATAAGAAACAACTAATGAAAGCTTAGAGCCATTCGCATAAATCTCCTTTACATTTTTAATACCAATATATCCGGCGAAGGGGAGCCTCCGCGCGGGAAAAATGTAGCCGAAGAAACTCGCGGACTTTTGCGTTTATATCTTATTTAAATACCACCAGATGCTGTCCGCTTATAAATGTGTATATTTTTTAATCGGTGCCTTACCAGAGACATAATGGTATCAGCCGATCTGCCGTCAGCTGGTATGTAGATGTACAGAAGTTAATCGCGTTCGGTGGCTAATTTAAAAATCCCCTCTCCCCGTGGGACGCGCGGCGCGGGCGCGTCATCTCGCCGCGGCCGCGTGATATCTCTCTTGACCCGTGCCTTTTTTATTCGCTTCGTTACCTAAGCTTTTTCGTATCGTATCGAATCTCGAGAAGTCGTGTAGTCTCATTAAAATAATACGGGGCTACCGGATAATCTTATCCGGTGTGTTCCGATCGCAGATTGGGTGCGCGTGCGCCGATAACACCACAAGTTATTCCGACGTTGCACGCTCGATACGCTACTATACTTTTTAATCCATTTTCCAACGACATCTTCATTATTTGTACCTTTGCCCAGTTAAAGTACGAACGCAGAGACGTCGTAGCCTCTGTTTACGATCTTCCTCAAAAATACGCCTTAGTATGTGGTTTTCTGGTAAAATAATATGAAATGCAAATACCTTATAATATATTCATAAAATTATGTGTTACACATGTATGACAAAATCTCCGCGTCAAATAAAGTAGTACTTGACGTGCTGTTTTTTATGAAGAGCGTAAGAGCGTCTGTCACCGTAATCCCGTCTTTATTCCCGAGCTGAAGAGTAGGGAACGGGATCGCGGGCGAAAGATTTTATGTTCTAAATTTCACACATAATAAAGGGAAGCAATTCTTATGATTATTAGCGTGGAGACTGCGGGAATAATCCTCGCCGTGACAAAGCCGCGTGACATAATCCGGAAAAATCTAATAACAATAAAATAAAATTGCTGCTGGTTTGTAAATTCTAAAACGGCATAGGGAAGAAAATTCGTTTTCCGCGCCGCGGCGGCCATTATCGTTACTTTGAATTTACCTTTTAAGAGCATCGTGAACACAGAAGAAGAACAAATGCCATATTGGTTGACGACGTTACTGCAATGAATTCAATTTTCTTTGAATAAAGTACGCTTCCGTAATCAGATAAATCCATTTTCTGTTTATCCCTCGAAAGTGCTTAAATGGGCATTATTCGTGGGTCATAATTCCTCCGGTATTACTATTAATATTACACCTTAAGACCGGCAGACGCTTGTTTCGATTCATTCGAGCAAGAAACGGCCTAACACAATTCGGACCAAGGCGAATTCTTACTTTTGTTTCCCTTTTGAAAGACCCATTTCGGTCGCTTTCACCTTAGCGCTCGTTTAAATTATTTCACCAGTTTTGAGTCGTAAATTTAAAGCAGACTTTAATTGTTATTTTAACTGCAAGCTTAACTTAGTCTTCGTCGGGCGGGGGCCGTGAAAATATGTCTTAATTCGCACACCCTATGACTTATGCTACGGTGAAATTAAATTGTTACGCAATTCGAAATTTATTTTTCCACTTTTTAATTTTGACACCTTGGAAGATAAAACGAATTGCTTGATGTGGTCTTATTCATGTTAGATTGATTTTTATTCACCTTAATTTTTTTCATTTAAATAGTGTCTTTAAATGAGAGTAACTCCACTCGGTTTATTTGTACCGACAAATCTCCAAGGGCATCATACAAGAAATTTAAATATTATTGTTGTTTTTGCAGAGTGCGCGAAATTGAAGGGAAATAGAATTTCGCACACGACCCCTCGGGGACTCCAAATCGCATTTCACTGCTGACTTTATACAAAGCCGAAGACGTTTCTTCGAATAACTAGTCACGACACACCGCGCGGGATTAAAAAATCGATTACAGCTTCGGCTAATTACTTTCCGAACATTATTAAATTGCATAACCTGAATCCATCCTTTTGTTTATGGGTCTTGATCCTTTCAATCATCTATCGACCATTGAGTTTCGGTATCATAATAATTGTCCATAATTATATATTCCCTTGAACCGAACGCATCGTTTTTATTGTTATTTTATTTATAAAGTAATAATTTTTTCGTCGGACGCAACTCGATCAGGTTTTAAATTTGATTGATCCGATATAAAGATCGATTTAATAATAATCGAGTGTTCCGCTTTAATGTTTTGCTTTTCTCTTGTTTTTGTCGATAAACGTTTTCATTGGATCGTTTTTATTTTCTGTCTGCTTTGTGTCTGAATTGAGATGATTTATGAGTCACTAATTTTGACGTACCTAATTCGTTCACTATCTTATCGATTACAATTTAGTGCCATTAAACGTTTTAAACTTAAAGATCGAGGAACAAATGAAAATTAAAAACGGTTCACCTATAATATAGCTTCTATGGTCGTAAGCTTCTTGCGTTCCACGATTATGTCTATTACAAATACAACTAAGTACGCTGTTGCTTAATTAGGTACTGAATGATATTGATACCTCTAGAACCATAGCCAATAGCTAGTCTAGGAATGTAAGTACCTAGGGCAAAAAGACTAATGACCATAAAAAATTGCAATTAAATTTATAGCATTATAATGAGTGCAGCTTACGACGCTAACTAATGTAAATGTTATTGTGGTGCGCGGACGCGGCCTCAGTGCCCTCAGTGCGCAGGGACCACCAGGAGCACCTTTTGTTAAGGCGCCTTTGCTCGCAAATCGCGAGATGCTAAGATACGCCGCATACCGACGCGGACCCTTAATGGCCATCCCTCGACGAACGTAATTTAAGTCTCATGTGCGAAACCACTCTTAACTAAGAGCCCTTCAAATTACACCATAAGAGATTGATTCAGAATTAATCTCGCGCTCTTATAGATTAACTTTTTTCAACAAAACATAGTTTAATAAAGATTCGGTCGTAAATTCTCACGCCCGCGTGCTACGGGGTATTGAAATTACTGCTAATCTTTCTGATGTCTATGACAAAAAACGTTCGCATAAAAACCTGGCGATTTATCAACGCTGTTCGCTCTGTGTGGGATGTTAATTAATTTAATACTGAAGGTGGCATCTATTGCAATTATGTGACAGTTTTATGTCGACTTAGAGTAGTTTCACTTCTGTTTCTTTTTCCACAAGTGTAATACACATATTAAGAGTAACAACACGTTTCATTCTAGGTACTGTCATGTCAAGGCTCATTTTCACAATGCAGTTTAATCTTGAGATAAACTTTGAATGCCTAAGCTTCGGATATAATTGAGAAATAAACAATGTAAGCAGATAAACGATACAACGTTTCAATTTACAAGATCTCTGGTAGCGATAGGTCGTGCGATACTCATACCTTTATTCAGCTTGTTATAGCGAGGTAGGAGTAAACTTGTCCCTGTTTTATCGCACAGATTCCTCTACGTCGATATGGAACGTGAGCGGCTATCCCGCTTCCACCCTGTATTTTATATCACGCTTGTAGATTCATATCGCTAATTATGTTACTGCGTTTAACGCTTTCGATTCTCTTTGATACTTTTGTAATGTTTTGGTCTCAATCATTATTATAAAAAATACAGTATGCTATTGTCAATAATAAAAACAATATCAACGGCATTTGAGTTTGAACATTGTTCTGGCAAGGAAAATAACGCCTAATTCTAATTTTATGCCTTTTTCTATTGTACCTAATGTCTGTTACGGAAAGATTGGCTGATCTGCCTTAATTTTTAGGACATAACCACCGAACGCTTTCCTACCAATGATCCCGAGTCAAATGAAATATGCGAATGACGATTGCTACACCAAAAAGGAGGCATATAAAAGCTCAAGAGTAATATCTTAACCGATATTAGTTCATATCGAAACGATAGTAATTAAACCGGCAGTTCAATATTGAACGAAACAATTCTCGTTGCATCGAACAAGATAGTTGCGGGGCTAGTAATGTAGTAATGCAGTTAGCATTAAGAATAGCTATCCGATTGAGGCGTATCGTATCTAGGCAGAATCGTATTGAAAATGTACTGCTATTGTATAAGGTAATTTAGACTTAGAACGTGGGTATGGCCACGAAAAGTTGTACCCTACTGAACCAACTAATACGCACAAAACACTGATAATTTATTATGAGTAAACTAAAAATTATACATACATACATACGTAAATCACGTCTTTATCCCTTACGGTGTAGACAGAGCCTAAAGCAACAAGACCTAAAGTCCAAGTTTAGCATGATTTTGGGCGTATAGGTGGAAAGGGGAACCAAAATAGTGATGGGGTTGCTAACCATATCCCCTATAACATGATTCCTGTGCCCGTTCCCTCGAAGGGCTTTTACTATCTGCGCAGGAAGAGAAGCAACTGGTGCATTCTATGTTTTTTCTTTTAAAATAGTTATTATAATATATGTAGGTGTAGGTACCTACTACCCACGATATATTTCTATAGTTGATTGTTAAATAAATAATATGTATACATTAAATCAGTTGAACCGCTAACCAACCGCTAAAAACTCCGACTGAATTGAGCATTTATTAAAAACCACGTAAAACTACGAACGCTGCGTCATTTTGAAACAGTCTAACTGAAATCAGCAGTTAATGTAGGTGCTAACAACACGAGTTAATCAGACTCAGCCCCCTACGATCTCCATTAGATAGACGACGTTAAGCTACCTACCTAATTGAATAAGGGACCAAATTAAACTGTGAATGAGTATGACCTCTTTCTATTCAAATTTGGCGTATTTGTCTTTACGTATGGCCCGAATTAAGCACCTTGGAATCGATAGCGAAGATTAGAACTTGATTGAAAGTTAGAGCGTTTAGGGTTACTCCGTTCGAGGGGTGACTTCACTTTGCTGGGATGGTAATATGTTTCTATGTTACTGTTCGATTAAATCCTATTATGCCTGTATGGGTTTTCTAGACATTCGCAATTATGTAAGTAATAGGTAGCAACTTAGAAAGTTTTGGAGACACATTACAATTGATCACTGTGTTTGCGTATAGGTTATTCGGCAATGTTAAATTAGATTCAATCAAATCGAAGCTAGGAAGGGTTAAGACGTTCTTGATCCCAAAATCGGAAGTCCTCCCCCAATCATTTCCGTCAGGTTAGATTTAATTGAATGTTATGCAAATCTCTCCATTGGACTCCTTTACAATAGTACCGGGATTCCGAATGAGTTAATCCGTGTTTATATTCCTAATCGGCCCTTGCTCAAGGCCTTGTTACCGGTTTAGCTCACTGTTAAATTTATACAATACCCCTCTACACAATGAACCATTTATTTAACTTAAAATGCTGTTTACGCCAACGCTTTCGTTTATTTAAATATACTATTAGATCTCTGTGTTTAACAGTAAACGGACTAAGTACGTATTTTGAACGAATTTTGTTTTTTTTTTGCGACTCTTTTGATGATTTATTTCTTTTCATTGCAGCTGAACTGAAAATGGATGTTCTTCGGGAGCGAGAAGTGAAAGATAACCTAGAAAGACAACTTCTTGACGAACAGAAAATGAGAGGTAAGTCCGCTTGGCATTTTATCAATGGCTGAATAACGCTGAACCTAATTTCTTGTAAATGAACGCACGTGAACGTTAGACAAACACCAATAATCGTGGGTCTTGAAAGAAACAAATGGGGTGTAATTTCAATGCCGCCATAAATCTCGGATCGCGGAGCCGCATTCGCCACAATTAACAGGAGATCTTGTTACAAGACCATTGTCTTCATCCCCACGACGTTATTTATTTCCAACATTAAAACTATTATACTCTCATATAACGCCAGCTAGTGCCTTATGCTGCCAATTTCCTTTCCGTGCCTCCGACTCATCGCCGCCTCCGTCATTGTCTGTGCCACAATAGTGGGTGTTTAATTGATACTATTTTTATGCGTGTCTTCACACGTTATAAGTTTGAGTCGGTTCTTGTTTATGTTATCTGTTTGTTTCTATGCTTTCCCAAGCCCGCGGCTCGCGTGTTACAACGTTTTCTTCAATTTATAGGTTCATTGATAGTTTTATGGCTTGCTTTGACGTGGCCATAATCACCATAATTACGCCATTTATTAAGACAATTTTGTTTCGCTTCGTTGAAAGCTACATTTGTTTATGGGTTGCAATCGAAATCGTTGTTACGATTTTAAATTGCATGCAAATTGCTAGTGTTTTTGCTCTTAAATTATCCTAACGCGTCTCATTAAACTGTCAAACGATAACATCTACGGTCTGTAACACACTATGTACTTGTAGGTCATATCGCTTCAGCATAACCAAATTATCACCCTTCAGACATAAAGGTCAATTCCGTACAAAACTACCCTTTCTACACAAATGAAACATTTCGATACACAGGAAAAAGAAAACTAACTCAATAGAGGTAACCTTTGTACAAATGCCAAGCGACACGGCGACGGTGACCTAACGCCTTGAGACAAAGGGTTTAATTCTATTGAAGACTTCAAAACCAAGCCAAACCCGACTTTAACATGTCAATTATAGTGCCGTTATTTCTCTGTCTATAAACAAGACATTTTAAACGTCACAAACGACATAAAGGTGCTGTAGATATTTTATCGCAGGCATTTCTCTTGTGAAATTGTAATATAAATTTAAATGTTAATAATGGGACGACAGCTCGCTACGAGGTTGACGCCACTTTAATGAAAATAATTATTGCTTCTGAACATGTGTTATAATTTGCCGCAGCCGCTTAATGTGGAAGAACATTGTAACTGCCTCGGTCTGATGATTTAAAAAGGGTCTAGTTCTATTAAAAATGCCTGGGGACTAGTGTTTTACAATTAGTATCGAATTAAATTGTTTTCTAGTCATCAATTTCACTGACAATGCTCACTGCACTTTGCGGCAACTACAACTGTTAATGGATTTAGCAAACTGGATAGCGGCAATTTCGATCTATTTTTAAAAGCTTTCTGACATTTTGCTGTGTTCGCCAATTAGCTGTTTGTGGCTGTTGCTTCCGTTTCGTTGCCTTACGGGTTCCGTAACCCGTTAGCAGGTAGACAAACTCGAAATCAAATTAGTGCTTACTTGTTTTTTTAGGCAATTATAACATCGTTTATCTCCGTGTAAATTTAATATAATTATGATGAAAGGTTTATACGAGATGACATATCGATCACAGTTGCAACAAAGAGGGAATTCCAGGTTCCATACATATTTCACACGCTGAATGAACTCGATTGCGACGTGAGCAATACTGTTAATTGCCAAAAACCAATCATCAGATAGCGCTCTATGCGTCGCGCTGTGAAATACACCTCAGTTACAAGAGCCGATACAACAATATTTTACCAGAATAGTTATAGAGGATGTTGGTTACAGAGAATACTGGCTGGTTTTTAACATCATTATATTTATTAACTTCATTTGTAACTCAATAGCAAACAACGGGATCAAATCTTGCTGCTCGTTTTTACTTGACCAGTTCCAATAGTCCATTTACTTACATTATGTCTTTGCACAGCAAGTAAGTACCGACCCCAAAGTGTTTTAAAAAAAATCTTCCGGTGGTTTAAAACTCTCCTCAAAGGAAATACTTACATAAACCAAAGTACCTAAACCCGAATTACAGAACAAATTAATTTATTAATATACAAACCATTAAAAACTAAATAATAATAAGGATCACTAAAACTACGAAAGTTGATTCAAAGTAAATTATGTTAAAAATTAACCTAAAAAAAAGTCCCCCTAAAAAGTACCTAAACTAAAATAAGAAAATGAAATACAATACAATACAATAACTCTTTATTGAACACCACACATATAACTAACAAAACAGAAAAAAGGTATACAGAATATAAAATTACTTCTTTTTACAAATTTTGTAAATAGAGCTCTCCGTGCTTGAATATTTTTAATATTATATTCACCCTAGCACCTGCACAAGATAAGCACTTTTAGGCAAACGAGCTAAAAAATCTAGATACATTAAAATTTCGACTTTCAACTTCATTGAACGCCATTTAAATTCAGCTCGAACAATTTTAAAATTTAAAACCGCTGTCGAATCTGAAAACATCGCCCCCGGCTCGTAAAATATCAGAGGAAATGCATTAATAACCGAAACTTCGTAATAGCATTTTAACAATCAACAATAACGTACCTATTTTTAATACTCAAGGCTACTGGCGGAGAAAATTGATTTGAATTTAATTATTCCGACGTAGACGTAAACGCAACTACATAAATTTGGGTTCCTATATTTTATTCAAATTGTAACTAAAAAGGAGGTATACCTGTCATTGTTTGTTACCAAGTTTTGAAAGCTACTGATCACTATGACAACGTGTAAGTATACTGCGTAGTCTTGACAAAGCACTTTCGTTGTCAAAGTAGCGTTTGCGTACAATCAATTACATAATGGTCAAAGAATATTCAAAATGACCCTTTTTTAAAAAGAATATTACTAATAATTTCACAACAGACGTCACCGCAACCGTATGAAATTCCGCAATGACTTTCAGTATCTTGCTTACCTACACATTTTAGTTCCGTCCGAATTAAAAAGCAATTTATGTATTTCCTCTAATATGAAGTTCCATCTACAATGACGTAGGCAACAACAAATTGAACATGTAGTAGTAGAGTTTTCGCAGCTAAGTTGGGTCCGACCGCCGCGCTAACTCCCATAATAATATGCCAGTCAGTGGCGGGCAATAACAATCAATCAGAGAGGTCGATCGTAGTCCGGCTTGAAAATTGGAATAGGCCCCGAGCCTAATCAACGTCCGCGGAGCGCACAGCTATTCATAATAGATATTGTATTGAATGGCCCAGTATCGAATCGAGATCTACCGCTGCAGTGCACTACGCTCCCATTTAAACGGGGATCATATGCGTAACAATGATCAGTTTAATTAATGAAAATAATATCGTGGAAAATACAGCTAAACATTTCAAATTCTAATAAGTTATTGTGCTTAATTTTAGTGAGTAGAAGTTGCGCTTTCTAGAGAGCCTCATGTCCTATAAGGAAGCTGCGAATTAGTTCTTAGGGAGGATTGCGCTGAGATTTTCTAGGGTTTGCCCTTTAATTTCGAAACGTCCCGGGTACGCTATTATATTTGGAACAGGACCGCTATATACCCAGTGTCGTGGTTTTGTACGTATTCACCACCAGTTAGTCTGGAACGATAACGAACCATTTATAAAATAAGAAGCCCACACACACATAAATCACGTCTTTACCCCTTACAGGGTAGACAGAGCCTAAGATAACAAGACCTAAAGGCCACGTTTAGCCTGATTGTGGGCGTATAGGTGGAAAGAGGAATCAAAATAGTGATGAGTTGCTAACCGCACCGCCTATAACATGATTCCTATGCCCATTCCCTCAATGGGGTTTACCATCTGTGCGGGAAGAGAAGCAGCAGGCACATTCTATGTTTTTTCTTTTCTCCCAGACCAGCATGGAAGCAACCAAGAAGCCGATGTTTGTTAAATTAGAGCGTGATATCAACCTTAGTTAAATCTCGTCAGCAATCTAACAATATCAAAAGACGTTGATGTAATTTTAGGATTCCCCTGTCGAAATTCGTCCCTGCGACCCCATATCACATGCTCTCTGTATTTGAGATGAAGTAGGTATAACTCTCATTGTACTCCAGATTGCTTAATTAAATAATATGTAGGCCGTAACATTACGGCGTCTTGAAAGGGTTCGGAATGGAAATGTTACGCCAATTATGCGAACATTATGTTGGGAATGGAGGGTTATCGATGCCTGCTCACATGTGCCTTTGTATGGGGAATGTTATATCTTAACGCTTACTCGTAACATAAAGTAATATAATAATACCTCCTGTTTTATTTAATTAACTATACATTAGTATTGTATTGGTGCTTGAACTGAAACCAGTTAATTGATTATTATGCTATCTGTCGTTCCGTTGCCGAACTGATTCCCTTCCCCTTCTATTCCAAACATTATCACGGCTCGAACAGTCGAGTGATCCAATTCAAATGAAATGAAACGTCCGGACAATCGTATCACCATACGTCAGTATCTGTATGTATCTGGACACCTTCCACCATGGTAGTGACGTTAATAAATTATATTAGGCTGAATGACTGTTGCAAGGGAATGCAGGGATCGCATTGACTACGAAAAGTTTAAAATAGAACCAAAATAACAGCTGAGCACAGGGGTCCCGGGATCGTTAATATGCTAAATGTGGTGGACATTGGATCATGACGAATAATGCACAAAACGGCTTTAGTCGTCTATGTCTAACTCACAAAAATACGCGCCAACTAGTTGTAAAATATAATCATCGCTATTCATCCTGCCGAAAAACAAAAAGGGCTCCTAATCAATTTAGTAAATTAACATGTATTTCCTAAGCAAAGCGCCGCTAAAAAAAATACCTGTATAGTTCTAATACTAGTTGCTTTAATAAATCAATTTTCATGCGAAATCAAAATTTCTGAACGTTGCTGTCGATCACTCGATCCGACTCATTACGAAATTCAAAGGGTTAACGCCCAGCTTTCACCCAAGGAATCCGTAAATGAGGAACGAGTTCATAAAAATACCGACAATTCCTCCAAAGAGTCCAGTGGGAAGATATCAAAAAATATTTCCGATACACGCCAAATCCTGACCACGGCGCGACGTGCGACCTCGCCCGAATACCGTGCCAGATACCCGCCGTGTACGGAATTCAATTACACACTTGTATTATATCATCTCTCTTAGAGATCCCTAGCAATCCACGTAGAAAACATACGGTACAATACAAAAAAACGTTCTTTATTGAACAATTTCAACAACATAAAACAATAAAGCGAAAATACAACAATGCTTTACATTTGTATTGACAGTTTAAACAATCTTTCAATCAATCATGGACCAATCTCTTAAATACGTAAGCCGAAATACGATTTTTACAAACCTTAAAAACTTTCCAGAGATATGACTAACCTAGCTTGATTTATTATGTGCCTACAAAAATATTAAATTTGTAAATTTAAAAAAAAACTTCTAAACAATAAGAACACACAACATCGAATTTTCAAACAACATCGAAAGCAACATCAATTGTCGGAATGACTTTTGTTGTATATCATACAGAACCTCTTCAACTGATTCTGATGACGGATTGTCTGGGAATTTATTATGATTTTTTGCAAGTATGAGGTCTCGAATTTATCGGCGCTTCAAAACTTTTCGTGGACGACGCCGTGTAAATATTTACACTTGAACGTTCCAAGGCGGTCCGATGCATTTTTTGCTTGAGGTTCAATTGTGGCCGGAGAAAAATTCTTTCAGTCTGATTAAGGTTTCGTGTTTATTGCCAGCCCGAGCCAGAATAAGAGAGATATTTAAGACTTTCAATCTTTTGAGTACCTATATCTATTATTTATTACCATTTCATTTTATTTTTATAGTGTTTTACGTCGAGGTAAAACTTGTATTGAATATGCATGAAGTATTTCTATCTTAGCCTCCTTGGCAACGCATCTGTAATTCTCTAGTATTGCAGGTGTTCATGAGTAGTAGTGCCAACTTGCTCGTTTGCCTTTCGTGTCGTATAAAAAATATGCATCACCACAATTACCAAGTGGAAAATTCCTTTTCAAATTGTATGAAGATACTTTCCTGACATGATATGAATGATATGACACCAAAATTAGAATACAATCCACAATAAAGTCGAAAACAAATGAACAAACGCAAGCACTGGCCGATGTTCTCGTGAAATGAAGCGCAGTATGACCCGCCGGCCGTAAGTAATGCAAATGATTAGATTTAGCCGACTGGTCAGACCAACTCGCCTCGCTCTAATGTACTAAATGCATTCGAGGGGCGCGGAAAATAAAGCCCCTGAAAGATACCTACACGCTGTGTAACTTTGACGGGCTATTTAGCAGATGAAGTGGTCTGTACGAGTTCATGTATGAAAACTGTTGAGAATATGGTGCTGATGTAAATAAAATTTTGAAACTTTTTATCCAAAATTATGACCATGTAGAAAGTGGTAAAGCTTAAAACGAATACGAACACGGAGGATGGAGCTTGCACCTTAAATAGATAGTCACTTCTTATTCAAATTCAAATACTCTAAACGCATTTAGAAGTAATGAATTCGTGTGCATGCACTTGTTAGTCTTAGCTAGAATGTATCTCGCAGTAACAAGCGAGACGTGTTAAAAGAACGCTAAGGAGCGGTCCAATGAAAAGGATCAAACGAATTGTAAGGCATTACACATTTCACCGCTAAGTAGAATACGTTGTTTAGCGCGTGCGCCGGCTGTGGTCACAAAGATTGACCACCTTTTAAGAAAGCCACTCACTATATTGGCCTAGACCTTATCGGGAATGGTATGGGAAACTACAATTGTAATCTAGGTGTTTAATTCAAAGTAAATTACAAATTTCCATTCTAAAACTAGAATTGAAGTTGCAAAATTATACAACTATTCCATTTAAATAGAATGAACCCGGGCACAGATTATAATGGTAAAAACTAAACGAGAAGATGATGATAGAGTGTAAATTAAAACACTGCAAACTAGACATAGGCGTTTATAATCAAGAAGATATCAGCTCGGGACACGACGTTTAATTTAACAAACCATCAACATTCGGAGCGGATAACGAAACGGAAAGTGGAGGAAGGTCTCACAATGTAAGCAACCTCGTAATTACAACTACTGTAATTATAACCTTGTAAAGTTGTAGCTCCAGAGAACAGCCATACGGGAACGATGCTAATCAAGGCCCTATTCAGATCCATTACACAGGAAAAGCAATAAATATAACGCGTTCATAAAATCTCGCACAGCAGCCGAAGTAATAATAAAATATTACAAGAGCCCGAGATTTTGTCTAATTAATTTTGTATACGTGTTCTGCGGGGCTGCAATGTCTTGGGAACAACACAATGAGTCCGGGAAACCGAAGGCGAGTTCGTAACGAGATCCACGAAGACGCTAAATTAGAATTTATGATTGTGTGTGAAATTGTTAGAACACGTTTCAATGTATATATGATCGTGTTCCCTCGTAAGAAGGAGGTGAAGTTTCAGATGAATCCGGTGAAATAATGAACTTTATAATTACTGATATGCGCTGTCGGGAAAAACATCGGCATAACGCGCGAGCATGACGTTCGGAAATTCAATATAGGATTAGGTATGAAGGGAATAAATGTTTAGGGAACTGTGTATAGTAAGAGACTACTTAAATGGGTTTGTGTCTTAGTCGTGTCGATTATGCCACGATCGAATTGTCGATTTTGCATCAAGCGAACGCACACGCCATGTGCCGGCCGTATCGTGTGTTTGTAACCCGATACAAGACTCGTTGCATTTTACCTATAAAAGACATTTGTGCTGGTATACTATTCCCCTATATTCAGTTCCAGATTACTGATACCGCATATGTCAGAATACCGATAAACGTGTTTTAATTCGTAAGTTGAAACTGTTAATGGTTTTTTATGGTCATCGTTGAAAGTTCGGCTTACTGCGAGTCTAGTTATCCTGTATCTCTCGATATAACTAGTTCGAGTTATTGAACTGTAGCGTTCCATTGTTGACCAGCATCCAGCCTGCCAGAGTCGACAAAAATGCTCCTCTAAAATACCTACTTCAACTATTTGTTTGTCAAATTTTAAAGCTCTAGCTCTAGTGATTTTCCCTGTGCTTTGTCTGTCAGTTTTTTAGTCAGTCACTCTTCTGTTTTATAGATTATAGTACAGCTTGACGATGGTTGATACTTTAAAAGAAGTTGTTTTCATTTAATAATTCAAGAGTATTATTTTAAACCGCATAAAGAACAAAAATAACACAAACACAAAAAGTTAACAAAACAATAATTTAACTGAATAACCTTCCCTTAGCATTTCAACAGAATGTTGCATAATTATCGACACAGTATTAAGTGAGCGCTTTAATTATAGAAACAAACAAAAACAAGAGCTTCCAGTGACTTGAGGGATTAACGAAATGAGTGAAAAGTTTAATTCGCAAGTGTTTGTTGAAGAATTTCCGTCTCTGGCATCATTAATGAAGTTTCGAAGTATAGATGTAAGAAAGCAGACGGTTGAACTTAATTAATATTATTTGTTAGAAAAAGGGAAACTTTATTGTAACTATTAAGTATTCTACCCCGTAAGGGATAAAGACGTGATTTATGTATGTATTAAGTATTCAGAGACCGTGTTATACGCGTTGCATAAGAATAACACGTAAATGAAAAATATTAATATTTCCATCATAACATAACATAACGTAACATAATCTTAACTCCTTAATCTGACTTGTTTGAATCTGTAATTTGTTAATCCAGACCACGAAAACGTACTAAGATTTGCAAATTACTTGACAATTTAAGCTCCTAGGCCCCGGCCCCCGGATGTAGGAAATTCAATAATAATCGAGCCGGTGCCCGGTAGACCGCATCCGGCGTCTCCCGAGGATCGCTTATTGATCTGAATTTACTGTGTTCTAGGTAAACGCTACTGTTGCTAAATCGATAATATTGATGGTAGGTATAGATAAGTTTAACTAACGAAACCAGGCGATATTCGAATGCAGCAGATTAGCAACTATTCGATTCAATTCAACTATACATTGCCGACTTCTGCTTGCTTTTCTATTAAATGCCGTTTTCGTTAGTTTCCGTTTTATGTAGCAGTCATTTGTTTTCAATTCTTGTTTGCTACCGGCCCATATCATTTCGAGGAGTGACAAGATACATAAAAAGTGGCATGCTGTTGAAACATAAGAATTGACCGATTCGCAAAACACAATTAAAATCGATCCATCCGCTAACCGTGAATCGATGTCCGTTTCAGCGAACGCTGCATGTATCATTGTATCGAATGCAAGAATCGATTGGAACATCGATGTCGATTGCGGGCTAATAAATTGTTTACGTTGGACGGTGTACGATCATTAAGATCTTTGTTTACTGCGAGACCACACACGAGTAACAGACGTCGGCAGTGGAAGCCATACAGTGATTTTGATTGCAGGATATCGTATTAATGGCACTCATATCATATTTAGACTTAGGTACTGTAGACATGTTTGGCTTTGTATCTAAGTTCCTATATTTTTGCGAGGTAGGTAACGTGAATCTGAATTTCTAATTCCTGTTAAATATTTATTGTAGAGTGTTGTATGTTTGTTCAAATCAAATTTTCTATTTTTATCATTACAAAAATGTAATACTTAGATTACGAGTATGTTAAACGGAGAATTTGTAACGTGCTTTACGTGCTTAAAATGATCAGCGTCAATCCGCACTGGGCGCGCGTGGGAACTATAGCCCAAACCCTCCAATACACGGAGGAGGCCTATGCCATGAGGCACGCCGAATTACGCGACAAATTAATAATAATAATAAAAAACAACACAATACCAACAAAAAAAAATGAAATTGTAGCGAATTCGGAATAAAAAAAGGCTATAATAATAATAATAATAATTAAATTTAGTACTGCACACTAGCTTAGCACAGGATAGTTAGTTAATAGCTCTGGAATTCGTACGCAATTTTTGCGAGCGCACCGAGATTATAAATCATCTGATGCCTAATTATTTGCATCACCTATTCGCAAATTCTCATCTAACTTGTCAAAGGCAAACTAATTCTGGCTCGTACAGTCAATAAAATCGTTGTTTTCATCTGCAGCGGCCAGGCGTGAAAGATGATTCCATTTATACTCTCATTGGGCAGCAAGCGGACGGTTTATGCTTTCTCCTCGGCCATTTGAACGTAATTCCCGTTTTATCGACTTATTGGTTTTTATCGTGAATTCATTTGCTTATTTATCTTGTCTGCGCTGTGTTATTATGGGCTGCAATTACCGATAGAGTGTTTATCTTCGTAAAATCTGCGTAAAAGCTGAGTTAGTTCGAATATTTAGAAACAGTTTGGTAACATAGCAGTTATTTAAGATACATAAGAAACAGAGGTAGGTACGTTATTATTTTCCATTTTTATATAAACAATCCATTTTCCTTTATTCCACTATTATTAAAACTTATCAAAGTGCAAATGGAGTGCTCCGAAAAGACTCAAAACATAATAAAGATTTTTTCGCTTTTTAACACGAATTATTGCAATACAGGACGCACCTTGTGTAAGCGTAAAATTGCACATGATTCGATTCAAACGAGTGCCAGACAATATTTCGAGAAAAACGAATTATGTTCAACCCTTTTAATTTAGATACGAGCAAATATCGACAGCGTACGAGAGAGCATAATGAAATGACGCTCAGAAATTGATTCATAAAACCCTTCTCCTTTGTTGACCGTACACCGGAAAAGTAAAGAACTTTCGTTTTTGTGTTTATGACGAAAAAGGGCATTACAAATTTTTCATTATGAAATCACAAAAAGCCGCAGCGGTACATAATTATATGCTTAACGATATAATAAGCAATAGTAAATTAGTGGTGCCGTATTAAAATATTTTTTGTAAGTTTCACAAAAAACATAGCCAATCACTTGAATTTTTCAAATGTAGACATCCTAGTTAATGCACTCTGCTATGCAATCAAATATGCTGGCCATTGAAGTAGTTTTAGTAAAAAAACGCTCTCTGCAATATGAACGCTTTTTATTTAATTAATATTTATGCTGGGCATCCGAACTGCAGTAAATTAATAAAATGGTGATCGGTTTCGACTACACGACTATTTATACCTGTCAAAAATTACCATTCTACATAAAAACTTGTTTATAACAACATAAATTGAGCAAGGGTTATAAAACAATTTTCTTGTCGGTTTTAATCTTCAAAGAATCTATCGCACCGTAACTCGATTCTCCTTTGATCACAATTTGTTACAATTCGCCAACAATCGCACACTCAATTTGATTTAATAAACTGTCAAAAGCCGTCTGTACCTGTTAGTGTTTACAAATGGACCGGACATACGTTTCCCGCCTCGGTTTCCGAATAGGGGGTTACCATTCGCACCCCCATGATGAATTCACCTTTTATTTTGTCCCACTCGACTGGATGGAGAGTGATTTTTGAGCGTGAATGGGTAGCCAGCGTAATTTGCTACTGACAGGGCGAAATTAACGTCAAAAGCCATAAAAGATGCTAAAAAGTCATTCACGGCCGCTTTTCATGGTATTTCTTTTTTCGTTTTAATCGCATATTTATCACGTTACCGTCACACAATCTGAAGACCACAGCAGCGGTATTATGCATGCGTGTTCTAAATTAGTATCAATTAAACTTTGTGTTAACTATATTCAATAACATGATACGCAGAATCTTAGTGAACCGTTTGAGCAGTGGGTACTCGGTAACCCTTCGAATAGTTTTGAGACAATAAATTATTTAATAACCCTCGAGATCTGCGTCCGACCCGTGCACTTAATCAGTGAACACATTCGGCCGTATCACCTCTCTGCGAACAATTAATTTCGTCTTGATTACGGCCTTTGCGCTTCGAGATTGTCATTGTTGGCTAAATATGACAAACGCTCACTTTAATTCGGTACATCTATGAACATTAGACATTGTGACTACTAGACATCGATATGGATTATTCTTTCTTTTAACTGCTACATTATAATCTCTCGTATTTAAGTGATTAAGAAAATTGAGAATTCCAATAAGAGAACTATGTACTTTATAGTCACTTGTGTTGAGAACCTTCGAACTCTATCTACTCATTCCTGCGCGGTGTTGCGTTTCAAAGCGTGGTGAAGTCTCATCTGTAATTATTCATCCCAACTGACCGGCAGTGACCGGTGTCGGGTTGGTTCTAAGGACTTTGCAACTCATTGGTAAGACGAGCACCGTTACATATTAACAAGGGCCACCATCTGACCAATTATTGTGTCAATACGACTTAATGAAACTGCTTTTTATTAACATTACACAAGTAATGACGATAAAGCGAAGTGCAAACAAATACCTGAACGTAACTTGATAGAGGTACCACGATTACAGAAACTTGGTCCACCCACTGATGAACAAGAAACTCTTTAGTTCAAAAGGCAAGTTGCTCTCTGTTTGGGGCTCATCGTAACTACGTAGGCAAGAGTTTGTAGGACTTCGACGGGCACTATTGTTAGTGTTCGATGTCCGTAGTAAGATAATAGCTATTATTATTGAAGTTTGATACAGGTAAATCTACAATTGCGTATTATCAAGCTCATAAAACATGATCTGCTACAGTTTTTTTAAAGTTTCGTAGTACAATCAATGAACGATAGACTAAGAAACCCGTAGGCGTAGCACATAGCGTAGCACGTGCGTAAGTGTGATTCAGAAGACATAATAAAAGATCCGGTGGCTGAATCGCACTCTGTCTACACACACCCGACATCTGCCAACTTTTAATTTTTGCCTCGGTAGAATGCGGCAAGGGGTGCCCGTTTGATGGGCCCAGGGTCGGCGAAGTTCGAACGCTTTATAACTGTGTCCGGCTTTAAGTGGGTGTAAAGTTTCAACACCCTTTGATTTACTTGCTGCGCGGGAAGGTGCGATAGATCGGACAAAATTTGTTTGACTTGGTCTTTTTAACCATTTTGCATTTATTGCATTCGTGTTTTGCTTTGTTTCTGAATCCGTTTTATTGGGTTCCACTGTCTGCGAAAGTTACCCGCTTTTATTTACGAGCGTCCGAATTTTATTAGAACCGAATTGCGTTCGAGATATGCTTTGATTTTACCCTTTACATTGTCACCGAGGGAAAACAGGGGACAATGCGAGCCGCATAATGGGCGCCGCAATAATTACTATAATACCTTAAAGGACCACCTCAATCCCCCTAATCGGAAGCCAAACTAACGTGGCGCCGTCCCGCATAGAAATATCTTAAATTGGCAACACGGTCCGGCGGGCCGACCATAAAACATCTTAATGAGTGGAGCTAGCAGCTGCGGATCCCATATTGCCGCTCTCATATCCATGCAAACTACCCAGCGACGACGTCTTAGCAGCCTTACTTTCCTCCTCCTTGTTTACAAGTCGACAACTAATTTGATGCAATATGTGCATAGGACAACATTACGGGCGCTATCTCCGCCGTGCGTGTCTTGCATACATTTGCTTCCTTGCTCACCGCAACCCGCAGCCTGCCTGACCCTGCGACGAACCCTCCATATTCAAATTCGCCCCGGACCGGTCATTTGGACGCGGATTTGTTATAAGATTAAAGGAAGATTTCACTTGTGAAACAATATGGCAGACGATTTACATATTTCGTTTCCTTATTAGTTTCGGGATATTTGTTTTGGGGCCGGCGAATTTACATCCACTGACCGATTAAATGGCCCTTAGGCGTCTTTAATGGGGGTGCCGCGTGGTCGTTGTTGGCCTTAGCAAATGTGTGCTTATGCGTAATTGAATATTTTATAGGCCGGAGCAAATGTGGTGCTGACACTTTATTGATTTCTGTATTCTAGATGCTGCTCTAGCGAATTCTACCGCTAAGTCCCATTCGAGACACATTTCACGTCATGTTTGTAGAGTCAACATTCCACGTCTTTCCTTTTCAGTTTGCGCTTGTGTTTATCGTTTGCATTTATCTGTTGACTGTTTTTATTCCACGGTTGACATTTACCCTCTGTTTCAACAAGCTTGCCATTATCCGGACGAGTTTCTTTCATTCGGAGCACGAGTGCTCGCGCGGCATTACCTCCATTCAAGTCGAGATAGCTTCACTTAGTTTCCTCTTTTTCAGTACGGACGGGTTAATTTCTGCATCTTTATTATTCGTGTGGCCGGTGTATGGGTGTGCGGTAAAGTCTAGGCTGTCTGGTGTAGATTGTGTGGCGGAAAGCAAACTTGAATTGTGAGGTCGCCGCGTGGAGGTAATGAACGCGCGGGTGGGACGCGGCTGCTGGAGGCGGCTGGTCGGAGAGAGGCGCGGAGGGGGGAGGGGAGTGGTGGGGGTGCACAGGACAGGGGGTGCAACGCGTCCTGTATGCACAGCGCCGCTTCCGCATTCGTTAATGCAAAAGCGGGTACAGACTTCAGGTGTACATTTTCAGCGCTTATGTGCATTATACTCGATGTTGAGGCGTGCGTCTTTGTGCAATACTGTGCCTTAATTATTATTATATTTTATCTCGTCTGAGCTTCAATGCATTTTGCCAGGTAGAGGTTAGAAAATTTAACGTGTGCATACAAAGGAATTATCGACAGCGTCGCATATATTTTATTACAACTACGCCTCAGATTTTATAGTAGCTCGAATCGATATTACTTACATCGGTTTTAACGAAGAAAACGAACAAAACCTGCGGCTTAACAATTCATTATTGCATTCGTTCATTTCAGCTTCATTAAAATCGCATTAGGATTAATTTTTCTCGTCCCCGTTTTAATTCGCAGTTAGCAAGGGGATCTGCGCCGGACGGCTGCAATCATCCACTGTCAATATTTGCCGGCTCTACCTGCCTGTGTTTTACGATACTCCATAAAAGCCAGCGACATTTAAAAGAGTTTCAAAGATTTAACAAAGTATAGATAACGTGGACGACTCTTTATTCTTTCTATAATTCCCTTTTTTACCATTTTTTAACTCCTAACAAAGGCGAGGGTATTGAGTTTATAACTGCTGTGCTGTTTATGAAAGGTATATTTCTGTTGTTGTTAAATCTTATTAAAAATAACTACTAGCATTCTGATTTGCCAATAAACCCGCGTTATCTTATTGTTTCAAATGTTTTGTGGTTTAGTTAAAGCTTGCTGAGATTCGGCATAATTAATTGATTAAAAAGGCCGTTATTACGCGAAGGTATCTGATTTCGGTAAAGTTTTTGTTCATTCATTCCAATTGCAATTTCATTTTTAATCTGAAATTATGAATTGCGTGTGTCAAGTGATATACTGAAACCGTGTTCGTGCATATTTATGATGCACTAACTTAATATGTAGGTGAAGAAAGTTTTAGCGGACTCCACATACCTACGACAAGTCGCCCGTTCCTTGATGACGCGACATCGGAAATTAATAGTCCACTCATTTAATCGCCATCCCCGATCGTAACGACGCCAATCGCGTCCAATTTCTACAATATATAAATATTATGTCGCCGTTGCCATAATAAAAGTTTGACATAAATATTCCTTAACAGACAGTCGGTTAATGGTTTGTTTGTAAATAATTAAGGCCGACAGTTGATTGGTTTTTTTACAGCGTGTGCCAGAATCGATTATGGCTTCGTGTCGTTTCACTTAGGATTCAATAAATCGTTACGAGTTGTTTTGATTGTATTGAGTCAATATTATAACTATTTAAACTCATTCACTATACATACCTTAGTATATTACTTATGAAGAAAACTTATAACAATGCAATATAATCAAATAATTTTGTTTTTAGGGAAACTGTTTCAAGACTTAGTTAATACAATTTGTATCCCCGTATCGAACGCGACTATCCCAAGATACGTAAAAAAATATCGAAAAGTTTTAAAAGCGCGTTAAAATGTTTAGACTTTTTAAAATCGTATCAGTTTCGTTGTTTAATTTCCCAGTAGCAAAAACCACACACAAAGGATTTCTCAACCCTTAAATGTCGGTTCTAAGGAGGTGCACAATGTGGAATGAAAATCGATATTTCATTTTCAAATCGATGCACCGAAGCCTTACGATACATTCGCACGCGAGTCCCGTACGCATGGGCCCTTGCCAACAGATATCTACAATATTATTAATCCAAGCATATTAATTAAAGGTGTCGTGTTACGACCACACCAAGTTCGCAGGAAGCATGGCCCGCTGAGCCATCCCGACGAAAATAATACAAAGATACTGCAACGATTTTTTACTAAATTTCGATTCTTTTAAACTCCGAATGCCCGAACGATTTCTATACGGCCTGTTGAGTCCCGAGAAAAAACAGTTGATGTCAATATTTTGACCCCACTTCCTTAATGACGTTTAAAGGTTAATGCCAGCTCCCGCGTTTATCCGTGTCGAGGTGGTCTCGACGCTTCTGTGCCAAACATAAAATTAAATCTAATGACTGTACAAAAATTTCGCACGTGGATAACACAAACATAAAAAGCACGTTAAGCTAGAAATGAAATTTTTATACTTGGGCAGTAAAAATATGAGTACCACTCAAATGGCGAATGTGACAACTGACTACTTTAAGAACTCAATCATCGTTAATCTGATACGACTGTGCCTTTATAGATTTACGAGCTTTACGAATTACTTAAGGTTAGCTGGAAGAGATCCCTTCTTAGGGATAAGTTCGCCATTGTACTATTTGCTCTGTATTTCTGTATTTTTTTTAAATGTTATGTGCAATAAAGAGTTTACATACATACATACATTTACATACATACTTGAGATATTTTCCAATTCATTGTATGAAAATGTGCTGGTTTTCAATAAGTTACTTTTGCATTTTGTATTCACGCTTGCTGGCCGGCAAATACCCGGACTGTTGGAAACACAAAGAGAAAATTAAAAAAAATTAAAGCGCTAGCCCATTTAAGATCATTAAGCGGGAAGTTACAAAAATAAACAATACTCATTTTTTACATAGGATTCTTGAGTTTTGTCCAAAATTATCGAAATAGTGCCGGGGGCTTCAATATCGAGAATCGAACATTTCACGGTCCGTAAGCTCGAACCGTATCGATACGGATATAATAACCAGTGGAATGGTAACTATAAAGAGAGATTGTATTTTTTACTAGCGTCGTAAGAAGTCGGAATGTCCGACCGGCCCTTTGATCGTTTTGATAAGTGCTCGCGATTTTTTCTTCCCTTTTTTTGTTGGTAAAAAATGTTTCTGTGGCGCCGTTATTGATATTGGTTTGAAATGTATGATGGAATGTTCTGAGGGATGACTGAATTTAGAAAAGAAAATTTATCTACACAAACTATAAAGAAGGCAAGTTTTTTTTACCAAGTTCACTTACTTTGTACAATAATAATAATTGAAAATACGTTTTATCATTTAAGACCCCTCGTCCAAGCGCAATAATCCACACAATTTTGAGGAAAATTGCTATCGCTCGCGCCACCCGCTCATAAATATTGTGCTTGCCGAAATAAAACAGAGGAAATAGATAAAAAGCTAAACGGCTGTCCGCCGTGTCCGGGGACAGTGGTGCGGACAGATCGCGAAGACAAATGTGCTGATAAAATGTTTGGCTACCCACCAACTTATTTTTTTTTGTACTTTTTACGTGATTGATCGTGAAAATATGTTAAGTGCTGTAATATTTAGTCCTCTTGCCTGTCGTGTCTGAGTTTTTTAGTAGTACCTATAATGTTTGACATCATAAGTAACCTACTAATAATATTTGACTCTAATATTTATCACAAAAGGGAACATCATAGTGCATTCAGCACTTTAATCGTTCGATTATTAAGATAGCCGTAGATTAGATACCACCCTTGCTCAAAACAAGATGTCTGCTCCCATTTCGCGCATCTTATCTATCGAACATTATTTCATACACATCTATCGGAAAGCCATTTGAACTGTGTCTGATTTTATTCTAGGCAATTTATTTTCAATAAAGAACTATAAAAAAGACTTATCTAAATTGCTCGGGTGCGACTGAGGGGAGTGGCTGTCATAAAAGTCGATTCTTATTTACGTGTTCTGAACAAACGGAGAAACGAAAACTATTTATCGATAGTAAGAGGTGCCTCATGTCGGCTCTTTCTAACACCCCTATATTATCTTCATTTGTAACTCACAGAATAATTAATAAACAATCTAAAGAGATCTTTCAACTCCATTTATTTTTTTATTCGCTTCCAATTATCCGATTGCATGGACTTCTGATAGGCACAATATAACTTCAATAACAATGCTATAATTAAAAACCAATACCAATAAAAACCAAGTCAATAAAAATTGTTGCATCAAAATTTTCATTTTTACTAGAAGTTTCTATAGGACAAGGATGGCGAGCAAGTAAGTTGACCTTATGATAAGGGACAGTGCAGTGATTACAGATGCGTTGCCAACCTAGAAGGCTAAGATTAAAGATACCTTGATTGATTAAAGATACCTTGATTGATTTTTTTTTTCTTATTTCTTGTATAAACCTGCCTATACCTATCTCGGGAGAACGCCAGCCATAAAGCAATAAATGCATCCGTATCCGGCAGGGGTGCGAAAACCTTTCAATGAGATCATGAGCAGATGCTCATTGCTCATACACCTATATACGTTTGAAAGCATGAAAATAAACAAGAAAAGTATGGAAAAAATCATCTAGGTATCTTCGCAATTTAAAAAGCGTGCTACGCTAGAAGGACTGTTTGTAAAATTATAAATTATAGTGGTGAAAGCTTAAATTACCTATTGTATTTGCGTTGTTCTTTGAATAACTTAAAAAATAATAAATCCAAATAAAATATGTAGAATTCCAGTGTTAAAATTATTGATATAAAGAAGCGCAGTAAGAGCAGTGAGACGCTCGAGGCAGAAGGCGAGTAATATTATACGACAGCCCTCGCACACAACAGCCATCTAATTATGAGCACTAAAAACAGTAATTTCAATGCTTAATCTGTTATCTTGGGACATTTATCGACAGTTCTCATGATAGCCTCGATACCTATCAATAAAAACAATACGAATATGATGTGAGCGGAAAAAATAACTGGGTGATTGATGTTCCTCAAACTTTGCAGTCATATTTCACGTTATCGGTATAAGGCAGGAACAAAAATGTGCAAAATCATAATATATTTAGCCAATTGTGCCTGCAAGCAAGCGACTTCAATTTAAGGCGCATAGAAAGAAAGAAATTTAAATTTGTACTTATACAGAGACTAATTTACATGTTATTCGAGCAACAAACCCTAGGGGACCGTATCAGCCATTTATGAGTGGAAAGCATTAAAGAAAGGAAAACTCGATGGTTATGAAATATAGGTCTGTATAGAATAGGTATAATAACAAGAAAAAGAAGCCGCGTGCAAGAAAACGGCTCGCGGCGAACGAGCCCGCGGAAAGCGGCATTGTTCCGCGACTTTTAAAAACGGAACAAAATGAACGAGGGGAAGGAAATCGGATGAAAATATGAAAAGAATACACGTTGTGTAGAAAGAAGTGAAATGAAACGTCGGAGATCGGGTCTCAGCCGCGCGCGGCGGTCCGCAAATATAATTTGCATAGTCAAATAGCCGAACTTTTGTCTGCAGCGGATGTTCGCAACCATATTCGTTCGTTGCTTTTTAACCACACTCCCATTCTGTACCGGGCAGGGCTTTTATTGCATTTTTTCCCCTTTGAACGGATTCCTTCAATATTTCGTTGGGTCGTTTTTATTCATACGCTCGGTCATCGAATTGTTTTGCTTCATATTTCGCACGCTTCGTTCCGTACTGTTAATTCGGTTTGTTTTGTGAGCCTAGTAATCATTTCTACAAATTAAAATTAAAATAATCCTTGTCTCAAAAAATACATGATCCGAAAAATCATTCTACATTATTCCTAACTCATTAATTTTTTACAACAATAAAACTTGGTTCTCTAACAAAAGACTGTCAATTTGAATAGTCAACTGACAACTCATCATTGGTAACTCTCGCAATATAGTCCTTTGAAATTTAAAGTAAAATCAAATAGAACAATGAAATCATTATCATAAAATTATAATCGCTTTGAATTTCGAACTACCGGCTAGAATGAAGGCGGCAAAGGCAACTGACATAACTACTTTTGTTCATCCAGCGTAGATGCTGGCTGGATCAAATCGAATGAAATAATCGATTGAATTATTCCGACTCATGATTGGTTCCGAGTGAGAAACCAATAGGCCGGATTACTGAGCACAAAGGAAGCCGCCATGCGATGGATGCGTAGACAAATATTGACTCCTTGAAACAATGAGCGCCGGCGCCGCCGCTCCTATTCATATGGAAGGAACCACTTTGATTGACGCCTTTAATTCGAAAGAACGAATTACAAGAGCTTTTAATACAATGAATAATAAATTGCCATGCACAAAACTAATTTGTAAAATCAATGAACTGTCTCAATTAATTATTTAAGTGGAATTACCGGTACGGTGAGTTGATACCTACTGCTAATTTACGCATTAGTAAACAAAAGAGGTAAGATGAAAAGATCCAAAAATAAGCGTCAGTCGAGTGCAAAACTGTTTTGAGAGGTGTTAGAGCGAATCGATGCTCGGACTCGATGGTCCGTCGAATTTTCCACTGAACGGACCTTTGGACGCCAACCTTTGTATTGAAGAGAAATTAACTGAAAAAGGATGCTTCCATCTCAAAGCCAGTAATTATATACGGTTACGTAAATTATGTTATACTAGCTGTTGTCCGCAACTTCGTGTGCGTCCCGTGGAGAATTTCCATACGTACAACTAATCTTCGGAAACCCTCAAAAACCACCTTCAAAAATACCAAACTATTTTACTGAACTATTGTAAAGAAAAATACCTTAATACTTGTAAGTTGGAACTGTGCAGCTAAAAACCGTTTACCTATTTCATTAGAAGTTCGTTGCCATTATTTTTAAATAATTATACTGTGTTCCTTAATTAGAGACAGGATTATTAGGTATTGCAAAAAAACTGCGACGTTCGCACGTTATTACCGGTTCGTGTCGAAGGTCGCGCGATGACAAATGATGCGTAAGAGTCGATTGCAGTTTCATTAGCAACAACCTTAATTACTAGTGAATGTTTAATGAGAAAGAGCACTCTTTACTTTTATTTTACTCATCGTACTACCACAGATCACATACCACTTCTGCATTTACATTATGATATCACTTGTTGGTACTACGTAATATATGTTCGATTCATACTTATTTAAATACTTGGTATCTCTTCCTATTTTGGTCTCCTGAATTTAATTCCGTTTTTTTTGGTACCCAACTACTTACCGTCTTTCGTCTTATAGTTTCTAGGTGATGAATATACTTACCCGGAATTGACTCCGCTTCTGCTTTACAACTCGTCCAAGTGGTTTCAGCGAAAAACAAAGGCAATAATAGTAAAATTAATTACTTGTTAAAAATACTTGAGGTACTCTTCTAGAGTTACGTGTAACAGACAGCGTGAGACTGAGTTATTAATGGAATTCAAATGTCAACCGCATTTTTCAACTTCCAATCAAACTTGTCCTTCCTATCGTATATTTTTAATTCTCAATTCCGGGCATGCTCCCGGGGCGCAATGGCGGAAGGTTGTAACTTGCATTCTGTATTATTCATGCCCTCGTGACGACAACACCGCCTGCCTCTGAAATAAACAAACTAGTTTATGGCTTGCAGTTTGTCACGATCGTAGCTTCGATCGTGAATTATTAATTATTAATTATGACAAGTTTCAAGTGCTCGCTGGCATAGAAATCCCGCAGAAATCGGAATGTAACGTATTGTCCCCATACCGCCCCCTTCTCAGAGGAGGAGCGCGGAGTACATCAACACGCGTCTCGACTCAATCATTCGTCAATCAAGCATTCGTGAGAAAAAGATAGACACTCCACAAGATCACTCGTAAGAAAGGGATGCATTTAAGTGTAGACCGCCGATTATCGATGGGTAATAACAAAATGAATTATACACAACTGCCGCGAATCAAATCATTTCGGGCTCCGTATTTGAAATCGAAAAGTCGGTCGTGACACAGGAACGAAAGAGATGGTTGCGGTGCGGTTTTCAAGTTTTGTTACGTGGAAGTATGGGTATGCATGTCGAGAGGAGTATGGCGTACGAGGTATGCGCGGAACCGTTTATTTAGTCGGAGTTTTGTTGTTCTGCGTGCCGTATTCGTAGTAATTGTTATTTCGATACGGTGCGAAAGCGGTACCTTTAAAGGTGACTTTGAGTTGGCCCTGACAGTATTTACGGAATATTTAATCGCTTATAATGTAAACACGTGTATTCCACTATTCGATAATAATAAAATATAATAGTGTAGGTATACCTGGGCATTTGGCATAATTGAATTATTTTTACAGTTTGCGTGATCAAAGTAATAACATCTAGAGATATAAATAAGCAAGAAAACCACTGACTATTAGAATACTCTTTGGTTATCTGCTTCCATTCTCTCTTAGCCGCTTTGCGCAGGACTTTGCTCTGCCTAAAAATATGACGTCCCAATCTCTTTCGGCTTTAACCTATCCACTCTCTGACTTGTTTTCCTGAGTGGTTATGGATTCTTAGACAGAAGTGGTACTATTGCCACTTCAGTTTAAAAAATATTATGTAAATATTCTAAACTTATTATTCTCCTTTCCAACAGTGATGTACCAGAAACGGCTAAAGAAGGAGCGAAAACAGCGGCAACAGGTACAGGACCAGCTGGAGATGGAGCTAAAACGGCGGCAAAAGATCGAAGAAGCTCTCAAGCAGTCGGGCGCGCCTGCAGAAATACTCAGGATCGTTACTGGTAAGAATTTAAAGGCACATTCTTGGTAGGCCAAGTAAATCCTGCTTGGAAACAGCTGCTATTTGAACATACACGAAGATAAAAATTACTTGTCATTTTCACTGTCGCTCTGTATTAACAAGGAATTCACAGATTTTGCACTGGCTTACAAAATAATCTGGGCACCGATCGCGTTCGTATATAATCGAACATAGTAATCATACCTGATATTATTCAAGATGATAAACATTATCTTTAAACGCGTGCTTAATACATACGCGGATAATGAAGTCTTGTAACTAAGATTAGTTTCAACAAGTTAATCTTCATACGAAACGTCAAGCACGTCAAATTGTCAATGCTATCACTATCAGCCTTATTCAACAAGTTAATAATGTGAGCGTACGTGCCTCTGACATGTTAACTCACCGTCTGTCAAACTATCCATTGGAGTTCATATTTAAACCAATAAGTCAATAAACGCTATGGTGGAATTTGAGCCCTAACTGATGTTGTTTAGATTACTATTTAATCATAGACGAGGGTGGCTTGTGACCTTGTTTGATTGGGCTCGTATGTAGTGCGTGACGTAAGAAGGGCGGGTGCGCTGGTGAAGGCTTGTACTAATCTCCGTGTCAGGAAATCGTTTCGCAGACCATTTGAAACGAGGGTTCGGATACACTCGCACGCATTTAAGTTCAGTTTCTTGCATAATCGCTGTTTGCTTCAACATTTATTGGCTGTCAATCAGCTGGATTACTCGTACCATTCACCCATTACCTAGCCTAGCTTTTGCACAGGATAACATGCAAGTTGTTCCACTTATCTAGATCAGGCAACTACCAGGGGCCTTACTATGACGTCATAATGCGATTCAATTCCGATAAAATTTTACGTTTTAGCTGTCATTTTTGACATTCCTAGTATGGATTTGACAACGAGCGATCCAACTTTGGTTCGGATTTGAATCGCATTAAGACGTCATGGTAAGGCCCCAGTACATTATTTAATCTATGTAATTGATAGTAATATTACAAAATTTACAGTACATTCATTGACAACTAAAATCAGTTTTTCTAACCTTACCCTGCGTTAAAAATGCAATGAAAATCGACGATCGGTACCTACTCGAACTCGCCCTCATACCATATGAAATTTTATGAAATCGAAATAACCACTTTACACTGTGCACCTAAGGTTCATTCCAATGTCGTCAAATTACCGTCAAAATAAAATAAAATGTGTAGGTGCCTGCGCCGATTCTTTGTGATTTTCTTCACACCCCTCCTCTCCAACCATAGAGCAGACAATCTAATACAGAGAAAATTTAAAAAGAGAAAATTAATCCAAGCCGAAATTGGCGATTACTACATTGGCCAACCGAAGGTCTACGTGGTCACCAGAGTTGAGCAGGCAGGTATTATGATCACTATGTATAGTTAATGTTTAGTCGTTGTATGGCATACTGAATGAAACTAGATTAATATTGGTAAAAACCAGAAAATAAACATGTAATCTAAATTCTAATTACTTAAATGACTACATAGAATGTACCAGTTGCTTCTCTACCCGCGCAGATGGTAAAAGCCCATCGAGGGAATGGGCTAAAATAATAGGAATCATGTTATAGGCGATGAGGCTAGCAACCCATCACTATTTTGATTCCATTTTCCACCTATACGCCCACAATCTTGCTAAATGTGGCCTATAGGTACCTGTTACCTTAGGCTCTGTCTACCCCGTAAGGGATAAAGGCGTGATTTGTGTATGTATGTATGTGTGACTTTGTTCCGTGTAGAAAATTAAAAAAAACAATCGCAAAGAATAAGGTTAGTAAGACGAAAAATTCAGATGTGTTGCCATCATTTTAAAGCCTTTATGACCACTCTAATTAGTATTCTCAATGTCTCCCACAGAGAACCTATCAACACCGACGCAGGAGCCGGCGCGGCCGGATCGCGAGAACGGAGACAGCAAGCCGCCCAGCGCTGAGCCACCAGCTTCGTCACCCCCATTCCAGCGGGACCCGCCTCGCACGCCGGACAAACCGCAGTGGAACTACCCACCACCGCCCGTCGATATCATGGCTGGGGGCGCTGCCTTCTGGCAGAACTACTCCGGTGAGTTTCCCTTCTAAGCCTTGAAGTTCCACGTCGTCAGCAAACCGATATGGAACTTCACGCTGTTGAAGCTCTGATACTTGGCCACGAAGCTAATAGATCACTTTTGATTTGCGTTTGGACGTCTTGGTGGTTTGGAAAGTAGGTATCCTAAACTCATAAAGTGGCGCAGTTGTAACAAAACGTAATTTTAAACATTGCCTGCGCAAGACATCTCTACCTACTATACAGTTTCCTTGTTATAATTTATTTTCTTTACGTCATATCTTTAGAAAAGTCGTACAACAAAAACTTCAAACTTATGAAGCAATAATGCCAAGCAGGAATTCCAATAATTCAAAAGTACAAGTTGGTAGTATTATTATCATTTAATAATATATATTGGGGCTGCATTGGAATGTATTCTCAGTTATTAGGCTGGTAGAAAATATGCTAGGGATGGAAACTCCTTCACCGGGAAAAAATCCAGATATAAATAAAAAAATATTGCTAAACACAATACATGTTGCTAAGCTAATCGTAAAACACGAAAACGGCTAGCACAACATTTTTATTAAAACATATTTATAACATATTAATATATTTATATTTTTATTAGGGATAAGTCCGCCTTTGTGC
Source organism: Pandemis corylana (assembly GCA_949127965.1). Classification (NCBI taxonomy): domain Eukaryota; kingdom Metazoa; phylum Arthropoda; class Insecta; order Lepidoptera; family Tortricidae; genus Pandemis; species Pandemis corylana. Next base: position 7,903,137 of record OX421858.1, on the reverse strand, counting down.
ATATATCTCAGTGTTTGTCAATTGTATTTGTCTTGTTTATTTTGCACAATAAAGAGTTTACATACATACATACATACTTATTTGTAAAAGTCCAACAAAGAATTTTATTTCACCAGGGTGAAGCCGCGGGAATAGTATCTATGTAATACAAATTGACATATAAATTGTGTGAAGGAAGTCATTTAGCAAAACCGAAAATTATGTTTGTTTTGTGTAACGCTAAAACCAAAAATACGTTCTTTTTGCATTCATGTTCTCTTTGTCGACAGCCCAAAAATTTCATTAAATTGCACCGGCCTGCAGTAGGCTAAATTCGACTGCACCAGGCCACGATACTTCCTTTGATCTCCAAATTGATAACACAATGGTTATATATTCCGTGCACCGAAACAAATTGTTTTATTACTAACGAACATCGCCTTTAATTTCTTACCTGTTCCCTAGCATTGTTTTTTGCAAACGAACAGCATTTCAAGTGGAAAACAGCCGTTTTAAATGTTACCGTAACCCCAAGAATCATTCAAAACGCACGCAAACACGCGAGACGAATTAAGCACTCGCAGTCGTAACAGAAATAGCCAAACAGTACAATTTAATTGCACAGAGTAGGTAGCTCGCAAATGTAAAGTGATTTAATTGAGGAAAAACCAAGTTAAAAGCAAAGGCACAAAATTATGAAATACGATAATTTAAAGCATGGCTAACAATATATAATTCCCTAAGTTTACTTATCATGAACGGGGACTATAAATGATAAAAAGTTGCCAACATAAAAACAAAAATTAAAACTTGAAGCTTTCCATCGCCTTTTGCAGTTCCGTCGGTAAAAAATATTCGTAAATTAGAAAAGTTTTTCTCCTTTCTTTGACGAACGGGATGAGTCAAAAATGTAAGGCAGAAATAAGAATCTTTTCATTGAAATGATAGGTTTTTAATTAAAAAAGTCTAATTATTTTTCATGCTTAAGGCACCGGGCTCATCTTTCATTGAAAAAATATTAAATAGTACATACATATCTTTTAAGCAGCGCCGTTGAAACTGATAAGCAACTGATGGTAAGTAATATAAAGTTGAAAAATTAATAAAGAGGGAACTTCTCCCGGGTACTTTATAGGTGAGCTTGTAAAATGAATGGAAATAAAATTGTACCGCACAGGTGCGGCCGAAACCTTTGACGATAATAACTTTTTGTTTATCCTTCAGAAATACAAAATACCGCAGCATTTGCCGATGCTTACGAATTTTTTTCTTACGGTACGGTACAGCCGTATTTACCAATACATAGCTACAAACTAAAATGTTTTGTCACATTGACGTTATACCCATCTGCTCTTTCTTATTCGAGTGATAAACACAGTGGTCCTGCTCACTAAACAGTAAAAAATGAAGTCCAATCCAATAAAACAAATTAAATGTAATCAGTCTAATCAGTCCGTAGAAGTTCTGGCATGTCATTGTGAGCCGCGACGTCACAGAGGTTCGTAAATTATTTAAAGTCTGTGTCGGAGTCACGAACGAGTTGGCCTTTTGAAAAAAGTACAAAAAACAGTTAATAGAAAATCAATCCCATCTCTGAGATTGGCTACGCTCCGACAGTCATCGAGCTACGTACGATGACATTACCGTCGAATGTTGACCACTTATTCATTGGAGTCACAAGAAAATTTGACAATCTACACTTCTACAGGAACACTTCAAATCATCTTAAAACTAGCATGCCACCCCTTTCACGAAAGTACCACCATGACAACCCTTTGGCGTACAACCTTCTCGAATTTCGAAAAATAATTAATCAAGTTTTTTTTTTTGCAAGATTTTTTAACAATAATTAAAATTACGAGAACAATGAACGAAGGTGTCGATTGCGGCGTAAATTTAAAATTTTTAATGATGGACTCCGATGGCCTTTAGTATATCTTGTTTTAGCAATTATTTTTATTTTGCTGATATCAGTGTTAAATTTCAAAAACATCGTAACATCTTCCCGTAAAAAATGTTTGTGAGTTCTGACAAGGTACCTACAAAAGCATTATGAGAATTTCTTGACTAAACACATTGAAGTGTTTTAATTACAACGGACAGATAATTCAATGTCTTAAAAAAACTTTAGGTTCATAACAACAATAAGTTTTTGTGGGTGACGAATAAGGGAAACAATTGGTCGTCAGAGCGACCGGGCGGCCACCAAATTGTAATTTCTTGCTCGACTCTCTATTTAGTTATGAAATCGATTCGTTTCTTGAGAAATTAATCGACAGCTTGATCTGTTTTTCTCTTCGCATCTAAAAAGAGTAAAAGAACTGACTGAAATACGTGAAACAGACCACTGCTATCTGGAAAAACCAAAACGTTCGGCTCAAGACACTAAACAGCCATCAAGCAATTAAATGAGAAGACTCGTCTTTTCTTTAGACGTCGACAAAAAGAAACAGTAACGTTAAACTTTTATTAAGCTAAGCGCTCAACCATTACAGGTATTTCAAAGAACAAATAGATTATAGCACTCAAAGAAGCCGGCAATTTTATTTTAAGAGCGGCAAATGCAAAAATATTACGTATTCAAACAAACCTAATGGGACATTTAGGGGTGGCAGCGAACTGAAACGGCAAAGGCCGAAGCTTTTAAGTGTATAATATTTAATTGTGACGCCCTAGGCGTATAATCTCGCCCGGGATAATAGGTTTCTGTTTCGGGACAACCCTCGCAGGCGACACTTGCGAGTGTGATGCCCTGCAGCCAGTCTCCACTGAGACAAATCGGATTATAATTGAGTTATTATAACTGACAAATGTTTTTTCAAACAGAGTGTTTCACTTCCAGTGACTCATTTGCTTTGAATATTTTTGAACACTTAAAAACATTCAATGTTGTTTCGTTTCTTAGGATCGAGAGTTAAGCTTAAAACCAATGGATAATAAAAATGAAAAATACAAAATGAGAAAAAAAATAGGTCATAAATTTGGACACTCAAATCATAAATTGCAAACGAATGCCGGGATAAAAATTGAATTCCCTGTTGAGAAAATGTTCCATCAAAGTAAGCAAAAAAAACGCGATTCCGTTTATATCTTTTATATCTCGTAAATTGCAGGAGGCGGCAAGCGTTGCATGAAATTGAATAAGCATATTTCGTAAAACGTCGACGTTTTCGGAGACAATTGCCTTACCTCACCTACTCTTGCCTCTTCACGAACTTTGTCAATTTTCTTAAAATCTTATTACTGTGTCTTCTGTTCTTGAGACGCGTTTCAAGTTTTTATTCAAATTATATTCGAGCGTCTGTCTGTGTTGATGTAGCTCAGCATTTCTATAAGATTTAAATTTTCTAGTTCGGTGATAAACCTCCTTCACCTTACATGAATCCTTACGTTTAAGAAATATTACGTACAATATCTTAAACCTCAGCGCACCCTTCTAAACGCAAATTAATAATTACCAATATTGCAAATGACAGACACGTTTTTACCGAGAAGTATGTCGAGTATTAATTTGACAAGTAGCGCACTCCCACGAGTCCGTTTGATCCGGGCTTCGCAGAACATTAATGACATTTTCCGGGACGGCTCACTTGTATTTCAGCCTGGATATGAACTTTAATTTGAACGGTGGGTGTATGGCGTACGTAGACTTCTTGTCAAGCAATAATATTCTTTCCAATTTGCGATCTGATTTTAGATTATATTAGTACTGATAGGCCATAATATTGTGGCCATTTCTTGACGACTAAACTCCATGGAATTCAAAAGGGTGGAATTTTTTTATTAATAATGTTTTTTTTTCTTTTTGCCAACAGAATCCCTCGCTCAGGAGCTGGAAATGGAGCGCAAGTCGCGCCAGCAGGCCATGGAGCGTGACGTCAAAAGCCCCCTGTCGGAGCGCGCCAGCTACTACAAGAACTCAGTTCTGTTCAGTTCAGCCACTTAGCTACCAGACGCCGGGGCCGCCGACCACCCCAGGACACAGGAGCAGGACTACGACAAGCCTGACGAGAGGAAACCCATCATCAGCGTCAAACCCGAATTCAGGGAAAAATAGGATCCAAAGATTTACTGACACTCGACGGTCCCCAGTGATTCTAACGAACGAACGTCTTCGGCTCGACTTGGAATCGTTCATGTACATTAATGTTCATCCGATTGTTTATTATAGTCAAGTTTTTCGTATAAAGATCTCGATGAAGTAAGTTGTACTTCCCTATCTTGAGATTAAAAGCACTACAGTAATGTAAATATTGTTATTAAATTTAGGTAGATTTCGTGGCGAAGTCTCATGAACTCTTCTTCCATAGTAAAATTTGTAAATATTGCTTTATAATTAAATATGTAAGTCTTACTGTTTATCGACGATTCACGTTATTTATTCGTCTGAACATTTAATCTATAACGAGAGTACCTTTTAACTATGCCATATTTAAAAATTAAGAATCGAGCAATTTCTTTACTTTTTGATTGTTTATACTTCGTACACAAATCACATAGCGCGTTCTTGATGTGTTCATAAAATGATCGAGTATCCACATATCCTTAGATTTGGACAGTTAAGAATAATCTGGGTTCATCTATTAATTGATCACGAAAACGGTAGGAATTGATCAAAGACTGTTTTTTGAGATTTTTTCGTGCTCTACCTACATGTTGGCTCAAACCGGTTTATATCAGGTGTATTATTTGAGTTCCTAAAGCACATTATGTTCATTGAAACTAAATTATATTTAAGAAGGTACGGTCAAGTGCAAAAATAAGTATCGATACGAACTTCTCAAAAATATGTCCCACGACCTTATTACGCCGGTGTAAGAGCGTATGGTACTTATTTTTGAAAGTTTGACTAGATACATATTATTACACTTGAGTGTACCTGTACATTTATTCGTAATACGAACTCATTGACCATAATGAAAATAATAGGATTATATTGTGATCTTCAATCGTGTAATTTATTCAATTTTAGTGCAATGATTAGATGTAACTTTAACTATATATCTGCATTACCTTGCGATAGATTCGTTACGTTAGCTGTTTACGACTACGTTGTACATGAACCTTATGGACTGAAAACAAAATACAGTTTTGCGTACAATATACCCTAAGTGTTTACTTTAACGTTCGGTGACGTAGAAGCTGTATAAATTATTGTAATCGCTATATCTCATATCCATAACGCAGAGTCGATGTATGGGTAGTTATCTTTACAGTAAGTGCGGTAGTTTTAACATTATATATAAAGTATAAATGATAGCGTTATTTATATGCTTAGTTTACGGAATGACTTTGAATGTCTACTGTAATTTCAATAAGATTTAGATATTGCATCTGGCGTGATATTGGCGCTCGGCTATTAGAAAGTTATAATGGTAGAAACAAAGTAGGGGTACGTTTTGTACGTCGCGCGAGCCCAGCGCGTGCTGCGGAGTTAGACATGGGGATGGCAATAGTCCGGCGCCGACGCGACGCGCGCACGCCTGATGCGACGTTTCATCAGTAATGGGTAATGAATAAAACTTAGTTGTTACTATAAATGTTTAGCTGAGCATGTGTGGTTGTATGAAAAGCGTGAATGTGGTACTTTTGTATCATTTACTTTCCATTTCCACAACATAATGTAGAGATGACAATACTAACATAGAACAAATATTAGTAAATTTGCTCGATCTGTATACAATTCCAGTATTGTCCATTGATATTTTATTCCGGCAGGTGATGAGGCTTTATAAAAAGGTGTACCTTAATGACCTTCTATTGTCGAATGCAATTTTGAGAGCAAGTGTTATTATTTATTATTTCTATTATAATTATTATTATTATTATTTTACTTAAAAATTGTGTGTGTGCCTTGTATCGTAGATGAAAATATCAAGATTAAAAAGTAAAATATCATTTTGTCTTTTCTTATTATCGTCGCGTATCCCCGCTACCTGGCTTATTTGACATTGAGGTTGATAATGAGAAAGTCAATTGGTCGGTTACAGAGGTTTAATGAATAAAAAGGGACTGATTTACATGAAATGTTGCGTGAAATAAAAATTGAATAGCGAGGTGACGTGCGCGCGCGCCGAGGGATTCTTGAGACTGACGTCACGGATGGAGCGGAGCGGGCCGGCATCGAAACGCGGTGGAACCTGCATGCTAGCGGCGTGTAGGTAGGCGTTAACAGGTTGCCCCCCTTGGAATATCCTGTTCCAACATTGGTAGTGGGCAAATGCGGTTGTATGCTCTTCTTAGTGTACCAGTGGATGTTCGGACATCTGCTACTCTTGAAACATCGTCGTGCTTGCCTCTGTAGAGGTGAGTGATTCTGCCAATCAACCATCTGTTCGGTGGCAGCCGGTCGTCTTTGATAAGAACCATCGCGCCTTCATGAAGTTCTGCATTGCTCCTGTGCCATTTTGTGCGTTTTTGTAGCTCTGAAACATACTCCTTGTAGTAACGGTTCCAAAAATGAGCCTTCAATTGCTGAACTCTCTGGTATCGTGGCATAAATTGAAGTGAGTGATCTTGTACCTGAGGAGAGGGAAGCAGAGTCAACGTTCGTCCAATTAGAAAATGAGAAGGAGTAAGTGGTACTAAATCGGATGGATCAGTGGATAGGGGAGTCAGCGGCCTAGAATTAAGAATTGCCTCTATTTGCACTAACAATGTGTTCATTTCCTCGTAGGTTAGAAATGCCATAGAAAGAACTCTTTTTAAATGATGTTTAATTGATTTTACAGCACTTTCTGCCATTGAATTAAAATGTGGGCTATAAGCTGGGGAAAATTTGAAAATAATAGAATGTTGAGCAGCGTACGAACTGACATCTTCATTACATTGTTTTAAGAATTTTGCTAAGTCATTACACGCGCCTACAAAATTTGTACCATTGTCCGAGAACAAGTATACAGGGCGACCTCTGCGTGCAATGAAACGGTCGAGTGCTGCTAAAAAACACTCTTTAGTCAACTCGGTGACTAATTCAATGTGTACAGCCCTTACAGTTAGACACACAAATACACAAATGTAGGCTTTCATATGCCTACACCCTCTGCCTTTTCTGTTCGCTATCAATAATGGGCCGGCATAATCAACTGCTGTGTTCACGAATGGAAACTCGCCCTGAGTGCGTTCCTTGGGCAGATCCGACATGATAGGCTGAATTGTTTTGCCTGAAAAACGTAAACACACGAGACAGTTATGAACCGTTTTCCTCGCAAGATTGCGTCCGCCTATGGCCCAATACTTATGACGCATAGATGCTAACAAAAGTTGTGGTCCAGCATGCATAAGGTTAATATGATATTGTTTAAATATAAGTTGTGTCACGTGATGTGAGGCATGGAGCAATATGGGATACTTTGTATCGTAATCATAATTGGAATTCGATAACCGACCACCCACGCGGATCAGTCTATTATCTTCTTGAAAGAATGGATTGAATTTTATAAGTTGATTTTTAATTTTTAATTGTTTTTTGGAAGATAAAAATTTATACTCTTCGGGAAAGGATTCCATCTGTGACAATTTGCATAGCAGGTACATTGATGAATTTAATTCTATAAGTTTTAAATGGTTCGTATGTTTTGAACGTGGATTACGACAGTTATGAATGAATCGTAATATGTACGCTGTAATTCGCTGTAATTTATTGATATTTGAATATTTGTGTATAAATGAGTGCAGATCATTGGTTAAACTTTGTGTTTGTGAATTAGTGTGACATTGTATTTTAAATTCAGGTAAGTCACTTTCCTTAATTTGTGTTGGATGTGTTGGCCAACGACACTCGGTTTCTAACAAGAATGATGGACCGTGCCACCATAGTGCGCAACCCTGTAGCCTTGCAGCATCAAGCCCTCTAGAACCAATATCAGCTGGATTCATGCTGGTAGGTACATATCGCCATGAATTGGGTTCAGTGAATTCTACTATTTCGTTGATTCGGTTGAAAACGAACATCTTTAATAAATGAGTGTTGGAGCTTTTTATCCAACCGAGAACTATAGTAGAATCACACCAGTATGTAGTAGAGTCTATAGGAAGCCTAAATGATTGTGTAACCTTGCTTACAAGCCGAGCAGCTAGCAGTGCACCGCACAGCTCAAGGCGTGGCATTGTTAGTGACTTTAAGGGAGCTACTCTGCTTTTCGCCATCACTAGGTTGACTGTAATAATATTATTAGATTCTAATGATCGTAAATAGACACAAGCACTATAGGCACTGTTTGACGCATCTGAGAAAGCATGAATTTCAATTCTAATAGGATGGTCACAAACAACATATCGAGGTATTTTAAAGTAGTTTAAAATTGGAAGTGTTTGAATAAATTTATACCACAAATTAGCTAAATCAGTAGGAATTGTTTCATCCCACGATAATTTTGAAGACCACAATTTCTGAAGTATGATTTTTGCTATTAAAATAGCTGGATTAATTAGACCTAAAGGGTCAAAAATTTGCGAAATTACTGACAATAATGTTCTTTTATTGATAACTTCAGGAATTATAATATCCTTAACTGAATATGTGAAACAATCTTCCTTACATGCCCATATTAGGCCGAGTGTTTTACATTGCTCGTCTTTGCTAAGACTGAGCAGTGAGTCTGTATGGGTGACGCCATGTAACTGTTCAAGGATTTGTGGATTATTAGAATGCCACTTACGGAGGTGAAACTGCGCACTTGATAATTTATCTATGACACCCTTACATATTCTTATTAATTCTGTTTCACTATTGTGGCCAGTAATCAGATCGTCCACATATAGGTCATTAATGAGGACCTCCTTAATGGAATTATCATCACTTAGATGGCCTAGCTCAACAATACATCGTGTCGTAATCCAAGGTGCTGATGACGTTCCGTATGTGGCAGTCAACAAAGAGTATGATTTTAACTGCTGTGTGGGTTCGAATCTCCAAAGTATTTGCTGCAAATTGTGTTGTGTTTCATTAACTAATACCTGTCTGAACATTTTTTCAATGTCAGAGGTCACTACATGTTTGTGTTGACGAAACCTTACCAAAATATTAATTAGATCATTCTGTACTATCGGACCTGTCATCTGAATATCATTAAATGACAAACCTGACGATGTAACAGCTGATGCATCAAAAACCACACGTAATTTCGTGGTTAGACTTGACTCACGTAAGACTCCATGATGTGGTAAGTAGTTGTTTATCGAATATTGATTATTGGTGGATGTATTTTCAGACATGTGTCCGAGATCAATGTATTCCTGAATAAATTGACTGTATGCTTGTTTAAATAATGGTTCTCTTTTGAATCTGCGTTCAAGTGACAAGAACCTGGATGAAGCTTGAGTGTATGAATCGCCTAGTTTATCAGGAGATTGTTTGAGTGGAATGGTAACCACAAAGCGACCGTCTGATTGACGAGTCGTGTTTTGAATAAATGATTGTTCGCATGCGTAGTGTTCTTTAGACCAGTTGTTACCCCCCATGCAAGTTGGCGTAACCGATTCCAGCTCAAAGAACCTACTGAGTTTATTATCAAGCTCTGTGTCTTGAATGTGGTGGCAGTGGACTGTAGTATTGCGATTTGTTTGTTGTGAATGAATGACACCAGACACTAACCAACCTAATCGTGTTTCACTAAGTGTTGGTTTTGCCTTGCCAAGTGAAATGCGTTTGCTGCCTAAAATATCCCAAAAGATGTCTGCTCCTAATAACATGTCAACCTGCGAAGGTGTGTTAAATGTAGGATCAGCCAACTCAATGTGGTTAGGTATATTTAATGATATGTATTCTATCTGTGAACTAGGCAATGATTGCGTTATATGTGGAACAATGAAGCAGCTGACTTCTGTTGTGTATGTTTGATCATAACACGATAAAATCGAGACATTACAACGTTTTGTGATTTGTGATGTCTGATGATTTAAGCCTTCAACTGACGTGCGTGTTGAAAACGTTTTTAAATTAAGTCTTTTGGATAATGTTTCTGTTATGAAACTGGATGTGCTACCATTATCAAGTAAAACCCGAACCTTTTGAGAGTTATTGTATTCACAGTTTGAAACATTAATGATAGCTGTGGATAATAACACTAAATTAGTGTTTATGGATGAAAGTGAAACGTTTTGTTCAACTATATCTGAATGATTGGATTGATTATTTTCTAAGTGGGTAGTTGACAAAACTACACTGCTAGTGCCTGGAATAGCAACTTTCGTATCTGTGTGTGATTGTAAGTGTAGTAATGAATTATGATTACCGGAACAAATGGTACACGAGCCCAAACGACAATCCTTGCCGTTATGATTACGTAAGCAATTTAAACAAAGATTTAGTGATTTAATTTTTTCTATTCTGGTTTCAATGGGCATCGATTTGAACCTATAACATCTGAATATGGCGTGATTATGTTTGCAAATAGGACATGTTATGGGCTTGTGTCCCTGATTTGTACCTTTACTTGGTGAATTTACAATAAATGATTTGCTACGAATGACTGAACTGTCACTATGTCTGCGTTTAATGTGCGATGTCTCCTCTACTGTCTCCAACAAATCAGCACGGCCTTTCAGAAAGTTGTTAAACTCTAGTAATGTGGGTATTTTTTCATCACTGTTATTTCGTTTGACCTCCCATTCGCGACAAGTTACATGGTCTAATTTGTTGGATACAATATGAATTATAAGTACGTCCCAGTATTCTGTAGGTAACTTTAGTGTTTTTAATGCTCTTAAATTTCTGTTTACTGTATCTATGACGTTACGCAATGCTTTAGCAGATTCCTTACTAATCGGTTCTATGTTGAAAATTGATTGAATATGATTATTTATTAACAGTCTACTGTTATCAAAACGTTCACAAAGAAGTTGCCAAGCTATTATATAATTATCAGCCGAAAAATCTAAAGATTGAATCATACAGGCTGCATTGTCTCTTAAGGCTGCGCGCAAATAATGAAACTTGTTTATATTAGGTATCGAATCGTTATCGTGTATTAACGATGTATAAGTATCACGAAACTCTAACCATTCTTGATAGCGACCAGAAAAGTTCGGCAAGTGTATGACTGGTAACCTAAAAGTGGGCCCACCTGCAACGGCAGTACTTGAACCTGTCACCGAGGAGTTGTCAGCAGCCGTCCCTGCGACCGCCTTGCACGCAGCGGCGGCGTGCTTGTCCAGCGCGTCGCGGGCAGTGCCGATCATGCTGTAATACTGGACCTCGAAGGTTTCCCGCTCCTTGTACTGGTCATCTGGAGTTTCACAACAATTTTCTATGTCAGTTTGCACGTTATCATATTCTGAGTAGAGATCTTCAAGTTTGGATAAACGAACATTTAATTCGTTAATTTGAATACCACTAAGCGAAGTGCAACAACTCAGTAATGCATCTAAGTATGTTTTAAATTGGGTAAGCTTTGTTTTATGGCTAGCTCGGCGTCTGATTAATGATTTTAAATCCATTTTTATGGAAATAAACCAATGGATGAAAAATATGAATTTGAATGAATGAATTAATAAGCCGAGAAGAATGTAAAGTAAGCTGAAATGAAACGGCAAAGGTTAAAATTGTAAAAGGTTTGAAGATTGAAAAAGAAGAACGATACTTAAATAAGCAGTGAATAGCAGATCTGGTGCAAAAGCCAATTTCCACGGCCACGCCACGCACGCAAAGTCACAGGGCGCGTGCGCCGCTCGCCCGACACAAAGAAGCTGGAATGTGCAGAAAAAAATACACCGATTATAATGCACAAGCAATATATGTACCTAATAGCGGCTCGAACCTAACGGGATAATTAAACACTAAAGCAGTGCAAACAGTGCAATTTTAACTTTGAAATTGGGACAGATTGGATTTATGGATAGGTATTTTAAACAAAGATATTTTACAAATATAATGAAGAAGGAATGTTTAGTAGTACAGGGATAATTGGAACGAACTCACGACTTGCGTTACCCTTCCTTGGTTATCACTTCTCTTGTTGTTGTTCTCGAATGCTCGATGTCGCGCGCGTTGAATATTACACCGCCGTCGTAAATGAATATCTACCGCCGTTGTTGACAGTTATTCAACCTTCTCGATGTATGATTTCAATGCTCTGAATCCGTTGAATCCGTCTCGAATGGACCAAATGATAATGAGAAAGTCAATTGGTCGGTTACAGAGGTTTAATGAATAAAAAGGGACTGATTTACATGAAATGTTGTGTGAAATAAAAATTGAATAGCGAGGTGACGTGCGCGCGCGCCGAGGGATTCTTGAGACTGACGTCACGGATGGAGCGGAGCGGGCCGGCATCGAAACGCGGTGGAACCTGCATGCTAGCGGCGTGTAGGTAGGCGTTAACAAGGTAAACAATAAGGTAATATACATTTTATTCCGTTCTATATACAGAAAAGAGAACTACTTTAAACATAGTATAGTTTCCTTTATACTCATATTCATAATAATTAGAGTTATTATATATCGTTATTATCATTATTACAATTTAAAATTTAAAAAACTGCAGCACTAAAATAAAACAAATGTCTCGATGTCAGTAAGTAGTAAACTTTGACAGCCAGGAAAAGAGTTCGTCGAATGTTATAGAATGTGTGAGTTCCTGAGTTTAATTTTAAACCATCTTAAGGGAGTATAAAGATCACAGAGGATAATTCTTCTTATTCTTTTTCAATATTTCATTTTAAACCAACCTAAATCAACTCGCCAAAAGCGATCTTATTCTACTTTTGCAACGTGAAAGATGGTGACTAGATAATCATCCGTTTTAAACAGTAACATTATCTGTAGCGGGAGCCGTGAACATGCACATCGCTTATTTGATATAATGTAAAAATTTATATCGGCAGTCGATAACTCTATATTCATATAAATAAGTTAAGGATAAGGTTCTGCGCATGCAATACAAAATGAGGCAATCGAATAACGTTAACGTAGATTGTATAGCCGAGGATCTAGCGAGTTGTGAGAGATCGAGAAAGTGAGCGCCACAATGTAAGTACCGAAACTTCACTAGTATATATTATCTTAATTTGTACTTGGCTCTAAAGAAAGGAAAACGAAGCGGTTGACAAGCAGAAGAAATGCCTCGTAGCAGATAAGTAACACAAGTTAAGTGATAAATTACAGAATTTGACGCGCATAGTAGGTAGGTATTTAAACGTCGTCACTTGCCTTATGTCAACGAACTTACCTAATAGATTGGATTCTCAAACTAAATGATTAAAACAAATTTCTACAATTGGCAAACAAAAATACAAGGAACTTAAACTAGGTATAATTAAGAATACAGGATGTTTACTAACACTTCCAACCGAACAGAGCACTGGCGCTGGTGAACAATGGGTCTGTCAGTTCCCAATAGTACCTTCTGCAAGTTTGTCTATGAGAAATGGTAAATAAAAAAACTTAAATAAGGACAAACAGAATTGAAACCATAAAATTGTGGTTTTATTCTGGCCACCTAGCCATTTTGTTAGGCACCAAATAAGCCGATTTAAAAACAATTTAATGAGACAATGGAGATAATTACCATAGTTTCTACATAAAAAAACATGACAATACTTAATCACATTTACCTACATCTAAAATGGGCAAAGATTTTTAAAGAATTGGTTTTGAAGAAAAAATTTCATTAATGTAATAAAATTCAAAAAATTGCCGAAGTAAATTACAAAAAGCAATTTAATCGAAAGAACCAATAAAACAACCATATCATAAAGCTGCACAGTAACCACCCCATTTTATACAGAAGTTGGACTCGCTCTTATCGCAATTTTAAATCCTGTGAAATCGGAAAAGTTCATATTTATTGCTAATAGATTCTAGCTCGATGAACACCAGGTTATTTGGGATGCAATTTTATTTTGTCCATATGAATGATTTTTATTTTGCCTCCCGGGCCGGTCGTCCGCTGATGCGATCATGCCCTCTTCGATTTCGGACATGCATCCCCTTTTCGAACGTATGCGGAGATATATTCGGCAAATCGTCTTTCCCGGTTGGTTAGATTTGGAAATGGAAAGTTACAATTAAAAAGCCCGTGGGCTTCACATTTTTGGGGTCCGGCGTGGTGGTGGAATTGATTGCGATGGCGTAGATGCTAATCTTAAATTGACCAAGAGTTTGATCATTGATTTACAAGGACGTTTGCAGCAATTTGAATTTAAGCTTATAAAAAAGCATTTATAGGTAAACTAGCTTGACAGAGAGCTGAAGAGATTTCCCAAACAACCGAAAATAGTAGCAATCTACTTAAGGAGACAGCAGAAATTAGAACTTTATATACATACAATGCGGATCACCGCCTTTTAAAAAAAAGTAGGCTCGTTCTCGCAGCACCCTAGCAGCAAGTGACGGTAAGAATAGTATTTGACACTGCAACACAAACAGATGAAATTTTTACTGGGCATTCAGTTTGTTGCCGTTACGGGCCGCTAGTGGCGCTACCAATTTGCTCATAGTAATTAAGACGCTAAAGTCAACGCGTTCGAAACATTTCGTTGTGCTAAAACTTACACTTGGAACTCTTAAAGCTTTAGTCACACCGTAGAGTAAAAACAAGCAAATGTATAGTGAGGTCAAGCCGTGCAATACAGCCACACTCCCGTTACATTACGTACACATACACAAATCACGTATCCCTTACGGGGTAGACGGAACCTAAGGTAACAGGTACCTACAGGCCGCATTTAGCAAGATTGAGGGCGTATAGGTGGAAAATGGAATAAAAATAGTGAGGGTTGCTAGCCTCATCGCCTATAACATGATTTCTATGATTTTCGCCCATTCCTTCGAACACTCCCACACTCCCGTTGAATATTTTTATTTGAGTTTTGATTGTTGATTCGGTTGTTTCTTCATTGATTATTTCATTGTTTTCACGACTTGACCCGACTATAAAGTTATCCATTTATTTTAACAATGACCTCCGCAAAGCAACGCCTATTCAGGGTTTCTTAGTATTATTCCGGAATATTTCTCCAGGTTGTTGAGTTAGGCTAAATATCCCCTGTACATGTTTTTCTGGGCTCGGCGTTTACGCAAGATGGGAAGTGTGAAAGTGATATTGAAAGAAGAGTGAATGCAGGAAACATGGTCAATGGAGCGCTGCCCGCCTTTGTGAGCAGTGAGAAGGTGTCGAAGAAGGCGCGTCTAGCCGTCCACAGTGGGGTACTTGTTCCAACGATAACGTACGGTAGCGAAAGTTGGGTATAGCAAAAGAAGCATGAAAGTAGAATAAATGCAGTAGAAATGAGAGCGTTAAGAAGTATGGAAGATGTATCCCTGAAAGATAGAATAAGGAATAGTGTGATAGGGAAACGTGCTCGTGTGAAAAAAGATATAGTGACTAGGATAGAAAGAAGTATGCTTAGTTGGTTTGGTCACGTAGAGCGGATAGATGAAAGTAGACTAACTAAACAGATCTATATGGGGAGTGTGAATGGTTGCGTTGGGAGAGGAAGGTCTAGACGGACGTTCCGAATCCGAATAGGAGACGTTTTGGTAAAAGGTCAGGTCAGGAGTACCCGAAACCGGCGAGCACGTATGAAGAGAGTGATGAATGTGGATGAAGCGAAATAGGTAGATATGTCAGGATAGTAGCAGGTGGAACAAAGTAGTTTCTGCCTACCCCTGTGGGAAATGGGTATGTATGTATGTATATATGTACGTATGTATGTACATGTTTTTCAAGATTTCTGAATCATAGCTGACAAATGTTTCCGTACATTAATCGATGTTCAAAGAGAAACGCGTCATTATTTTGCATCAAAAATTTTGATGAAAAATCTTTGTAAGAGTGTTGACAGTTTTGCAAAACTAACCCAACCACCAGCTGGAATATTTATTACAGAAAAATTCCGAGTAAAATACAGAATTAAAAACCGTACAGCTAATAAAAAAGTCAATAATAAAGGTGAACTAAATTCTAAGTAAGAGCCCTCAAAAAATCCCTCTTAAATAAAATAAGAAGCTGCCAAAGAGGAATAGAACGGAGCCATATGAACATAAAACTGAAAGACAGAGTCAAAAGTTCACTGATAAGAGAAAAAAAACAAAGGCGAGAGATGCGGTCAAACAGGTGCTAACACTGAAATGGAAATGGTCAGGTCATATTCAGAGAGCAACGGATGAGAGGTGGTCACAAACAATTACAAATTGGTATCCTATATATAAAAAAAGGAAGAAAGGAAGACCACTTAAAAGATGGAGTGACGATATAGTAGAAATAGCCGAAAACCTATGGTCGAGACTTGCAAAAGATAGAGTCACCTGGAGCAGTTTGGAGGAGGCTTTCACCGCAAAAGGCGGTCCTTACACCTTACAATACTTACCTTATATTGAGCACAAAACTAACATTACTAACAAATAAATAAGTACAACATAGTATAGTAACTATTACATGTAAGGGATAAAATAAAGCTTATAAATAAATAAATAAATCTAAGTACGCCCCAGCCGCCAAGTAGGTACAATAAACATACCTAACTAACCAAAATACGCAGCATAATGAATCTATAAATTACATAATGTGTATTCTATTACGGTATCGTTTCAGAGACGTCTCGTAGTTAATACTCGTCGCACGACGGAGTTAATATTGCGCGCATAAATATTGTCGCACACGACAGCTCCTTGCCGCCTCTAGTCTCTATTGAAGTATGGCGCTGGTACAGGGTGATCCGGTAGAACAACAGGCAAATTCTGCAGTGCAAATGTGCAGGAATCCGTTGCACATTATAACTCAGCAATGTGAGTAAACTGGTGTTAGATTTTACCGGAATATGACACTTTATATGGAAATTGACAGCTGGACAAGTTATTTTTACTAAAAATAAAATTGATTGAAGTCCTTTCGCTCTGCCTAGTTGGATACACCGTGCCTACTAAATAGTTATAATTGGAATTACTTGCTTGAAATAACAAAAATTCAAAATCAATTTAAAAAATGTGGTATTTTTTCTATTTTATTATTTAACTAGCTTCTGCCCATAACTTAGTCTGCGTAGAATTATACATATAAACCTTCTTCTTCTTGAATCACTCCCATTATTAAAAAAAACCGCATCAAAATCTGTCGCGAAGTTTTAAAGATTTAAGCATACATAGGGACAGACAAACAAACAACTCATCATCATCATCATCAGCATCTATGTTAGTCCACTGCTGGACATAGGCCTCCCCTAATGAGCACCATAGCGCCCTGTCTTTAGCTTGACGCATCCAGCATCTGCCTGCAGTCTTTCGCAGATCGTCATCTCACGTCAACAAACAACTATGGAGTGATTAACAGTATAGCTACTTGTATCGAAAATTATACTCACCAATTTCTCAGCTCGGCTGTCCCGTCAATTTCTAAGCTACTTTAAATATAACTCTCAAACATTACTTTTCGTTTTTTTATTGCGTTACAGTTCCGTTCAGAAACTACTACTACTACTAAAACTACTGTCTAGAAATAATTTTAGACACTAAAATTAATACACTGTACGCAAAATCGAAACACACGGTTTCATAATTCTTCTCAAGGACTTAATAATTAATTTGAAACTACGAGTATTAGCCACAACGGTATTATTAACGTTCAAAATAGAGTGCAACCTGAGCTCAATTTTGGGAGCGCCCTGTGAACGCGCACGCCAGCACGCACCTGGCGAGGACGCGTAATTTTCGTTCTCTGCTCGCGGATTAGTTTTTCCTTCGTAATTAAATAACTTTGAGTTATGTTGTGTGATGTACGCGTGTTTATTGCGTTGTCTTACAATGGGGTTAATACCGAATTTACACTCAGTGGTAGCTGGGTGAAAGTCGTAGGAAATCATGTTATAGGCGATGTTGTTAGCAACCTATCACTATTTTGAATCCCCCTTCCATCTACACGGCCACTATCATGCTAATCGTAGCCTTTAGGTCTTGTCACCTCAGGCTCTATCTACCCCATGAACCCCATCCCGGGGTGGTCGTGGGGCGTCGCGGTGACACCGAGTGCTCCCGTAACGTCTCACATACGACTGAATAGGGAATCCGTGTGGTTTTTAGTGGGTATGCCTGCCGTCGCGGGAGAGCCCCACATACCCCCGGTAAACCCATACCAGGCGGATGCATAAGGCGCATTTTTCACGCCACAAAAAAAAGGCTCTATCTACCCCATAAGGGGTAAAGACGTGATCTATGTATGTACGTGTAGCTGACTTTAGTTTAAAAATCATCTCATCATCTCCAGCGTATATACGTCTCACTGCTAAGCGGAGTCCTCCTCTCAGAATGAGAGGGCTTGGGCGGTAGTTCCCACGCTTGCTCAGTGCGGATTGGGAACTTGTCATACACCATTGAATGCTTCGCAGGAGTGTGCAGGTTTGTTCACGATGAAGACATCGTGAAGGAAGACTGAATTAAGGTAAATTTAAAATTTAATTTAGTTTAAAAGTACAAGTAAGGTAAATGTCCTAATGGTTTAAAGTTTTGGATGAAAAAAGGCGTGTTTTTTAAATAAGTTCTCAATAGTCAGTCCTACAGACAACACAGGTGTACCAACAAGTTAAGTGATTTCCCGTTCATCGTATAGGTAACAAACTATAAAAATAACAAATACTACATAATTATAATATACCACTTGTTAAAGCACCCACTGAAAACCTGAAAACAAATTGTTCACAATCAAGTGTAGAACCAATTACACTATAATAATAATTTAATGTAGGTCGTAAACATTTCTTTACTTCTTTGAGCATACCTACTTTCCATCCTAGCTAGGCCGTTCCGTGACAGCGAAGGCAGCGTTAAAGGTATGTTGTTATATTTCCTGATTTAAATCTTTATTCATTCCAAAGGCGATTGTCAAACAATTGTGAGACACTCAGTTATAAAAACAGTGGAACCCTTCCCCGAATAGGGACTGAAAGTAATTTGCATAAATCATTATTAAAATAACTTGCGGAATGGATTTTACCCAAAACATTTTAACTTTTGATGAAAATCGAAATACAAATCTGTCACGCACATAATTATGTGTCAATACCTACATCTTCAGAATTAATTAGAATGTTAATACATTAGAAAATACATAAAACTCATATCTATTGAAAGATGTTTAGGATTATGAATCGAATTTAAATGAAATTAAATACATGGCCTGAGCCAGATCTAGTAAGTACCTACGTCGAACAAATTTTGCTACATAACATAGATTATTTTATTTTATTTACTTCCTGTGGATATGACAAAAATCAAGGACCTCCTCAGTATTTTAAAATTAAATGCGCTTGTACAGTAGCTCGTCTTATTTTTGCGCATATTGAGAAAAAATAAAAGTAATTAATGTTTTTCAACGGAAAAGACATCTTTCAATCATCAATCAATCCATTTTGAGTCCCAATGATTTCACCAAGAAGCCATTATTTTCTCTATTTGAACGCAAACCTAAAATCATAAAATGCTTTAGAAACTTAAGAGCAATCTTAAGGTTTGCTTAACAATAACTTAACTATTGCCATTGCAACCGTTAACTAATAAGTGTAGACAGCGGGTCCAAGTCGCAAATTTGCATTAAGAAGGGCACCGACACAAACTTACTTCGCTTTTAAGCCTTAAGCTCGACTTGTATAAATCCAATTGGATTTTGTGATGGGATACTGTGAAACTTTTGTTATGTTGAACTTCTTGTTTATTTCAGTGTCTATGTCGAGTTTAAGTACTTTTAATGTATGTGCTAAAGTGTAACCATAAGGATTTAGTATTAACTAATACTAAAGTGTATTTTTAAAACTAGGAGACCAAAACGACTGTTTATAAAACTAGCATCATTCTTGGAATAAGGACTTGGAATAACTTCGATGATGAGGTGCGACTTTTAGCTGTGACTTTTATCTGTTAATTATGAAAAGTATGTTTAATTATTGACTTATCTTCATCTTTATGTGGAATTTTATTTAACTTCTTGTGTATTTTTGCTCAGTTTTCAATAAACTTGTATTTATATTAAGACTTTCAATAATCTGTTGGTCATGTCTCCACCAAAAAGCTGGAATTGCCAATATGCAATTGGGTACCTACTTAACTTGAATTTGTCATAATTTCGTTTATTATTAACTAGCTTGTGCCCGCGACTTCGTCTGCATAGAATTATACATAAAAACCTTCCTCTTGAATCACTCTATCTATTAAAAAAAGCCGCATCAAAATCCGTTGTGTTGTTTGAAGATATAAGCATACATAGGGACACAGGGACAGAGAAAGCGACTTTGTTTTATACTATGTAGTGATAGTGATGTAGTGATGATCTCGAACCAGTTCAACTCAACAGCCTGCCCAATTCTTTACATGTTTACAGTTTCAAGCGTGCTACGTATTGTCAACTCGAACTGATACCCGTAGTTCCAGTGTTATTCGTGATCAATAAAATGGCGGCCTCCCGATGAAGGCAGAGACAATAATAAATTGTAATTACAATTTAAAATGAGCGGGCGTCGCCGAGGGAGGGGCCTGCTCGCACGCCACCTTCGTCTCCATGTGTGCAGTTTTTGCTGCATTTGCAGGTAATTACTGCAACGTTAGTGCTGCTACACTACAGTTGAGAGTATTGGAAATAGGCCAGATTTTATTTATCTCTAAGGAAACCAACTCGTTCTGATTGTCTTTACTATAGTGTTTAGCTTGCCTTCTTGGAATACCAGAGGGTGGTAATAATTATATTTTTTACTTATTTATTGGCCTTGTCTTTGGCCGAATTTGGTACGACAGAACGCCAGTAGACAAGTAAATACATATTTCAAACTGAAATCATCGTCAGATGTCTTGTTTTTTTCACTGTACCTACTAAAAATTATCATCCGCAACATGTTTCGTCAATACTTCCGCTTAGGATCACAGTAACAACAGTTTCTATTGCAAGCAACACAGTTTTACAGATAGGTATTTATCGCTGTGGTATTGTTACAAACTTGTAAACCAAAGTTTAATTTCAAGTCTGAAGAAACGGCTACATAAGACATTTTTACCCAAGCGATACTTGTAATTGTAAAAGAAAAAATAATGGCAATACTCAAATTTATTATTCATGGTTATCTATTACAGTAAAATAT
Organism: Pandemis corylana; assembly: GCA_949127965.1. Lineage (NCBI taxonomy): Eukaryota > Metazoa > Arthropoda > Insecta > Lepidoptera > Tortricidae > Pandemis > Pandemis corylana. The sequence goes on along the minus strand of OX421858.1, from coordinate 7,882,101 downwards.
TATTTTTTTTAAATTACGATACCTACCGCATATGAGTGGGTCACTCATAATTATAGTCAAGCATTATAATAACTAGTTCCCCAAACCTAACCCGAAGAGAAGCGATAGCAGCCGTTGAAATATATTAATATTTCCATAACGATTTAAAGGATGTTAAAAGCGATCTTTTGTTCCTTAAAGATTTGGGACGTATCGAATAGCTATTTACTAAAATTATAAGTTACAAACCTTCACTTGGTTTAGTATTCCAATCTCCGAGTTCATATTTTTTTATTATATGAAAGAATACTTCATACTGTGTAGAGTTTATTCTATCAGTCAAGTTAAAATGGTTCCGTAGGTTTTCTAATTCAGAATTGATTTTTTAAATAAGGAATTATACTCTCGTGGTCAATATAAACAAGCATTTTAGCCGTTAGTCGATATTTCTCCTTTAATTATCACACTAAACTACAAACACTGCTAAATGTGTGATATTCATTCAATTATTGTCATAAACCACATTATAAGCAACGAAACAGCTAAAAGCTGGATAATTTATCAAAAACTTGTTCAAAGTTCATAATTTATGTTTGTGTTAACTATGTTTATTAGTGACGTTTTCAGATATTAGTTTGTATTTGGAAAGGATTAGTTAGGTACAGTTTTAATAATGATTATGGGAGGATCACTACCATCTTTATCATTATCATCAATCGAAAATACAGACTATCGGAGAGAGAGCGAAAAAAACACCTTAATGAAACGGTAGGCCTTCTGCGTCTACTACCTACCAGTAACTTTTACCAACACCAACCTTTTTTTTTTTTTTTTTTTTTTTAACGTGTGGAAAATGCGCCTTATGCATCTCCGCGCTCGGGGCAGCATACGAACGGAGGTATGACGGGCTCTCCATCTCGCCGCTGCCTTCCCTATGGAAGGAGGGGAGAGGCCTACCGTCTAAAAACACACACGTTCCCTCCAGGCCTTGAACTGCGGGCGTTGCGGGCGAACACCGTGACCACCGCAACGTCCACTGGCCGCCCCGGGATGGGGCAGGTGGCGACGGCACCGTTGAATGCGGGTTCCGGAATCCCCGCCCTCCCCCGCCGGTGACCGTCTGTTTTTTTAAAGAGGTTGGCTCCTCGTAGCCCCCTCAGCGGCCCACGTTCCCAGCGCCAGCGGGCCGGGGTTACGTGACGGCCGACATGACCGAGATCACGCCGCCCTGTTGATTTTTATAGAGGTTTACTCCTCGCGGCCCCCCTATCTTGAAAAAGACGAGGCGGCCCACGGTCCCGGCCCTACGGACCAGGTTTACGTGGCGTCCGACCGTGACCGAGGTCACGTCGCTCCTCCGGATTTTTATAGAGGTTTTCTCCTCGCGGCCCCCTTATCTTGAAAAAGACGAGGCGGCCCACGGTCCCGGCCCTACGGACCAGGTTACGTGCCGACCGAAAATGACCGAAGTCACTCCGCTCCGCGATCGCGTCCCTTGCGGAACGCACCGCTTCGACGGCAGGCTTTCGCCCGCCGCCAGCATGAGGCTCGCCCTTCCGTTCCCCGCCCGGGGCGAACAGCAGGTACAAGGTTGGACTCGCCCCCGTCCCTCCCCGTACGAGGCGTTTGGCGCCTCCAGGTTTGGTGCAGAGCTGCGCTACCTTTCAATGTAACTTTACTCGGCCGCAGATGCAGAGCAGCTCCCCGGCAGCTACCGCACGCCCCGTCCCCCCCTAGGCACCCCCCCCTCAGAGAGCGAAAGGCCTGCCGGTAATTAACCGCAAAGCAATACCTACTTTTCGCCAGCTCCAGGCCGAGTGGTCGAAGCTCGGCGGGAGGGGCTACTCAGTAGGCAGCTCAGCTCGGCCCGACAGTACCCAACGCTTCTGACCCTCGTCTCCCCAAGGCTCCCCTTCCCTCCCAAAAGGCGTTTGGCGCCTCCAGGTTTGGTGCAGAGCTGCGCTACCTTTCAATGTTACTTTACTCGGCCGCAGATGCAGAGCAGCTCCCCGGCAGCTACCGCCCGCCTTTCCCCACCTAATCACGATCCCTCCCTTGATAAAAAAGGGGCTTTCGCCCCGGCCCTCGCCAAGAAAATATATACATATACATAATAATTCGCCCCGCCCTACCCCCCCACCCCCCCAGGTCGGATATTTGCCACCAGCTAACTAATCCCCGAGGGGTTTAATCAGCCGTTGTTGCCCAGGGTGCACCGGCCTAAGCGTTACCCTTCCCCCCCCATGGGGCCAAAGCCCCTGATAGAAGGGAACTGTAACGCTAGAGCTCTCGGGGAGGTTTCCGACATAGCACCCCTACCAACACCAACCTCACTTCTGCACTAATAACTCGCCTATATCACAGAGCCCCATTTCTGACCAAACCAATAGAAACAAGAGCCCACTTAGAGCCCCAACTCACATTCTATAGGTTAGGTACAAATTAGACCTTGCCAAATTGTCGCGAGGTATGTTAGCTGCCGTAGATATCAATAAATAGTTGGATAAGGTAGTTGGCGTCTTTGCCCCGGTGTCCCTCTACGTCAGGGCTCTTGCTACTATTATAAGGTTAAAAATAGTACTAGTGCCAGCCGTCCGGGTCTACAATTCTACGGTGGGAGCCTATCAAACGCTCCCCAATCCACAGCGCGGTCGCCACTTTATAACCATTCTTCCCACACGGGACGTTCCACAATCATTGAACCCTAAGGTAATGACGATGTTGATTCCCAAAGATCATAATCGGAAAGGTTCGAGTTTGAGCCAGAACAAAAAGGATATACCTGCATATTAATGATTATTATGGATGTAAATGGTTTGCACTGAACTCTGTTATTTTATTTAAAGACTTGATAGGTAATTTGGACACCGTCGAAAATGATTTTGAAATTTCAAGTTCAACATTGTTTTGCTGATCTCGATGTCTGATAAAAAGTACGTTTTAAATCTATATAGACGATTCTACTGTTCCGTTTGGAACTAAGTACAACCAACGTTATAAACAAAATAAGTGATGCTGAAATATACGTCGACACGCAGAGAAAAAATATACAACCCTTACTCATTCAAAGTTACGAACCTGTTACAAGAAAAGTTATGTTTTCCCCCCATTTCACATAGGCATATGTCAAAATAACAGTTACAGACAAACGAATGTTATGTAATAACAAGCGTTTGTGAACAAAAGAGTTATACTCGTTGCGCTCTTCAGGTGTTTCGCTCAATAAAAAGCAAAATTATAATGAATAGCGCCGAGAAAACTTAAACGCGTGGGCCACGTTTATCTAGAAACATAATAAGCAAACAGTTCTCACAATAAATGGATAAATACTGAACAGTAAACAATAAAGTCCGGAGCTCTTTGAAGCCTTTGTGCCCTAACAAGGAACGCCACAAACACAAAAGCTGGATAATTAGCCCTGCAAATAACCAATCGCTACTGGAATACATTCGGAAGAAAAATGTTCTTGTTATTTTCATGTTATCTTTACTACTTTTATTAATCGGCACGACGGAAGACGGTGGTGGCGATCTGGACGAACTACCACCCGCAAAAATATCACACTTGAACCTCAGACCAAATAATATGTGAAGACGGAGTTTTGGGAACGGCTAACAGAGCCCGGTGAAACTACAGCTCATCGTGTGCATACTGTCGCACGCACAGAAACCTCCAACCAATCTCCGCCGAGCAAACTAGTTGAGGCACACGCACGCGTCGACCCGTAGTTATAACTGACCTTCACTTTGTTCTTCACTAAATTCTGTCTTTAATTTTCATTTAATCTTAACTACTTCAGTTCGACAAAGCCTTGAATGTCTTGAATTGTGTACATGTATGGTAGCTATTTGGTCAATAGTCAACCACAATAAGATTCGCTAAAATCAAATTCTGGCGTGGACATCCGCAGCGACATTACTTCGTAGCACAAATACATACACAAATCACGTTTATAAGGAACCCTTACAGGGTAGACTCAGCCTAAGGTAACAAGACCTAAAGGACACGTTTAGCATGATTGCGTATATTCATTTATTTATTCATATACATTTTAAGTTATGTTCATTTTCATTTTGGTATAGGTTTTACGTGTTAGAGTTTAGCACAAATTGAATTATAAAATATCCTAAGCAGCGCTAGACGCACTCTTCGGGCACACAATGCCGGTTTGTTTGGCTTGCCTGTTTGTCGTGGGCTATGGTATGGAGCGCTGAAATACTAAATTAATACAGCGTGTAAATGTAAATCAAGCACATTTTGTCAGCCTGCTTGCAAGGTTAAAACAAGTTATTAAAACTGCATAGAATGACAGTTACATACATTTTGACACGTCTTGAAGTAACTCGGGGTTATGTATGATATCATGGCTAACCGCGGACCGCTCAAGCAGCCCTTAACATGGGACTAAGTACATTTATATTTATGAAAATTGAGAGCTCCGAGAAGTATACTGATTTTTTTAAAGTAGGGGTTTTTTTTAAAGCTAAGAACGCAGTGACAGCTTGTGTTTCAGTCACCTGTAATCAAGAAAGAAGTTGGTTCCTTTAGTGACAGTTTTCATCCAGTCCTCACATGACCAACATAGAGGATGGTTCCGTTAATCACAGTTTTCATGCGAGAACCTACTTGGTGCGTAAATCTGTGGTTTTTATAATAATGTGAACTTAACGAATATTAAAATTAGGTAAGTGACACCAGATAATAATTTTAAACGTTGCTTTATAATTATTATCCGCAGAATAATGCAACAGATTTAAACGTGCCGCTTTGTAACATTGGACGCTGTAAATCTAAAATTTGAAACTGCACTGAAAGCTGGTTCAAAGTACTACAATGCTAATGCAGGTAGCCTACGGGCTGTTCGCTTTGAATTATCAATTGCGTGTGACTTTTGTGTAATGGAATGAATTTATAATTTGTTATTCCGGTGTGTTCAAATATTTGAATTCGACAAGAATTTTGGTGCACCTACTCTGCACGCTATAATCAAATTCAATCAAAAATCATATTATTCACGATACGATTTTAGATATTTTATTGAATCAGGCGTTACATTGCGGAGGTCCATTTCAACAAACTAAAAATTTACCTTGCTACTCCGCTACTCGTGTGCAAGATAACCAAGCCAGTGTGGAATATACATGTTTTCATGCAATCCTTGCCTCCACTGCTGCCAATAAAACACACGTAAATCCCACAAACTTAACCCTTACACCGCACAAACACTAACACGTTTCGATCCCTCTACGGGATCATTATCAAAGTTTAATAAACACAACTGTTACACATGCAAACCCTACGATGTTAGATGGTCAAAAAATAGGTACCTATGTGTGCTTGTTACTTATTACTTTAATTTCTATTCGCGTTAATTGTTTGTGCTCGAGAACTAAGTACAAATTTTATTATATTTTCATTAAGTATCCTTCTAAGACGTCCGTTACTTCGAAAGGCTACCTCTATACTCAACAGAAACATAAAGATAACTTTGCAAAACGTCACTGTAAAAAACCCAAATCAGAATAACATCAATATCTGTTACAAATGTTACAATAACACACTTCTACCGCCATCTATCAGACGGCTAGAGAAACCCTCAATATAGACCGCCATGACATTTTTAAGTGAAATAATTAAAAAAAAGCAAAACAAGTCGGCACTCGAGGGCCAATTGCATCGGTGTGGCGGAGTCGCGTGCGGCGTGCCATTAGCCCGCCCTTCTGGGCTGAGCGCCAGGAACTTATTACGTATTCTTATTACTAACACACTAATATCAATCAGATATCATTGATAAATCTTCACGAATTTTAAGTAAATTTACAGCAAAAAGGCGAAGATCTAACTCTAATGTGCACTAACTGCAAAGATTGATTATAAAATGCTGTAACTAGTAGCTTCGGTAGCTCTAGACGTCAAGTGGCAAGCCATAGGGTGTAAAAAGGCAACCTCACTCAATCCTGGTGAAGTACTAAGCTGGTAACTGCTTGCTTAGCTTATTAACTTGCAAACAAAACATCCAAAAACGTATTCTTGCAAAGCATTCGTAGAGTCAACTAGACTATAAAACTATAAAACTGACTACACTACACTATAAAACTGTGACTAGACTATAAAACTGTGTATATTATCTTATATTTGTGTGTCTTGCAAAAAGGAATAAATGCCTTCTTTCTTTCTTTCTTACTATGAGTGCTCTCATAGTACTCGTACTCGTAGCCGATAGATTGCAGCTTTAAGACTTTTATAATCTTCCAGTCAAAGACTCTGTTTTGACTTGAAATCCACAGGAGACTCTTTTGTAACGGTGATAAAGATGTTTAAATTGGACACTCTGATTCAAATAATTCTGTGAAATATTCTAAGCAATGTGATGCAAATAGAATTCCAGGCACTCACTGTTTTCATTATGCAACGAAAGCTATTGATCTAATGCATTTACGATAGCGATTGCTATAGCCATATGGGTACGTAATTCGACTTACCGATGGCCAGTACGGTGGCGACATGTCGTCGTCTTATCTAGAAACCTATTTATTATATATAATATTTTTCATTAAAAGGGTCCATAATAAATACAAAAGACCATTACTTTACAATGGCATTAAATGCTTAGGCACCATTTCCTAAGGTCAATTATTTACCCAATACTATGCTTAAGTTTCGGTACACCAGGCCCGTATTTTACCAACACGACAATCGTCGTTGAAAAGTGAGTTGCCACTGTTGCGTTTCTACTTAGACCAAGAAGCTCTAGATAGAGCACTAACTTGTTAAAAAGGATTAGGTAAATTTGGAAAATGCAGAGTATTTAATAAGGCTTAGGTCAACGGTAATAACAAGACAAATCTCTACAATAAGGGCAATGGGTATTCAGAAGAGCTGAGGGGGTGGTTTTGCTGATTGCTAGTTTTAAAAGGCTAAATATGCCGTATAGGCGCCACGATCATAACGAAGGCCGACCGTTGAAAAAAAAAAAGAAACGCGGTTAAAAGAAAAGTATGGAAAGCTTTCACCGGGGTTGCAGGTGGAGTAAGCAACGAATAGGGCAGGCAAACCACCATGCACGCCGCTACAGCCGTCCGGAACCCGGAGGGCTCTCCTGACTCCAAGGAGTACAGTTGGATTGTAGATATATAAATATATATATTTAATTAAATGATTTTTAGACATTATGATGTAGCCTCCACTGTCCGTCCGTCTGTTCAGGGGTGTACCTTAGTTATGAACTGTAATTAGCAGACACTTGACATCTTCACAGTGATATTTCTACATCGCTCTAAAATAACCAAAAAAAAAACACAAAATTAAATTTAAGAAAGAAAGAAAGAACACATTTATTCCTTTTTGCAAGACACACAAATATAAGATAATATACACAATTTTATAGAAAATAAACAAGGTAAAACAAAAAAAAAACATAGACATGAAAATAGATCATCAGCGTTGTGTGTCTTCGCAAAAGTGAAACGGTCGCTGGCTCAGCATTACGCTGAAGTGTTAGACACCTGCAGCACTAATTTTCAGCCAGAACCGTCTATGATTCACGAAACGATACACAGATAAAATATACTACATAATCCATAAACTTTTACGTAAACAATGCAATACAGAACCCGACTTATGTGTAACTAAAGAAATACATTAATTAATTAAATAGCTTACAATAAACAAAAAATAAAAATTTGAATGTAACGGCATCACTGACACTTGATTTTTCTGTCCGATATTAAGTATATAATCTTTCGTGTGGGAGTTCGACTCAAGCTTGGTCAGATTTTTAACAACTCTTAAATTAAATATTAATATTCTTCAACTACCTCATACATTTATATTTTTACGAATTAAAAACCCATCAGAATTGAAATGTGTCAAGTATATCTTTAGCGAAAACTTGGTTTGTTTGGATCACAACAAAAATCGTTACCAAATAAAATATTTGGCGTCCAAATTTGCTTTTGTAACATGATTTTTCAGTGTGAGTCGTATTCGTTAAAATATTAAACTGTTCGTCTCCTGCGCAGCGAATTGATTGGCGCAATTTCTCAGCAATTACTTGTCGATCGCCACCAAAGACTTCCAGGTATAATCGCATAAATAAGCAGCGGGTAACGTCCAGCACTTTATATTTATTATTTTGGAAAACCAAAGTTAAACGATTATGCTTTATTACGACTCTAATATAGGTTTCGAGGAACTCTTTGAATTTATTATCAAAATTACATTACGGTTTAAAAACAAAGAAATTTAAATCAATCGACTTAGCTAATAGTACCTAACTAGCAACAATGTAACCTAATTACTTACTCTTATGCATAATAATATTTTTTAAGTGACAACATCATTGAAGGCGCCCAAACAGCGAATCGCCACAAATATGCAAATTTGGTTGACAGCTACATATTTGCGGCTTTTGCTATGTAGATTAGATACCTGAGGTTCAAAATCGTATTAAAATATTTTAAAGGAAACTGCTCAGGGTGGTCACTGGGTCATATGGTCATATGACCATCTCTTATCTCAGACAACGTAGCTGTATTGCCATACAAAAACATAGTAAAAATATGCAACCGAATTGAGAACCTCCTACTTTTTTTTAAAGTCGGTTAAAAAAGGAAGCATTATAAAATATATCGATCTGGAGGACATTTACAAATATAGGTTTGTCGCATTAAGTAAAGCTTAGATCAAGTTCTTTTGCCCTTTTATTGTAGCCGTAAATATTTGCTTTGTTCTTTTAAAAATACCTGAATTGAGTTGCCTTGTCAATTTATTATTAGTTACCTGCCCTGCCACAGTGTTCCACTAGTGACTAAGCTTCCCTTTTCGAAAAAGATCATTACAGGTAGCGGGAATACCGCTACTATCTACCCACCACATCTCAATTTCTTTGACACTGCATCATCTCGCTCTCTAAGCACTGTTAGTTTAATGTGTGCGCGTAAGACATGAGATGACTATAACTTCATTACAAAGATGGGGGGAGGGGGATTACAGGAACTTCGTTAGTCTCGCGAAGGTGTCTAACTCAGGTCTGAGACAAGGATTATCGCTTTCGCCTTTAACGTCGCATTTCCTAAGTTCGGGGTGACGACCTAAGCGGGGAACTCACGTGCGATGCTTTATTATATCTAAGCATAATAATAGCAGAAGTTGCAATAAATACTGGTAACAATATCGGAAATCTTCGAAGTTCGACAATCGACGACATCTAATCTTACGAGAAACTTACATGTATGAGTAAAACCAAGCGAATATAGCGTGCAGACCAAACAACATAAAAGTGATCTAATGTGGTTCTCATTTTCCGTTTATGGTAAAACCCTCTCAACTGAAATCAGCTAACTAGTTCAAGTTAGGTACATAATCCAGATACGAATGAAGTTGTTTATAAACCTGTATCACTTTACGCACAATACGCCGTCTTTACCACTCCAACCATACAACCACGACCAACGAAATTGTTCACCATTTCATATTTCAGTAGAGCATTTTCACTGAAACCCATCGTGCCGCAGCAAAACGGAGTGTAGGGTAAACGCAGTTCACAAAGGCAGTTTCGTACACAAAAGGTAATCAAGTGGGAGCAAGTTGCGGGATGCAATCGCAACTCGCACAAGTGCATCTAACTTGACACTGTACATGATTATCTTCTGACTATAGAAATAACAAATTCATTTATCGCTCATATTTGTAACAAAATATCTACAACTAAATTTACAAAGATCAATCAAAAAATACATTGACGTATTACGTTGTTAACTGCCTCCACACTAGAGTATATTCGTAGGCCTGTATCGTGGAAACTAGAGCAAATTAATTAATTAATTAGCAATAGTTACGAGGTCACTAGATATAAAAACAAATATAAAAAATAAATATAGCCTTGGAAAAATATAACCAATTTAGCTTGTTAGTAGTTTTCCACTCAGACTCTGTTAGGAGCAACTATATTAAAGGCACCACAGATACAAAACTAAGCATCAGTAATCCTAATATTCCGGCGTCACAATAATTTACAACTCCTAGTTTGGACATGAATTCGTTTTAGTATAAAACTTGTCTACGTGAACATTTCCAATTTAACTTTATGCATCGACTTTGCATTTCCAAAACCTATGTGTTTTAACCACTGCGGCGTTCATGATGTTAACTTGCTCTAATAGTATATTTCTCACCATATAACATAACTGTTATAGAATTCAGTTATCTATTTAATGTAACAAATCAAATGAATTACATCCGATCTCCCTAGTAAATAACTCATCCTAGCTAAACAACCCGACGGAACATCTCACCGCATCCTGTTTAAAGATGTTTCTAGAATTATTAACTAAGATTTGACGTACAAATTCAAAGTTTCATTTATAGGGGATAGGACGTGTTCCGGTCCGAAACCCCTGGGATGCGCTATTGTTTCTCTGGTGCCCCTACCGGTACTGTTACTTTACACCTCTAATTCTGACACAGACTAAAATTCTAAAACACAAAATGTAATCCCGATTTGCAGTTACGAAGAAGCTTTGATATGAATTACGTTAGCTTGTGGACGTCGGAAGTGTAAAATTGTGATCAATGAACACGAACAATTTGCTTCATGTCTATAATTGATTGAGATGGTTAGCTTTTAACGTCGCACACAAGTTTCAGATACAGTTCTGTTTAGTTTAATCATTTCCAATTATGTTTATTCTGTTACATTGTTGTGCTAAATAATAAAGTAAAATAAAATGGCCCTTTATATTTTTAAGAGAGCTGAGGCCTTGGCTTGCTTTAATACAAAGACAAACATAGTTTGCAGCAACATTTTGGGGGCAACCGCAGAATGAAAGGGTCAATCTTTCGGAAGATCTGCTCAAAGCATAACTCAAAACAAGGGACTGCTGTGATTCCTTGCTTGTCGTAAAGCTTGCATGAAGCAGAAAATGAGAATAAAGTTAGCCACTGCCCGGGATGGAAGATCGACTAACGTTTTATGTCATAGGTATTAAAGTCATGGTCAACAAAACCAAAACTACGCTGACTACCAAAAATAGAGATTACTTTTCATACAACTATGTATAATATAATGTTTGTTTGTTTGTATATTATAAAACACCTAACCTTCCTGTTTTATTGCTTAGATGCTTCTTTACCTGGCTAAATACTAGGCTAACTACCTGTTTATTAGAAAGTTCTCTTCTCAAATGTGTGACCAATGAAAATAGTATATAATGAATACAAACAAGATTTAAAGGCACCAGGTAAATAATGAGTCAAAATCGATGGTAGTTACCGAGTCAGTTCGGGCGTGGAGCTTCCGCTTGCCCGATTTTAATGTTTCACCCACTCATAGTATATTAAAGATCGCTATCTCAGGAAGGTGCACTATTAGCTCCGCTTCGTTCCGATTAAACCCTTTCGTTTCAGTCTTATCAAACGCAGGCAATGTATTGATATTAATTTAGTACGTCAGCAGGTAACTTGTATTAAAAATGCAATTATGCTTTGATATTGCTGAAGGTAGATTTTGCTACCAGCAATGGCACATAATGGACAAGGACATATTATCAAACAGAATGTTAATATTTCCCAGAATTTAAAAGATTATCTTTTAAATGCATTTTAACGATAAAGTAGTCTGCTAATAGACAGTAATAGAATTGAAATAAATACCTATTACAAGTTACAGCTTAGCACAAACAATAAATTGAGAATTCAGATCAGTGTCCAATTTGATATTTATCTCGTCATTGCCACGTTTACTGCTGTAACTTTCTCAAAAATGGGTAAAAGCATTAGAAATCCGCATGGAGCAAGAAAATCTGCATCACATATTGCGAGTTGATTAGTTTGCTAACTGGAAAGTATGTCGTCCAGTGAGTTTTTACCGGCGGCAGTCTGGCGTCGTATCGCCGAGCAATCGAATTATCGTCGCCACCACCCGAGCAGTAAATTAAGAATTAACACGGAAACTGATTATTTTAAAACATGCATCGGGATACCCTTTCTAATGAAGTTTCTCCGTTGCGAACAGAGCTGGCCTGGAAAATCAATGGGCTACGCGGCGATTTAAGCCCCTCTTGGATGTTGGAAGCTACCTATATCTGGCTGATATATGATGCGGGATTGATTATGCGAGTTCTCTTTTAATAGGTTTATTTAAATATCAATGTTCTTTGTACATTTTTAACAATATCAACTTACATTTACGTTACGTTTCCTTTAATGCGTTGTAAACTTCGATCATTCATACTCTAGAATATTATTTACATTGTGACATTGTTCCACATCGGTGGTCCACGTGTGTCACCGTTGCGTTTATTGTTTATTTCAATGAGATGAGAATTAGCTGCATCGGTAAGTACGCAAACATGGTAATGTGGATTTTCTTTTGCTTTTCTGGTTTTCTGTAACCAAATCGTTACTAAGCTAATATAATGTTATTAATTATTTTTAATTCTAAAATTACAACTACATATAAAGCCGACTTTACCAACGCTACAATGAAAGAAATAATCACAAAAGCAGACCTTCTCCCCGAGACTTATCGAACAGAAGCTTAGACTTATTTCTTCTAAGGTTTCATTTCAATCGTTTTCAAATCAACCTTGAAATTGGTCCAACCAACAGTTTGTGAGTTCAAAAACAATGATTACATTTAATGATTGTTATATTACGTTAATGATCATCGTCAGCCTGGAGCGTGGCATTAGCTTTAATTCATGTTCGCAGAATCTCCACTGATATTAACTTAACGTTTACGAATGTGAACTTCATTAAGCAGCAGTGTAAACTGTCAATTTTATGTTAAGCGGGTAAAGTTACACAACTATAAATTGATCTATTTTATCAAAAACGTGCTACTGCACGTAGTTGAATATGGGTAAAATGTAGAATCATCTGTATCAATCGTTGATTGAGGTTGTGATTAAGTATTATTGTAGAAGATATTGTTAAATTTTGTGAGGTACCTGTTAAATGAATTTATAACAAGCACAAGTCCTAGTCGCTAAATTTGACTCTTTGTAAAGGTTATTCAAAGGTACGTGAAAGATGGTCATTTTTATACTTTTTAGGCACTAAATTAAGATTGAATATGCTTTGAAATTAAGTGATACCAAAATTTGACGGAACCTTAACAACATATTTTGCACACAAACCCAACCGAACAAATAACCCAAGAGAAACACAGTAAATCGGTTTCACATAAACAGGCTAAGTAGTTTTTGATATCGGCCCGATAGCGAATTAGGACAAAATGCTCCGCAAAAAATAAATGTTCCTATACTCGTAAACGTTAGCGTTCCTTCACCATTTAAATTATTATTATGCAAGCTACAATTTCGTAAAACCGATTTATGATTACTATCTCAGATTTTAATGTCTTACGGATAGTCGTTAATGCCCCTTAAATTTTCTGGATTATTTTTGCGAAATCAAATTCTGCCATATCCAGTGACGGAACAAAATGTAGGCAGGTACTTCCATTGATTACCTTAAAAAAAAATTGTCTGTAACTGTGTACACTAAGAAGTACGGGTTAAAAGTTGTTAATAAATTATATTTCGTTCAGGCATAGTTAGTTTTTGATGTAAGTATTCGATGAGTGAAATCACCCTGATGATGTATGTACAATTTGTTTCACCTTACTAGAATTCTACAGGCGTATTAAATCAACACGCGAGTTAACTGAAAGGGAGATGAAAAAACTCTCTGGCCGGAAAATCGTGTTCGCAAAATGATATCGTGACAAACATCCATGCCTCAAGCGACCTCGGTAAATCAGTAGGGAATGAAAACCAATTATGACAACAAAAAACGCGCGTCTAACCCAGGGTAAGTACGAGTAGCTTACCTGTACTAGGCACTCTTTAAGTCGTGATTTCAGCTTGAAATATTAGTAAATGTTGCTATAGTTGCTGTTTATCAATTTTTAAAAATAGTAGAGAAAGTCTGGAAAAGCTCAGTAGGTATAAATCTGTCTACTTATTTGATTTTTAACTACCATGTACCACTCGTCATGTTTATTTTTGTATGCAATAAAGAATTTACGTAAACACTTGCAGTCAGTTTTTAGCATTTGCACATAATATTAGTCCTCGCAAAAAGGTACTTGATTCCAGACACGGTTATGACGAAAGAATTTTTCGACGTGGAAAAAACACAAATAATAAAATTATTGAATTTTGCAATTTAATATTGGCGCGCTCGCAGTTGCCCATAATTACCAATGCGGCTCCAATTCATCATTCTTTATTACAAGCACAAAATTCCATGTAAATTTCATGGACGACCGTCGAACAACGCAAATGAGTTTCGATATATCGGAAAGATCTTCCAATTTATGCCGTTCATTTTACGATTATTACCGTGTTACTTTTGTATTTTACTCGGGTTTATACGGATTACAGACATGCACTTAGAAATTTTTATTCACAAGTGAACGGTTTCACATGTAATCATTACTATATAGATACCGGCAATTTTAAAAAGCTCTTGTTCTCTATAACAAGTTGTATTAGACTCTATCAATAATTGAATCGCAGCAGTTAAAATCGTGAATCCGGTAACTTCTTGTTCTGTGTAGACTTATTTACAAATATAGGTAGCTAACACTTAAATAAACTCAAACATAACTTATGTTTTATAATCGGTAAAGTCCATTTCTCACTCTCGTCACTTTGTTAAGCCAGTAGTATAAAAATGAGCAACTTGATTACTCCGGCTTTAAACTTCTTAACTGACGAAAGGCACTTAAAAACTGATAATCAAACAGCACGTAGGTAAATAACAAAGAATAGTAACGAAAACATTGTACCTAATACGTCGGTCGCCCTTTTTTACCCGACGAAATGACTTTCAAAATCATTGTTAAGGCATAAACAACGGACGGCCCCCGCGTACTGAAAATGTCATTAATGCCTGAGTGAAATTCGGGGTCTAATCTCGTCACTGCAAAGCTTATTACATTTATACGACGGAGTAATCTTGGAATAAAGTTTGAATGGAAAGTGTCGAATCACCGAGGATTGTAACCCTTGCCTCTGAAAGAAGTGAAGTTGCGCTGTATAAACACAGCTATGGACGCGCCATTAACAACTCGCGAGGTAGCTTCAAATTCCATCAATGTTAAAAATACTTGATTTTTATTGCTCACTAAAATTAATAAAAAAGTTCATTCCAGATTTTCACTTACCCTTAAATACCGGGTGTCACAAAGAGTATAAGCGATATTTCACAAACTCGTCAGGTTAGTTTAATCGATCTGAAATTCTGAACTGCACTGAAACGTTTGGTTTGCTAATTATAACCTAAAAAAAATAAAAGTACTACACTGAGAAGTTAGTACTAAAATGCATATAAACATTTTAGGTACTGTATGTACGAAACTTTACATCGTTAATGCTTTTTGTTATACCCGGTATATTTATCTATCGCTCTTCACACTACAAAACCGCTAATTTTCTCTTCAATTTTCATAGTGAATGACACAATTCTTTATTTATTAAAATTAGATCTACGTAAATAAACAAAATATCGTCGCAACACCAAAAAAGGTAACATTTTTATATTGATTATTTATTTAAACGATTTTATTCAATTTATTCCTTTTCTAGGCTTTCTTTCCATGGATGTCGCTCATTCAATTTCTTAAATAAAAGAAATTGAACGGAATTATCTATCTTTAGGTATGAGTATTATTTATGACCACTGCCACAAAAGTAAAAATTATGTGATCGTCGTAATTTAGAAAATGACGGCGTAGATATAAAACTTTTTAATTGGCTAAATTTCACCTCTTTTCACGTATTTCCAGCGTCATTTTATTATTACAAGTTATATGTATCATCAAACATCTTTAGGTTCGGGTGCGATGGATTGAAATTAGGGTTACCAATTAAGCCTCGTGTACCTATCTTATAAGTTTTCGAGCACAAGCTTAGGTAAATCACAACAGACAAATCGAGTGAGCGAAATCTTAGGAATCGTGTTATAATTGATACGGCTGGCAAAACATCCCTATTTGATTTCCGTTTCCACCTATACGCCCACAATCATGCTAAACGTGGCCTTTATGTATTGTTACCTTAGGCTCTGTCTACCCCGTAAGGGATAAATACGTGATTTATGTATGTATGTATGTATAAGTGTATATATTTTGAGATCTTCAAAACGGTTCTAACGATTTCAATATTTTCTTTTAGTCTTATAGGGATTCTTGGGGGCGAGGCGATACACCGATTAGGCTAGTTGTCATCTAAGGGAAAACGTTACAAAGACAAAATTTTAAGTTGAATGATAGGCGCCATCTCTTGACCAATGGCTCAACTAGCTCGTAAGACACTGAACACCGAAATTCTATGCCCTGTTACGCTCGCATCGTTCAGCGTCAACGCACGGTAACATCTTGTCTAACGGCAATATACCATACTTGCCTGTGACGCGTACCGTTGCCATCCTCTTCCACAGACTTATTGTACCGGAAAATAACGTCAAAGATAATAATTGGCAACCCTAGTCCGAAACGTTAAAATGTCAGAGGATCCCCGAGCCGCCATCAACCTGCCAAACCGCAGCGTCACTGCATCGCAATAACCAATTGTGTGTTATTACACCCGCCACAAAGCTGTGAGCTTTTTGACGTACCACCTAGATATATGATGATGTTATAGATATGAATGAGATGATGATTGAAGCAGAAAAGTTATACTTTTAATATGATCTAGCTGGGTTATTTCGGTCAAATGGTACTGAAAAATATTTCTTTCTACCGTACGCGCCAATAGCCCGTGGTTTTGACGCCATAACGCCGGTAAACACGTCAAATGTCAATAACTGATCACTTATTTATAAAAAATATGTATGTTTACAAAAACAGTGACGTCATTGATAGATAACTTAAACCATCATGTCGAAAAATGTGTTCAACTATTCTCTTAAGTTTGCTTTAAAACTAAAGTTTTATTTTATTCTAAGTCTCTATTTTCTACACTCCCACAGCACAATCATTAACAATTTAAGATAATATTTATAAAAAATTGAAACAAGCCTATTTATTTTAAATATGTCAGTTTGTAATCCGCACAAAGTTTTTGCTAAGTTTACAAAAGCTTGAGTTTTATGACGTCTTCTCATTCATTTTACGCGTACGAGTGTAGGTATGTCACGATTGTTCCAGTATTCTAAAAAAAAAATTAGTATCAAAATCAAGTGTCGTTCTCCACCATTCAGCTATAGTAAAAATTCACCGCAGTGTACATACTGCTAAAATTTAGCATTTTAATAGTATAAATAACGAATTTATTAGGAAAACTATTGCAGCTGTGTAACTGCAAGCTAAAACTTAATATTGAAAATAACCAAATTTCTAGAATAGGTATGATTTTTTAATATTTTTGCAGCTAGTCTAAACCGACTCGCTCTTAACTGCGTTTTTTATTGCTTCGACTGTGATGTGACAAAGTTTTTGTGCAAACATACCGGTGACAATGGGAACGGGGCTTTTGTGTTTTTTACATTGATTGATGATTTAATTTCCTATTGAGTTCGCTTTTTCCCTGCACTGTGGGTAAAACAATTTAGTTTTAATCAAACGTTTTCGTTTTTCAAAGAGTAATTGCTGTGAAACTGGAAAATAATCTGTAAAAGGTAGACATTCCAAGTTTTTAAAGTTAAATGTTTTTTCTGCTTAAACTTTTAAACCTGCCAGTCTCTTTCAAAACCAACTTTTTTTTCTCTGTTTTGTGTCTTGATATTTCTTTGTAGCTGCCAAACATTTGGATATAACGTGCGTTGTGAAACTTTAGTCACATTTTCTAAACCTGGACATATGTATTTAGCTACCAACGTTTACCAAAGCGCTCTATGCTTACCCCTTATTCACTAAAGAACCTTAATGTCATTTCCCTCTAGAAACGGCCAGATAAAAAGGTTTTTAGATGCAGTATGCGGATGTGACAGCAGCGATTTAAATATGGCGGCGGCGTCATCCCACCAGTGACGCGGCGGCCATTTATCACCCTCTAAGCCTCCGTCGATATTATGATCAGTGCCATTCGCTAGCTCTATTACGTGTCGCAGTGGCTATAGCTTGGATGCAAATCGCCAAACGCCATTAACCCTTAAGGCCTGGCCAGGAATTTGCGTCACCGCTGGCGCGGTAAACTATTTCTTTGTTCCATACACATCGTGACGCTCAGTGGCTAAATGTAAACAGAAAATTGCGTACTACACTGGCGGTCGCACATGGTCGTATTGGTTGTGGTCGAGCCTTAAAGCCTTACGCCTAGGCTTAAGTGGGACAGAATTTCGTTCGATTTGTCCAGCGTTGAAGTTCGTAGGCCTGAATCAAAATCAAAATCAAAACATTAAGGCCGCAGAAGGTACACACAGCAAAATAATGCGGTTAGCACAGCCACGCACACGTCTATGCGTGTTGAGTATCGACATGAACGTTAAGTAGAATCTATGACATGTGAATGTGTGAGTAAGTTCGATCATAAAATCTACCCCCTAAGTACAGATTTTTTAGCAACAAGATGAATGAGCAATGTCGCTGTAAATTACCTGTTTATTGAATAAACAACAACTTACTATAAAATAACAATGAAGAAAGTTACAACTATTTAAGTTAGTTTATAATAAATTAAGTAAAAAATAATTACAAATTAAATGAAAATAATCCCCCCCGGTATCGTGTCACACTCAAAGGCTGAAATGCAATATCTCCGGTTTCAGTTACTTCTACAAAAATAATGTAAAAGTATTTTTTTTATTTAGACTGTCCTAAAAATATTTTACCTAATCTTACATTGGATATTGTCATCCCCAGTGTAAGCGAGAGAACCGAATCGAAGCTTCCTTCGACCTTGAATCTTCAATTTTATGCAATCCCACGCATTGAACTATTATTACTAGCGAAGAGTAGTTACCATCTCACTGATGCGACGATGTTATATTATTATTTCTCAACAAGTCTGAGATTCCAATTCCAAAGCAATATTCCTCACAACCAGCATGGCCATTGAAATAACATCCAAAAATGTCATTTTATTACTATTTTATATTCCGTTTTCTTCGGATACGAACCCGGTTCACTAAAGCAGAAGTCAAATCTTCGACCTGTCTTTGACCGCTAGGCCACCGAGGTATGCAAGTTACATGGTGAATTTATGAATTATGTTCAATCTGCGACTACTGTATTGCAATTTGTGTAAATAGCTGTTTTATGAGCTTTGAAATAAGGTTGAAATTATAATTTATTTTTTTCCGTAACTATTTAATTTTATGGTGGTTGCAGTCTGTTGTATGTTTAATTTTACTCTTATATAATATGTTAAAAACGCAAACGCATTGTGTTTTCTTTTAATATAATTATTAATAGGTATGACTCTTTTTACTGGAGTTTAAAAGTTGCTAGCTGATGGCTATTTTGGTCGTTATCGTCTTAAACAATATAAAGTGTTTTCTACCCTCAAATTTCTAATAATATGATTTTGTGAACAAACAACTGTCACCGCTGGCAGCCATTATTAGCTGCGGGATAAACCGTGTGTTATACTTACGAACTGTTTAATTTTGCCTTTCGAATACCTTGTGATTTGCAAAACATGGATTTTCATTTATCTTTGTTGAAAAGAGCAAAACAATATAACTATTTATATAAGGAATTGCTAGGCGTTTTTTGATATGGGTAAGTAGACAAACGGTGTTAAAAACAATGACTTATTATTTTATCGGTAATGTTTTAAACAACTTTCTTTGACGAAAAATGTTTTTATTTAAACTTCATTTATTTTGCAGCGGAAGACTGTGCCATTATGGATTCACCCTTACGCAGACTTCGGACACGATAAAAATATTCGTTCTCGGCCTAAACCTGAAGCCTCATCTCCTGCCATTTGATTTGGACATTATGTAGTTGCCGCACCCGCTAGTGACCCATTTCACAGCAACAAGACACAATGCTACGTTGCAACCTGTGCGAAACCATCTGCAAGCTGCAGGATTGCATTGCCGTAGACCAGCAAAAAACATGCTTTAACGGACCAGCATAGAAGAAACCTTTGCTCGTGAATATCTTGACTTTGATTATTACATCAATCAAAGTCAAATGTAGTGATTTTTAGTGATGAAGACGAAATATATTAACTTAATTAAATATATAAACACAGTAATGTTTTACAGTGCAGAACGAGTGGCAGTGTTACTTTAGGCTATGGGGTTGGATGTCATCGATGGGCCCTGGTGTCCAAATCCAAACCAAATCGAGATAGGTAGCTTAGTCGCTTCAAAGTGGAGATTATAACCCAGTGTGAAATGATGTTATTGTTAATGGCTGTCATTTAACATGTCTATTCATTTCACCACTGACTTACACGTCCGCAAATAAAACGTTTCGTTCATCTTTATCAGACTTAAACCTAATAAACCAGAATTTAAGATATTAATTATGTGTCATCTTAAAAATAGCCCTATTATGGTTGTGTATTCAATTTGCAAGATAATTATTATGTTAGTGACATAAGACTTTTTAGTAAACATAAAATCATACTGGCCTCTAAAGTGTGTGTTATTTTATGAATATTATTCTATAAGGAAAAGTGTGCAGTTTTATTTAGCTAATTTAATTACTTTTGGAAATAATAATAATAACACAAATAGAGGCTAATACAATAAAAATTAAATGTTGCAATAAACAATTTGAACCAATAATTGCATTTTATTGTTTTATTCTTTTACGTCCTTTTTTTCTTGTTTTAGGTAAACATGAGTTTATTTTGAGATTAGTAATTTAAAATTGAAAACAAAAAAGATACTCTTGTGCAGGATTCGAACCCGGTTCTTTAGGTTTCATAACTCTAGGTCAATACACCTGAGCCACCACGCTTATAATACTGGTGGCAAAATTATGCTTCCATTGAACAGAATACCAGCAGGTTTGAATAACTATGCGTGAAGGTAGTCAGAAAACACAATTAGCACAGATAGGGCATTTTGTTGTGTGCGTAATAAGGCAGCGGATAAGTGCGGATGTGTGTATAGAATGACACACGTGGATAACTAGGGTGCTCACCGATTCGCTTTGCTGTGTGTACACTAACGCATCTCCGTTAGCGAATAACGCAAATAACAAAGCACAGTTATAACGTTTTTTACATGCCAACTAACTTGCGTACACTTGCATTTATTACTTGGAACTTTTGTGGCCTGGGCTGGGCAGCTATTCTAAACGTCTTGAGAACATTTTACTCAAAGTTTGGGCTTACTATCGCGAGTGATATTCGCTGACACGAGAAAACGTACACCCTAGTCGAAGATAAAGTTATCGTATAGGATATCATCATCACCGACATAGGATTACGAGTAATAGTATGATGGATGCTGAAATAATGTACTCACAAAATTTTAGTGTGAGAAACCAGACAAAGCAAACAAAATTTCAATGAACAGAGACCTGCTCATTTGATACTCATTACTAAAATGTCTGAAGACTCTCATATAGCCATGCCGTTTGGTTTGCTAAGGCTCACCGGTCTCGACACGTAATAAGGCGGTCGGTTCGCCCGCCCAGCTCACTTTGTATTCTTTCAGTCGCCACTCGCCACCTGGTCTAGCGGATTTTTAAAATTTACCTTTCTTATAAGTTATTGAACATTCAGTATTTGAAATTGCGGGAAATAAATAAAGGTACCTTTGAAATAAGACTAGAAATGGTTGTGTTGCTCATAATTTCAAAAACGGATTTACCAACGAATGTTTGAATGAGCAGTAAGTAGGTAGATAACACATGCATAATATTATACTATTTTAATTTAGCTTAAAAATACATTGTGTGTTTAAGACCCAAAATAATGAGCTTACTAAGTAAATACTAAACACATTCTTTTTTAACTCTATAGGTACACCTGACAATTGAATACTTTACATCGCCCCGGGCCGTACATAGCAATTATCGCCTGGCCATTTCATTTCCGTAGGAAGACGTAAAACTGTATAGGTACATATCTCGGGCGGTGATATTGAAAGCCACAGGTCCCATGTTTATCGCCCTCGCATTGGCTCGTGCGAGAAGTTCTTGCGATCTACGTTTATTTCACCACACTCGGGGGTGTAATGTACTATTACCGCGCTCACAATACGTGTTTATGTTTATATCACTCTTGTGGATATGACGTGCCTAAAAATGCGAGTAAAAAAATGAGGGGCCACTCTTAACTTTGACGTAGGTAAACGAACGTCCCTTTACTCTTCGATCTTTTGATTCCTTGTACAAACGCATCTCACCAGAATTAGCTATCTATCGCTATCTCATCCCCAGGCACTCAACAAGGCGACAATGTAACAAAGAGCGGTATCGAGTGTCAAAGAAGAATGGAACAAAGAATGAGACCGGAAAGAGAGAGAGGTGCTCCAAGTTGATAGCGGACGATGGGCCCAATCGCGTATCAGCCGATCAATTGACGGAGTCACGGATTTCCACTTGTTCATGATAGATACCAATTTTAGCTTTATTTTTAACATTTTAAGCGCTTTATTATTAATCAAAATTAAAACCAGGGCTAATATTTACATTGTATTCAACTATCAGACTGGAATCGTTTACCTCTTGACATTAGGCAGTCTCAGTTGGTTGTCGCCCTGCGAAATCGCTTTAGGAAGTATTTGGATTGATGTGTCTTCCTATAAGTGGACCTTGTATGTTTTTGTGTGTGTACATAAATACATAAAAAATCACGTCTTTATCCCTTACGGGGTAGACAGAGCCTAAAGTAACGAGACCTAAAATCCACGTTTAGCATGATTGTTGGTGGAAAGGGAAACCAAATAGTGATGGTTTGTGCATCTACTGTGTATATTTATGTAGTTTATATGTATTTTATTTCTCCGGTGTAAATTAGTTTATCGTATTTTTAACTAATGTGTACCTATCGGTATTGTTGTGTATATACATTTTTTTTCTTTATTTGTTTAGGTTCAATTTAGGGTCATTGGTCTTCTAGCTTCTTTTAATCAAACGTTCGAAGGGTAACCGGAAGAGACCTCTTTAAGGGACAAGTTCGCCGCTTAATCTTGTTATCTGTAAAATTATCGTGTTTTGTACAGTAAAGAGTTGTACATACATACATACGTTTGTATTAGGTAGTTGCCTGGTACAAAGTTAAAAGCGCCTAGTATTTTCATTACAGCAATATTTAATTTAAGCGCAATGAACTCAATAAGATCAGCAGGACAGTTGGTTATATACTAACGTGTGCAATTGAATTCAAGTAAACAAGAAAAACATCGTAGACCAAAATTAATGGATCATCAAATCCCATTTGCAGAAAGCATTTCCAACCTCAAATATTCGCATAAAACGTCGTTGAACACTCATAGAACTAAGCAGTACTCAATTATGCACCGTCCCCTCGCCACTTGAAAAAACCCAATCAGCATAACTCGTCACTTTCCTATCGATCCCCAATTTGCGAGCACTTATCAAATCGCTTTATGCATAGAAATAAAGCGAAAGACCAAAAGTAAATCGCGGTTATTGCAGACCAAAGCGAACCTTACGGCGGAGGAGAAACGAAATGTATTTTTGTTTTTGTTGCTTGATTATTTTTGTGAGAGCACAAAGCCGAATGGTTTACTTAGAGTTTAAAATATTCATAGCTTGTACTGGATCGTATTTAAATATTTACATAAGTGTCACGCAGTGCTGGTGACGTTTGCCGATAAACCGAGTGAGGGGCTGACAGACGGACAGGAATGTTGAGGCTGCATCGCAACAAAATTGGATTAGGCTAAGCGGATGTGTTTTGCTTTTATTGTTTTTAGTGCTAAACTGTAGTGAACTTTTTAAGGATACTTTTTATTTGAGTAGAGAAAGTCACTGTCACGCTTAAACTAGTACCTAATGTAGTATCCAAGAGCAAACTAAGCTCTATCTATAATGACAATACCGATAAAGGACTTACCATCTACCGTCATTAAAATTAGTTAAAATCATTCATTTTGATTTGTTCCACATTCATAATGTCAGTTATCTGAAATATTATGTAAATATTTCGCACAGTAGCCCGACTTAAAATTCAAAAAACGAATAGATAATATCAGTTTAACTGAAAATGCTATTCCGTGAAGCAGCCAAATGCAGCTAATTTACCTTACCTCCAAAACCAGGTTGTGAAATATTGCTTATTACTTACGAAAACGAAGGATCTTTGTCACCCCTATTCGAAATATCTATACCAAGACGTTAACTCTCGGTAGCAAGGGCGATACTTTGGGCGTATTCCCAATGGGCCCCGATAGGAGGTTCAAATAATAACGCTATGTTTTAAAACTGTTCAATGCTAAGTTTTATTATAAACTAAACAGATTATCAGGTGTACCGGACGTGTACTGTATTTACTAGATAGAAACAACTATTTCATTTAATTTTCAATCTTATTATAATTATCCTTATTATAGCAAATTTTCACATATTCTTACAAATATTATGTTTAGACTTTACTTATACCGTATCGTACTCGCCGAGGTATGTTTGTATATTGCTTTTCTCGAACATGCAATGAAATAAATTAAAAAAATTAAGTTTTATTTCTAGACAAACCAAAAGTAAACTAGACAAAATAAAACTGCAAAATTATCACAAACATCGTTTACCTACTGATTTTTTAAGCTACTATCTTAACAGAAGATAGTAATAACGCCGAAACGCAAATATTGCTGATAGTTTTTTTAACGACTGAATGCCGTATCACAAAATATGCGTAGAACGGAAATTAAATATATTTATATAGCTATATTGCCTGCGATATTGTATGAAGTCCTCTCGTCTAGCGTCACCTGAATTAAGGAACATAATAAATATCACTATTTCATTGCATGTTTGAGAAAATTTATTTAAATAATTTAAAAAAAAGACGTGAGACACCCTCGGAACGCACTGATACTTCCACTAAGCGCCGTGTATTCGTGCCATAAAAAATAATGGATCTGCGAATCGTCGAGATATGTACGGAAATATGGAGTGAGGTGAGCGCTCGAAAAATCGTAATGGCATCGCCGAAATGGGGATTAGAACACGATCGAATCGAAGTGCCTCCGGAATATTGCCTCCGTGTAAACAGCATTTGTTTTACACGATTGCGCACGCAAAACATTGTTTTGGGATCCACTTTCTTTGTTGTAGAGTTTATGACGGAAGCTTTGTTACTGAATGGTACCTACTTTTCAGTACGCGAGATTAGTCAAGCGTTTGAAACGACTTGCGGAGATATATTGAAAACGCAAACATTTTTGAGACAAATAGTGTCAAGGAATCTCTTATTTTATGGTTGGCAACATGATTAACATTTCTTAAGACGAATGTATTATAATTAGACGTAGTTTAGCTAAAACGCATCAAGACACTAACAATTATTATTTAATTTCACCTTCAATGCTATATAATTTGGATTCAACTTCAAATATTAAGTGGGAAAACATTTACAGTCAAAATATAAAAGCATTACCCCTTTTAAACTAAAAAAAAATACACTAAGATCATCCAAATATTAGGATGACATTTTAACGGGCCCCGGTTCCCGCAGCAACCGTCATAAATCCACCAAAACCCAAGAATTAAAACTTATTTACTAATTAACTCTGTGACCCTGCGAACGTTCAGTAAATAACATAAACCGTACTAACCTAATTTCAGGTAATCGTGTTTGCCCGACGCCGGTAAACATATGCCGGTGTAATGGGCGCTTTACGCGCTAGCTCCGTACGTGCTAGTCTGCTTTATGATACATTTTTCAGATTAATGTTGTGTTTTTAAATTAATTATGGTACATTCTAACTATGGAAGATATGACCACCTGGGTCTTACAAGAGACAATGACCTATATAATTTACGCTAGTAAAATAAATGTGTACCTATTAGCAATTGCGTGTATTAAGTGTAGTAGGCAAGTACCCGAGTAATCGAGTGATCCTAGTACCTACTCATGATAATTGTATTTCATCAAGTTGTTTTAAAGATCTAAAATATTATTCTTGTAGGATACAATGGGATGTGTTTTTGTAAAAATGTGACCCGGTTTTCTGCTAACATTTTATTTAGTTAAAAGAGTTAAAACAATGGCATCGCATCTTAGTATGAGTATCAAGCCACATTTGCAACGAGTTAGCAAAGTATGAAAACTATTCTGACTTTGTTCTTAAATACATATTATGTAATTTTGTCATGTATATGGGTGATGATTACCTTAAATAATCAAATTTATTATTTATTTTATAAGACAAAAAACACTAATTCCCAGTAATGCACTCATTCAATTATCATCACTATTCTAAAAGAAATACGTCTCCCAATAGCGGATTAAAAGTTACAACCTCTATAAAATATTTCAGTGTGAGATAGCATTGGGTAAAAGAAATGCTGGGTTGTGTGTAAGATGGGTTCCGTTGAGGAAGCGAGCCGCGGTCGGGGGTCAACCGGGGTACGATACATCCCGCCGACGCCGGCGTTACTGCACAAATAATAACACACATATATTTTCCTTTGTTTCGTATTAAAATAAAAAGCTGATTCTGACGGGGCAATTCAGTGGACTTTGTTCTTCTGAAATTAGCGATTCGATGGTCAGAATGTCGTTTTGATTTTAGGTACTATCAAATGAATCAAGATTTTTTTTAAACCTTGATTTTTTATGGTAACTTTTACGGTTTTACCGTTAGAAATTAAATTTCTAAACGACGGTGAAAATTAGAACACACAGAAAAATCCAAAAAGTAAAGCTACGATGATAGGTACATCATTTGAAAAACAGCGCCTTTCTCTCGTCCCTGCTGAGCAGTAGATATTCCACGAGAGTTTGTAATTGTGTCGTACAGACACATCATTCAAGCAGATGAAGCTTAGCGACAAAAAGTCGCATTGTAACAAGGTCACGTGACAGCTAGTAACAGATAGAAAAATTCGAAGGCTTACCAACCTGCTATGGGTAGCATAGCACGCGTCACGGAATGACGAGGATCCGGGTTCGATTCTTGGCCATATCTTTACTTTTACCTGCAGTGGGTAGTGTAGGGGTATAGCACGCGTCACGGAATGACGAGGATCCAGGTTCGATTCCCGGCCATAGCTTTTACTTTCGCATTTTTCTATGTGTTCTAATTTTCAGTGCCATTTAGAAACTTTCTTTTGATTTTAAACAATATATTGCCGCTCCTTCTCTATATCAAGTTGGTTTCAAGTTTCAAGTGTCAAAAATAATTCACCTTTTTCCTCGTCTATCAAACCTACGAAATTTTTTGAAACTTGAAGTAATATAGGAGCGGCATATTAAGTACGTAATTCTTTGAGGTTGAAAGATTAGGTCTTAGGCCTGTAGGTATTGCCACCTTAGGCTCTGTCTACCCCGTAAGAGATAAAGTCGTGATTTGTGTATGTATGTATTAAAGATTAGTCATGTGCCCATTAGGCTAGCTACATCTGACGGTTAAATTTATATGCCAGACTATACCCACAAAATTTCATACTTCTTGCAATGTAGGTCTTTATTTAAATACATAATTACGACTAGGTACATAACATAAACATTACTGCAGAAACTACCTAAGCTTTGTTCCTTAGACCTTACTCGACAATCTAATAATAATACAGAAGAGAATAGAAGGTAAGTACCTCCATTATTACAATAATAACAAAAAAAACCACATCGACTACTCTAAGCTTCTCTCCAATGTAAAGGCGAGTGTTCGATGCAATTATTATGCAAAATCATTAATATCCAACCGAGGAAGTGCTCGCGATGAAAGCCGCCTGGAACGACGATCGATACCTCCCCACGATATCTTGAAACAAGAGAGGTGTAAATTATAATTGTCTTGTAACTAGTATTTTACCGACGCTGCAAGCTGAGTTTAGTTTGAGGGTGCTCGTGTTTAAATTGTGGTTATGAAACATGGTTACGATTGTAAGTTGAACGTAGCTTGAAACGGCTTTATAAATAAGTTTTTTTTATTTATTTAATACGCAATTTAAATGCACGGTATAACCCTGCAACCTATATTTACAAATAACAAAATACTGATTTTAGAACTAAACAAAGTATTACAAAACATACTTCAATTCCAAATAGGTACTCTTCCTCCTCAATTTTTAACAACACTAATAAAATTAGATCCACAAGTAAAAGTAGTACCAAACCTACATAAAAATTGTTCGATGTGTACCCCATCCTACTATACAGTTACCTGCAGATCTTAATTCCAATGACAAATAAAGAACACTCGCTGAATTTTTTCAATCAATTCCGTTATGAGATACCAAGGACTAACTTCCCCAAATGACACAAGGAATATTGATTGATCCTGCCAGTATGTAAGGCCTTCGGTGATCTATTCCATATGTATGTAAATGTGAAGCTTCGCGTGTGTGCGTGAGGTCGTTAATCATAATTTCAGACGTTTGTTCGTGTGTATGTTCATATTATTATGTTTTGGGGATAAGAAATTAGTTAGTGGACATTAAACTTGAGCGAGTTGGACGCAGTGGTCGTGATACTTTGCACGTTAAATTTATTATGCTACATTTTTGGACGTAATTGGCGATAAGGGTAAATTAGCTTAACTTTTAATTGCGTAGTGGTGAATTTATGTGACTTGTTTGAACAATATATACGCCAAAACTTTGAATTGAAACTCTTTTAACAATGTTATAACTGCTCACTTTCTTGTTCATCTTTGTCTTCACGTGTGTGTCATTAAACGTGGCTGAGTGACCGATTGTGACAGAGGAAGACAAGGAGATACCACAGTAGTCGTAGAGATGCAGGTCTTCATTAACGACCACAACCACTCTAACAAAAGAGTGTAAAGACGACGAATGTAGACAATGCGGAGGCTTTAAGCCAGCCAGTTGCTAACATTTTAATTTTATACAACAAGGAAAGCAAACGAGCAAGTGGGTTACCTGATGGTATTGGTAAGTAATCGCAATTTCACATGGACAAACGCAAACTGGAGCATTACAGATGCGTTGCCAGCCTAGAGGGCTAGGTAAAATACCTCATTTGCCAGTAATTTCACTGGATGCCCTACTCTCCACAAGCACTATCGAACAAATTGATTCCTGACCCATTGTTGAACCTTTTCACAGTAATATTATAGTGACTTTACATTCGATTGGCAAGGCAAATCATAGTAACGATTACTGTGAGAACGTTCTACGGGCACATCAATTTATCCGATAGGACAAGCGCAGCTGCTTGGCGCCAGCTGGATTAAGACAGCGCGTTTTCTTACAAGGATCAAGACTGCACCGTCGATGTCATTGAAACTTGGCAAGACGCATTAAGGGCCCGCACATCGCAGGGACTGACCCGTCATGAAATTTAAATCTAGATCAATAACCGCGCTTATATCATTGTCTTCATTAGAGATAATTGGGTTCGCTCCCTGGGCCGCAACTTTGTTTGCTTGCCGATAACTTGAGACGAATTACTTGGACATTATAAAGGTGGCCAAGTTGCGCGTGTAGTGGTGACGCGTGGGCCTGTAGGTTATAAGTGGTTTGTAAGTAGATTAGTTTCAATACATACATACATATATTTAAATCGCCTCTTCATCCCTTACGGGGTAGACAGAGCCTTTTGGCCACGATTAGTATGATTGTGGGCGTAAAGGTGGAAAGGGGAATTAAAATAGTGATGGGTTTCCCTCGATGGGCTTTAGTTTCAATGTTTTATAAAAACTTTAGTCCGGTTCGATCGCAGGGTTCGATTTTTTCAGTGTGTAACGTGACAGTGATGTTGGTTGCCCTAAAAACCAGATCAGTTTCATTCGCAACAAAAATTTGGTACCAACCTAAAGCGTTGTTTGGTCTTCTACAACTTTAGTAATTATAGCTAAGATAATAATTATTTACTATTTAGAGTGCGTGCGGATCGCTACCACTACTTTCCTCGCTTAGCAGCTGAGCTTCAACTTTTATGTTCCTGAAAACCAGATTATAATAGTAATTTTCTTTTAATCTTCTCGCATTGCAAATTAAGTGGTTCTAGTGGTGTTTTCACATACGTGTTTTCAAAAGCTACACGCTCGTACCCTTTCATTTTTGTCTAAATAAATTATATGAGTATCTTTGTTGAATAAATAAATGACTTTAATGTCTACTCTTTCGATGTCTGCGACTACTAAGATTGCTTTTAAAAGGCTCTGTACCTAATGGAGGTTTACCCTACGGGACGATATAAAGAAACATCATTTCACACTTCCCTACGCGTATTTTTACAAATAAAACTGAGGCGGGGAGGCGCATTACCCGCCCGCCCTAGGGACGTAATAAAACAAAATATGATGTATACCATTCAGTAGTGAGTATAATAAACCTTTTTGTATCTTAAAGTCAATAGGTTCCACGGTGTATAAGGAAAATAGACTAGTAGCTGCTACGAGCGGCGTAGCGCTCTCTACGGACGCTAGTAATAAACATCTGGGATCTTACTATGACGTCTTAATGCGATTCAAATCCGATTCAGTTTTGGTTCGCTCGCTGTCAAATCCATACTAAAAATTACAGCTAAAACCTAAACTGAGTCTGAATTAAATCGCATTAAGACGTCATGGCTTACCGTAAGATACATCTTGAGCACCCAATCACGTGGGTGAGTGATAATTCAGATGTTTTTGAACCTTCACCCCGTCCAGCGCTTAACGTCTCGCAATTGTCAACTTCCAAACAAAAACTCATTGAAATCGATATATCAAATCAGCATTGATGGAATACTCATACAAACTTAAACAACACTATTTCCCACCATTTAATGTTACAGTAACTTAAGCCACCTAAAGTTCCCATGGCAAAATCACTGGTAAAGAAACAAAACGGACCCAATCTATCTGCGATAGTGGGGTCCCTGGGGAGGGGGGCAGTTAGGGGGGGGGGTCTCATCAATCTGCGGCCTTCTTGTACAAGTAGCCCACACACGCTCTCCAACGCAGATGTGACCTAACAACGACGTGCTATTACTTACGTTTCGATAAAATTTACAATCTATACCTATTTTACACGCTGATTTTTTTTTAGTCTAAAATTGGACCGTTGGCGAATTTAGTTTGAAACCTATTCAAAAATCTTTTTTTTTTTCACAGAATACTGGCAATTCAACTTCTTTTAAATAAAAAAGGTAGAATTCGGATATAAATGCTATGCCAAGCTACGCGATAGATCAAGAAACCATAAATTATCGAAGAACTGAAAACTAAGAATTTCATCATTTTAATTTTAATTTGACATATACACTCAATGATCATCTTTCTGATCCCTCTTAAAAATGAAGACCTTAGGCTAAGTAAAAAGCTATTAAAAGTCCTTTGTTCGTCTTAATTAAATATCGAAAATGCCAATTTATTCTTCTAGGTTAATCGGAATTCATATTGCGCATTCATTGAATGGACTCGAGAATTTCAAAGCAAACAAATTCCTTACCACAAATTAATTAATTAAAAATGAGTAAGTTATCTCGGAGCGACACCTAGCGGCCTTTTGTGCGGCCACCTTTTCACCGTCAAACCTCATTTCAATTAATTTTCGTTGAAATAAGTAAATGATGTGCGCTTTTAAAGCTAGATATCATTAACACCGAGCGGGGCCGCCTGCTGAGTGCTGGTCCTGTACTTATTGTGGATACAACAAAGCTATGATTTTGGCATCTATTTAATCTAGAGACAGAAAAGCCTGCGTCATGTATTTCATATAAATGTTACGATTTACTTACTAGAAAAGAATGCTTCAAGTAATGACGTAAATAATAATCCCATTCACAATCGGTCTATAGCGTTTATGAATAAGGGGGTAAGTGTCTACATTAGGGACCTAGTTTTTACAGAATCTAACCTGGATATAAGAGCACTTATAATCAAAGCAACATGCAATGCCTATCATTTATCTAATATCATTAATATGTACATAACTTGAGGTACAGAGAATATAATAATACGAGTAATATATAAGACAGCTAAACTGTAAACCTGCGACCCTATTGATACATAGGTACCTACTTAGGTACGTTATTTCCTATTTAAACGGGTTTTTTTAACTCGTAATGTTTTGTTCATGTCCAATATGACGAGTCGAATTTTGCCGTCTTCCAGTGGTTCAATTATGTAGATTACATGTAGTCAAAAATAGTAATCTATGAAAAGTCTTGCATTCAATAATTAAATTTTTTAACAAAAAAAATATTTGCAACTTCCTCCACCTTTGCCTATAGGTGTAATAGGCAAGACTCTTCCCGTTTATTTTTAATCCACATTAGGTTCAACGCGCGTCACACCTTCGTCGCGAAAATAAGAAAACAGTAGAAAAATTCCCCCCCGCCCCGGGCATCCCCACTCCCCCGGGAGAATCATTAGGAAAAAATCGTGTTGATGGATTTAATTACAAAAAATAATTATACCAAAGAAAGTTGCGTGAATAAACTCGGACGGAGCGGGTTCTTCGATTCCCCCCTTAATCGGATTAATTTACTTTTAAAAAGCAGGGGGTGGTTGTTGTAATTAATGGAATGATAACATTACCCACCTTGCGGTTGGTCGCCTTTGGAATTGCGGTAGGTGTATAGAAGTTGAACGGGCGTCGAGTTACTTCCAATATTTTAATTAACAAACACGTGAAGGCTTTCTTATTTATTGGTTTTCTTTTTAACTGAACGCTATTCTTGTACAATAGCGCCCACAATTATGCTAAATGTGGCTCTTATCTACCGTGTTTGTTACTCCTCATTTCTACAAAGATGTCTGAGACAATTTTCAAGTTGAATCAAAAATTATTGCGTCACTTCAAATGCCTATTCAGTAGAAGTGATTGAGGTATTTTTTAAAACAGTAGCTTTTCTTCCAACGTCTGTATTCAAAAAGGTAATCTTAAGAACACGACCGGCGGCTAAGATGGCAACGCGCTCTTCATAACGGCACACATCCTCCAAAATATCCACATTGTTTTTAAGCCGAAGTCGTTCAGAAACCCCACTCGAATCCGAACGAGCTGGTATCGGACGCGATGAGACGCGGTTTTTCCACTCGGTTACCGTCCGGTGATCTGTTGTGAACGCATCTCCACTGACGCAAATCATATTGCGTGGAAGGGTTCGGGATTCCGAACGCGCGGAATCGGCCAGTCATCGCCGCTGATTTTTGGGCCCTTATGGCGGAGTCTCCGCGTCTCACGTCTGTATTTACAAGGGGGATTAATTTGTTTGGGACGCGAGTTTGTGGATTATTTTTTGACTTGTGCCAGAGCGTCTTGAAGATTGTACGCCGCGTCGCTGTTTGTAACAATCGCTCGGAATTTAATGAACATAAGCTGCCGTTACAGTTATTTTATTCATTTTTTTGTTGATTCAACGTTTGCTGGTGACTCTTGTTACTAAAAGTTAAAAACATCTCTTCAGAGATTATTTGTAACTCCAGACCAAACCACAAACAAGACCAAAACATTGCTAAACATCCTATATAACAATAATTTTGAAACCAATCATTTTTAACCTTAAACAAATATCGATACCCTCTCATGAAAAAAACGAAAAAAAAACTCGAACCAACTACTATTTTCCAACTAT
The DNA here is from genome assembly GCA_949127965.1 of Pandemis corylana. Taxonomy (NCBI): domain Eukaryota; kingdom Metazoa; phylum Arthropoda; class Insecta; order Lepidoptera; family Tortricidae; genus Pandemis; species Pandemis corylana. Next base: position 7,848,541 of record OX421858.1, on the reverse strand, counting down.
TTTTTCTTTTGATAGAAATACTGGCACTCCCTATTTCTAAAGATGGCTGATAAAAAAGTAAACAAATGAAACACGAATGCAATTCAACCCTAAATTGCCCGCTGAGGGAGGTTCCTCGCGACTTGCTGTCTCATGTGGAGATCATTCTTTACTTTGTCTATCCCTCACACGTCTTGGGAGCATGACTGTGAAACATACATTTTGTTAAGCTATTTATTTCAAATACAATTATTTTCCTTTTTTATACACCATCATTTCCTGTAGTTACTTTAAGCTTGGAAAAAAGTGACTACCGTTCTACCGTTCAGGTAAATTGTCTTTGTTTCACGTGACTTTGTACGCTTTATGACTAAAAAAATTATACATTCGGAACTTCGATTTCATGGGACCAAATCTAGCTCATTTTAATCGACTCTACTTTGCTCGCATTAGCATCCAATCTGCCTTATTTATACTAAATTTCAATTCAAATAACAAAAATGGTACATATGTAGTTGATGCGAAGAACTTTACACATAGAACAGTGTAATTTAAATAAAAGCTTACGTAACACTCAATCATAATAAGTAATGAGTTAACCAGTTTTTTATAACAATCGATATTATGATTACATTAGCAATGTTTAAATCTACACGTACATAGGTAATCTTACCATATATATGAACATGTTGCTTTTCATTACGATCATAGAAAGAAAGAAAGAAGACCTTTATTCCTTTTTGCAAGACACACAAATATAAAAGGATATACACAATTTTATAGCAAAAAAAACAAGAAAAAAAAACAGACATTAAAAAAAATGCTAACAAAAATGCATAAATGCATAAATGCTAGCGAGCAAAAAGGGAACAATGTGAATTGAAAAACTTGAATTGGCGTGGAAAATCCTTGAGACGTTTGCTATGCTATATTATATAGCTATAATTTATTCGATATTAGGTACGTTGGTTTCTGACTATGTATATGGGAAGCAAAGCTCATGATACCATATTTCAGGATTTGTCCCGAAATTTCTAAATGTTGTCTCCTGCCAGGATTAAAGCTGGATTTTGGCATTCTCGGTGTTTTAAATTGTTTTCATTTGAATAATTATATCATTATTAATGTAATTTTAAGGTTATGTGTCCTAGTGCCCAAAATTAAAATATTTGTTTTATTTTCAAGAAAAAATATGAATCACATTTGCATCAAAATGTTGGACTTTTAAATTTCCCATCTTGTAGAGTCAGCGTCAGTTATACTTATGGCAGCGATTAAAGTAGCCAAATAACCGTATCGGCAACCGCTCTTAAGCCATTGATATTTGACATAAAATCTTGTTCCGCTTTATTTTTGCACATTCACTGATATGACATAATAATAAATAATATGCAACGCTGACTGTTCTTAACCCTTACAGAGTTTCGACTCTTACGCAGAGGTATTGAACTAATATATCGCAATAGCAAGGCAAGAAGATGACTATTGTTCGCGATTCAAATACTTACAACTTCAAGGAGCGACCACACCGCTGCGTATGCGCAGTGGCGTGTCGTAGGCGTCACGTTTTCTCACCATCAACATCTTTTGCGCACCGGTGTGGTCGGACGTTAACTCGTATCTTAGAAAAAAACGTTGTCTAGCATAAGCAAAAGTACTAATCACGTATTCCAGTATTTTTCTGACGATAGGACGAACTTCCATGCTTGTCTGGGAGCAGGGAAAAAACATAGAATGTACCAGTTGCTTGTCTACCCGCGCAGATGGTAAAAGCCCATCGAGGGAATGGGCGAAAATCATAGGAATCACGTTTTAGGCGATGAGGCTAGCAACCAATCACTATTTTGATTTCATTTTCCACCTATACGCCCACAATCTTGCTAAATGTGGCCTGTAGGTACCTGTTACCTTAGGCTTTGTCTACCCCGTAAGGGATAAACACGTGATCTGTGTATGTGTATGTATGTATTCTAACGATATGCGCGGCAGGTAAAACGTATATTTCATGAACCTACGCATACTAAATGACGCAGGTACATAGGTACGTTACGCGTATCACTGGTTTTATTACGTACGAAAATTAAAACTAGTTCGGATTATAAAATTTAATGACGATAATGATACTTAAGAATGTAAACCAAATAATAGATCTTGGTATCTATAAATAAATATCATGTGACAATTTACACAATCTTGCTAAACGTGGCCTGTAGATGTATGTATGTATGATATAGTCAACTACATACCACATCCATGACTCGGGTCCAAACTTCGTACATTTCATGCTGCCCTAACCTTCATAGTCAGGGTCAGTAACTAATACCATCCTATTTTGTGCATGTATTTAATGTTTTTTTGTGTGATTTGTGTCTGTTTCTTTATATTTGTACGATGAAGTATTTACTTACTTACTTGCTCTCCGGTCGTCGGTCTAAAAAAACATATACAAAGATCCGGCCTTCACCCCATGTCCTTAAAATTTGACATTCTTAAGAAAATTTTATGACAGCGCGCAAGATGGAGTTTTGAACTCCATTTTATTTGCGAACGGTGTAATGTCCCAATTTTTGAAACCCACTCACAGACGCAAGTCTGTTTACGAAAAAAAGTAAGTGATTAGATTTATTAAATTAATAAACAGCAGTGCGCACTCGGCTCGCATTCGTCATGGAACATAAAAATGACGCATAGTTTGTAATACTATTCCCATGAAGTTACGTAATATAGGTACCTAGGTACAGTGCAAATGTAAACTCTAGTATAAAATCAAACGTAAGAAGCAATAGCCATCTGAATCGGCTACCACGCGGCAGTTAGTTTTTTCTCGTAATACTTTAGTGAGTTTTATTACTTTTATTTTGCAATTGAAAAGTGTCAGAGAAATCTTCTAAAGAAAGTAAGTAGGTACCTGTAACTGAACCTTAAATGTTTTGTGAAAAATACTGTGAACTATATTGGAGAGTGCTAAGTATTGTATTTTTGTTTATTTTGGTGTAGCAATGTCGGCAATTATCAATACTAGTACACTGCCATTATTAAAAAAAGTTTTTCATATAAAGTGATATGGATATAACGATATTTCATAATTACTATGAGTCTCGGAATTTGATCACATAAAAATAACGAAGGAATGAATGATAAAATGATAAAACGAGATAGGTACCTAAACTTCAGTCTATTCGTAACCCCGGTTGCTATATGGTGGCCAAAAGGTCCAAGTAATTTTAGAGATAATATTTACGTGACTTATAGTAATTGTTAGTGAAACTGGCAGAAATTAAAAAATATATATACTTTCCGCCTCACTCGATTTCTTTTAAATAAGTTTAGGTGTGTATTTGAAGATACATAAATATTTTTTAACTTAGTTCCACAAGGTCTGTCTTTTAAAACACTAAGGGCCGATTTTTCAATCCTCAGATAAGCATTTAACTGACAGATACCCATAGAGTTATTCGTAGAATAGGGCTTATCTGACGATTGAAAAATCGGCCCTAAATTAAAAAGAAAAGTTTGATCAGCAATCTGAAATGTTAAAGGATGAACTTTGACATGCCCTAAAGCAAATTTTCCTTATATTGTAGGATGGAAGGATGGGTATTTTTTTAAATAACGTTAAACTTGTTTTTTTTCGTCCAACAGCAACCAGGGTTGCTGTTGGACGATGGTCTATCTATGGTCAGGACCATAGATAGAACTTTGTCAAACACACTCATTTACAGATTTTGTCCTTTAAATTATTTGCATTACAAAAGTATCTTTGCTAAACTAAATAAACAAGAAAATATTCTGCACTGGGGTACTTCAATATTTTGATACTGCAGTTTCTTTTAAAGCACTTTGCGATGGCTTATAGCCGTCCTGCGACGGCAATGAAAACTTTGATGTTAACAACCATTTTATAGAGATGCGTACCAAACGTGTTCCCATACTACCTATACCTAAACGCGTATAATATCAAATATCAAAGGACTTAACAAAAGTAATTTGGTTAATACCCAAATAAGGCGGATTCAGATAATTTCTTCCATAACGAACTCAGTTGTCTCATTATTGTTTCTTATTACAGGAGCTGAAATGCTCCGAAAATGTCCTTCTGAAACTTCAATAAAGACCATTTTTCATTCATATAAAGCGAATTAACATCACACTCACACAGACCAATCCCACCCGTATACTCTCATTTAAAGCACCCACACAAAAGAAAAACTCCGTTTCCCATTCGCAGACTGTTGCCGGGCGCGATATTATGTATCTCGAAGTTCCGAAGCACACGCTCTGAAATATTTATTCCTGAAACGTAAAGATCGGGTGGGGGTGGGGGGTTTATCCCGCGGTTTCCGCCGTGTTTTACTTTGAGAATGGGAAGTCGCCGGCGACGGGTCGATACCGGCAAAGATAAATTAACCGACTGAATGCTGCGGCGTAGAGCGTAGTTTTACTGAAGAATATGTACTTTGAATTGAAGAAAATATGAGGATAGGTGAAATAAAGAAGGGTGAATTGTTTAGATTTTTACCGTTTTTCTGTTTTGCAATGACACAGTAGCCAATGAAATATTAATTACATACTCACAAAAGTAAGTCATTGACATAGGTATTTAATTAATGCAAGACATTGGATTACTTACTCGGAAAAACGTCCAATAATTTCTGATCACTCCAAGATTCTTAGTCACGAATTAACGTTAATTATGTCCTAGTTAATTTCATGGTTAATTTTTTGTTAAGAGTATATAATATATTAGTAGAAAAAAAAACACTGTCTGATAGGTATATGATTTATGAATGAATACCTACTAGGTAGGTAATCCAAAACTATTTAGGGCGGGAACATTATATTTATGAAACTTCGCGACTCTCCTTTGTACGCGATTAATAAAATATTCATCATAACAATCGACCGTTCCAGTCAAATTTCCATATTTTCTTATATTTCAATGTTATACGGAGTACGGAGTGGACTGTCCCCTTCGCTTACTCTGTGGCCGTACTCCGACCTCCAGTGGGAGGCCCCCCGTTCGATTGTCTGCGGAGGCTGGCCCGCCAGTGCCATCTGATGTGCCGAGAGCACTCCAGATCTGCATAGATCGTTGCCTTCGTTTTTTCCCTATCGAAAAATCAATAGGGAATCCACTCGCAGTTTCATAAAGACGCAAAAGGCACTTCTCAATTTCGTTAAGTCTTGGATGTCTGTTTGGTTTAAAGATATGGATCGTAAGATTATTATGATAATTCCACTAAAGTGCATGTTTTGCTGTCTAAAGCATCATTGAGATAATTTTACAAGATTTGCGAGGACTTGTGCCGTTTTATAGCTTTCAGCCTACAACATGTCATAAATATAACAAATGAGTAGGTACATACATACTTCTAAATAAAATTACCAACGATTCAGACTAAATACAAGTGAAATAAGTGTAGGTGATCCAACAGTAGGCTGTTGAGGAAACGGTACATAATGTGGAGTCTCATCCCAAAGCCACATCGAGCTTTCCGCCGCCCACCCTCAAGGGGAAAGAGCCTCAAACACCGAGCAATAAAGCCTTCGCATCTAGCAAAACAAATACAACGCGCATTCCAATGCTAGATATCATTCGCTCCGCCCACACAGTTGGCATTACGACTGTGAGCGCTCCCATTGGTCGCCGTAAAGCCTTCTCCATTTCGAATTGGTTATTTTTTTTCTACGATTGAAATTTGAACTGTCCGATTAGTGTAGAGTGGCGCGCGTGCGCGGCGGCGCCACGTAAACGTAGATACGTTTCGGGGGTTCCGAATGTTTTATTGCGTCTCTCTCCATTCCCATTCGTATTTGGATGTAGATGTGATTCGTAGAATTTGTTCTCAGTGCGCAGCTGTGGTGCCCGCGATAGGTCGTTGCTCGGAGCATTTTCAGGAGTAGGCAGTTTGTTGATAGGTATTATACTACATATTGTAATTATGAAGAAATACTCGCTTTTATAGAGCATGGATAGAGTATTTAGCATTATAAAATGGCTTCGTGTAACATTATATAACAAAAGTCATTGGAACAGTCGTACTTTTGGTACATTTTGTGATACCTTATGACTTTTAACAAAACAGACGTGATGGAATCATTGTCATTGTCTTCAGTCAATTAAGTATTCATTTAAACCTAAGTAAGTGCGAACTTTGAATTGAATTGTTCATAATCTAAAATTTTATCTCTATTTTTGACATTAAGTTATCAATTAAATTACCAAAAACTCGTGCTACTCTTGAATTTCGTATGTCTACATCCAATTACCCAAAACAAAACCACTCACCACTAACATAGAGAACAGCCGCTAACTGCACAGCTTTACCTGACATAAAATGTCTTTCCACGGCTGTTTGCTAACTACTCCTTATTGACCGGAATGCAATAACACAGCTGCAAACTGCAACTGCATCGTGGTCACAAATTCCTACAGTACACTTTACTGCAACGTGTCAAGGTACAGAATACAGTATTCCAACCATCTACAAATGTAATAACACGCTGGCATCCATAGCTTACTCTGTCCGGAACAATTTCATTTGCGACTGAGCGAGGATAGCGTTGTAATTACAACAACAATCGATAGAGGCGCCACCGTCTGCCGCACGTTTAATCTCGCCAGAATCAAAGGACTGTCGCCTCACACCCACCCTTGGACTCCGAACACCTCCCCATCAATGCAAACTTCACATGTATCGCAATGTCAACAAGCTATCGCCAAGTTAAAACGAGGAACTCAAACTCCCTTGCGTGTTCACCCAGCAATGGATGGCGAGCTCGTTGTTTGATTTGTTTCAAATAGGTTGAGTAGTAAAAACTATGTCTCCAAGCCTATATCTGCAGAAGTATGTTTAGGTGTCCCCAGACCAGATAGTTGCATTTCCAGTTTGGCAGTGTACATAAGCGTTATTGAAGTTTTATTAAGGCTTAGCGTTGTTTGTCATATCGGATATTGCGCGACAATTTCCTGAAAATGTTAAATTTAATCCCGTCCGCATGGAACAATTAATAATTTCACAAATTATTGGGTAAATCATCATTTCAGATTTTTTAATTACCTATACATAGGCAATTAATAATTTCACAAATTATTGGGTAAATCATCATTTCAGATTTGTTCCATGCGGACGGGATTAAATTACATGTATTTTTTCAATACAGTAACAATTTGTTATTTTTCGCAACGTCATCATGTACAAAATTATGACAGTCCTAGAAATGGACAGAAATCTACTTTCAATATTCAGAGCTCTTCTTGCAAACTTGTGAAAAAAAAAACCTAGTGATAATTCCCAAGCCAACCAATTAAAACTGCCAGCTTTTAAATAAAAATTGTACCGCATTTGATTTTCTGCACTACTAAAACAACATCAACTACCTTTGTAGATAGTATATTTAGCTACAATTATACCGATTGGTCCGCTATTTAGTGTTTTCAATACGATACGCTGCTGATTTTGGCAAAATATGAGTTTGCTAATTCGGCTCAATTATGCAGAGTTCGATTTAAACCGCTAATTAGGGTTAAAATGGAGGAGCCCGCAGCTAAGTTTAATGTGCTGCGCTGCAATATCGATTGTCATTAATTTGGTGGCTGTTGTCGAATCGTGTGCGGATAAATAGTAATTGTTATACACTTTATGGCTACCGTTATGTACTCGTACCTACTGCTACTCGATTTAACTATATTCATCTTGTAATGTAAACGCGAACGTTCAAGTTTCTTCAGTATCTTGGTAGCAACATTTCTGTTTGCTTACGGCGTCGTTATATGTGAAATACGTGACAGAGTTTGATTGGTCGGTAGAGTCGACCAAGTACATAAGTACTTACCCAAGTGCTGTACCATTTATTACGACAACACAAAAATAATATTGATTGTCACATAGTAAAAATAATAGGTTTTAATGCTTATAATTAAATTACATTCAATCAAGTGAAAAAGAAAATTTTCGGTCGACTGTACATTGCTAAGTATTATAGTACTCGGAAAAACATAGTCTACTTCTAGACGGTTAGACTGAAAATCAGTGCTGCAGGCGTCTAACACCTCAGCGTAATGCTGAGCCAGCGACCGTTTCACTTTTGCGAAGACACACACAACGCTGATGATCTATTTTTCACGTCTATGTTTGTTTTTTCTTGTTTCTTTTCTATAAAATTGAGTATATTCTCTTATATTTGTGTGTCTTGCAAAAAGGAACAAATGTCTTCTTTCTTTCTTTTTTACTTCCTCGGCCACGGAAATAAATTTATATAGGCACTTCGTACCCCTTTCAGACTAACTTTTATTTGTAGGTACCTCTTAAAAGTCTCCGAAAAACTGAAAGAGTTCGGTCAGCATTTTTTCAATAGTAAATCTACGTTGAATCTGAACAAAGCACACCACGATATAATCGCAATTATGCAAATGCAGTTGCTATTACATCTCAATGAATACATAGGGAGTTATGTGTGGAAGCTAAACAAGCTACGTATGAGTTAGAACGGCGCACGTTCCTCGTATAAAGGAGCCACAGCGCTAGCACTCGAAATCCACGGGACTTAGAACGTAACCGTAAAGGTATCCGAACGTTTCGCGTATATTCTTACTAGCTGTTGCCCGCGACTCCGTCTGCATTGAATTCGCTTATCGCCATCCCGCGAGAATTACGCAATTATCCGGTATTAAAACTATCATATGTCCTTCCCCGGGACTGAAGCTAGCTCTATAGCAAATTCCAACTAAATCAGTTCAGCGCTAAGGTAAATCGGTCAGACAGACAGAGTTACTTTCGCATTTACAATATTACTTGGTTCTGCCCGCGACTTAGTCTGCGTAGAATTATACATATAAACCTTCCTCTTGAATCACTCTATCTATTGGAAAAAACGCATCAAAATCCGTTGCGTAGTTTTAAAGACATAAGCATAGCATACATAGGGACAGAAAGACAAACAGCGGAAAACGACTTGGTTTTATACTATTTAGTGCAGCACTTTATATTTATTTGAGTTTTAGTCTATCCTCTCTGATTTGTTCCCAATATTATCTGGAGGACGTTCTTGGCCACCAGTAGCCTAAGTTTTTTCTCATTTAGAGTATGAACTGTCTAATTAATACTAATCCACTTTAAAAACGGAAAACGACTTTGTTTTATACTATGTAGTGAGTACGGATAGCATGCCCAGTCCAACGCTAATTTTGGTTACCTTGTTTACTAGCTAACATCAACTGACTATGCCTCATAAAATAGAATCTCCCGTGACAATTTCTAAAAACTCGTTCTTGTTGCTGGTCTGCATCATAAAGGATATCTACCTCTATGCAATATTTCGGAATTATAGGCCCAAGGGTTTGATATCGAATAAACGAATCCATTTTGGAAACAATTGTGACATTTTTCCATGAAGTTGACAACGGCGCTGCTTATGTACAATAGCGATCACAAGCGACCGTTTTTTAAAATCATCCCATTACTATTTTTGATTCCCTTTTCTACCTATACGCCCACATCATGATAAACGTGGCTTTTTAGTCTTCTTATCTTAGGTTGTCTACCCCAAAAGGCATAAAGATGTGAAGTGAGGTGAGGCGAGTTAACACAATTTTTGATCACTTGCGTGTGGTATGTTCATATTTTCACAATATGATATTAAAACCAGTCTCCACACAAGTTTTCTCAGTATTCTATTTGTTTTTAAAGTTAATATTAAACAACATAATTTAAGTAACTCTACCTTCCAGGTTTTGTGTAGATACAGACCCAAAGCAATTTCAGCTCAAGTGTTTCAAGTTACATGCTGAAGTTGACTACTTATAGAATAGGAAGCGAGTGTAGGTAATGGCGCAAAATAGTGACGCAGTATTATTGCAGGGGGTGGTGGGGGCCCCACTCCTGAAGCCATCATGCCTCCTCCCCCCTCTCCGAGCGACTGAAACGTCCGCGAGAAAAATAAGATCCGTACTCCGTCCTGCTTATTCTTATGAAAAGGTTTTTTGTATATTTTTCTGATATTCTTTAGGAGCTTATTGTTGTGTGCGTGAGTGTTCCAGTGACGTCTCTGTGTGTTTTGTTTGCAGCTGGAAGTCTTCTTTTACGATAAGATCGTTTGATTGTGAGAATAGAATCGTTTTTTATTCGGCCATACTGTTGGATATTTACGTAAATACTTTTTGTGTAAAATGGCTTTAATTAGAATCTTTTTTTTGTTTCTTTCCTAATTCATTAATGAAGAACCTCCTTCTATCTCAGATAACACTTCAATCAATCGGGAAAAAGAGAACAATTTTGTTCTTTCTTGTGGTTGTTCACTGGCTTCTGTATTTTCTTGCACCTAACAATGATTTTTACTTGTTTAATTAATTGTACGTTTAAATTCGTTAATGTCCGACACCGGCCAGCCACATTTTTATTACTTTTTCGATGATTTTAAGTCATAATTCGACTGTCACTGTAGGTCCACTTTTATACACTTTTGTAGTTCATTTCACGCTTTCACGCTCATTGTCATTGTCATAGAATACCATATAATACAAAATATTCTATAGCGAACATCACAAATCAGTACTTTTACTTATGTGATTAATTAATGGTAACAAGTAAACGCAAAATTAACTATAAAACATCTCTTTTATTTATGTAACCACAGACTATATAACTACTACACCGCTGCCCTTTATACCGGTATACTAGAAATAAATTAGCTAACCGTCGGCTACATACATAATTAAGCATTTTTATTCGATTTTGAACATGGCCTTAGAGATTGATCCAGACTTCAGGTCAGCTATGGCCTCCTGGTACTGTGACAATGAGTAAGTCTTTATTCCCAGCAATTTGTAGTCCAGATACCTGTAAAACAATACACGTTAGTCCTTCGGGTTTATCAGCAAACACAACTGACCTAATGTTACAAAAATTAACGCTGTTACCTCTACATAATGCAGCCTGGTGTCGTTAAGTGAAAAGATACAACGTTACATAGTAGAAAACGGATGAAAGATGATCGAATTTTTTTCATGGCAAATTATTAAAATTTGAAAATCACTCGATTATGAAGAATGTTGCGCCCTCATTGTGCGGAATAAAATACTGTAGTTAGAACTCTAATTAATATTGGTACAACTTTTTGTAAAAAAACGTTTTTAGTACTTAATAATAATAAGGAAAATACTCGTGTGTTACCTGCTTCTCATAGACTTGAGCCAGCCCAAAGAGTTGGGGAAGGAGAAGGGATTCACTTTTACGCCAATCACGGTGAGCTCCCTCTCGAAAATCTCAAAAGGTGCGATACTGAAAAATAGTAACTGTCAATTGAAATGTCTACTTAGAGCAAAAACACTATTATAAATTATTACATGTCGCAGTCTGAATCGATTTTCAAGTGTTTTTTAGTGGACTTTGTACTCAATTCCATAAAGATTTGGCCATAGCTTATATGCTGTCACGTTAAAGAATTTATGTATATCACTTTTTAATCTGATATCAGTTTTGATAAAATATGTAGATGTGAACCTATTTCTGCACTGCACTGCATTATACCGTTCCAAACAAAAAAAAAGTGTTTTCCAATTTGAAATACAATTGTCGGAATTATAAGAACATACACAAAAGTAAATAAAGTCAAATATTTAAAGTAACTCTTTCTTATAAACATTGTTTCCTACAAGAATCACTAATATCGCATTATCATCATTATAGTAATAATACCTCTTAAAACTCGATAAGATTAGAATAAAAGTCACTGTCAATTATGATAAGCGAAAAGTAAATGATAATGATGTTGTTGATGTTCTTATAGCTTTCTGATGATGAATAGTCTCACATAAAAGAGCGCTTTTAATTATATTCTTTCAATACCCTGTAGCGGTAAATAAAGCGTTTCTTTATGGTCGTGAGACGCAAGGATAAATACATTAAAAACGTGGATTGGATAGGTACAATTAGTGTTTCTCTATTATATTACACATGTTTTATACGTACATAAACCTTTCTCTTGAATCACTCTATCTATTAAAAAAAACGGTTTCAAAATCCGTTGCGTACTTTTAAAGATCTAAGCATACAAAGGGACAGACAGACAGCAGAAAGCTACTTTGCTTTATACTATGTAGTGAAGTTTTTAAGTTCACGTGATAGAAGGATACAACGATTAAAAAGTGTATTCTCACTCAAAAACCGTAGGAAGCAAAACCTATAGTCTACCCCGTTGACATAATATTATAAAATTTTGCAAGCAGGAAGGCGTAAAACACTAGTAAAGGAAACAAATCGAAAAAACTTTGACTTCCTTACCCAGTCTCTATTCGCGGAAAGTAGAAGAGATATGAATATATCGCTTTTGCATGTAAATTTGACAAATATTTTTTAATCATTCATCAGATATTTATATAATTTAAACGCACCTGGCCCGCTGCGTCTGCGGTGAACAACCGAACACCACGTACTTCCCGCCAGGCTTCATGTACTCCAAACTGATCTCCAACACCTTGGCCACACCTAGAAGGTGATAAAATGAATCAAGAGCCCACCTTTTCAAAATTGTAATAGTTTATTGACCCCTTGCATCTTGACTTCAAAAAAACAAAAAGAAAAGTCTTTTTACATTTTTACATTTGAAGTCGGTTAATACTTCCATTTTAAGTTAAAATATTATAACCTGTACAATCTATGATCACGTCGTACTCTTGTTTCTCAGTTGCCAGTACATCAGGTGTCACCAGCCTGTAGCCTAGATCTGAAAAACACGAAAAGTATTAGCCACTTATTAAACATTGACATCACCTTTAGGTGTGACATCCTATCAACCACTTCAATGTGAAAAAAACCTACCCAACTGCTTTACAATGTCCAGCCGTGTTTTGTTCATTTCGGAGACGGTCACATCCCTGTGCCCGTGAAGATGCAATGTCGTCAACCATAGGTTTCCTAAAACGAAATAACAAAAGAAAACATATCGGTTAAGGTTAAGAAGAGCTGATGTAGTGTTTACTTAATCAAACGCAGTACTAAGCAAAGTTAATTAATCCATTTGATACAGAAATTTTAAAATATAAATAGACAGATAGATAGTCATGAGTGCGATCGTCATTTTAAAATTACAGTACTGGCCCGTCACGGATCGAACTTACCGATTATCCCAGCGCCCAGCACCAGAACTTTATCTGCCACAGACAAAGGCGAAGCCCTGTCGTACCCGTGAGATACGCAGGAGTATGGCTCGCATAGAGCAGCTAAAACAATAAGGAACTACTGCACTTCATCATCTTCATTTTCATCATCTTCATCATCATCTTCTCGTTGTTTTGATTTGGGAATATTTATTGGTGTAAACTGTCAAAATGTTTTGACAAAAAGTAAGATTTAACGAGTGTTCAGTTGAAATTGGTGGTGATAGGGAAAACGGTCGAGTGTTCATGACACTAACAAATTCAATATTGAATTGCCTACAATATAAAGTTACATCAGTATACTTAATGCGGATAATATTGATAAACTTATGGCCCTCGCATTTCAGCATTTTTAACTACTATAAACATTATGTCATTTATTGTATCTCCAGGTGAGTGGAAATTACTTAACGTTACAAAAATTGGGAACTCAGCAGATTCACAACCGCAAAATAGAAAAAAACATACCTTGTTCCAAGGTGACTTCTTTAGGGATAGGGTACACGTAGTCCTGCGGGACTACGATGTACTGAGCCCAACCACCATCAGTCCACACTCCTACACTGTTCTTCACAGAGCAGTACTGGTATCGGCCCTTACGGCAATATTCGCAGAGAAGGCACTGGCTGGAACCAACATAATTTATTAAATACTCTTTAGTGCTTATCTTCCTCATAATATCATGAAAAGTAAATATTTTTTAAGGAATGCAAACATATCTTAATACTCAAGGATAGCTGTGCAACATGGAACGGAATTCGATACTATAATGCTATTGATTTCAAGAACAGAGATACATGACAACGAAAAAAGAAAAAGTGCCACTCCAAGCTTTCAATATTGTCTATCTCATTGGATTCTAAACTGAATTAGACTGTCAATCTTCCCAGATCAAAACTGTTTGATCATTCATATGCATTTATTCCCGAGACGTTTTGGAGCAGTTTATATTCTTTGAGCATACCTATTAGGGTCGACGACCACGTGCTCGCCTTTCTTCAAAAACACGTCTTTTCCCACTTCATGCACCACTCCGCTGAACTCGTGACCAAGAGTGAAAGAACGGTCGTTGCAGGCAGGATACTCTCCCTGCAAAATTCGTACAAACAAAGTATTTTGAAAGTGGATTAGTATGAATTAAACAGTTCTTACTCTCCAGGAAAAAAACTTAATCTACTGGTGACCAAGAAAATCCCCCAAATAATGTTGAGAGCCAATCAGAGAGAATGGCCTAAAACTCAAATAAACATAACGGGCTTAAAGTATAGTAGTGACCCTGATAAGTGTTTAGACCAGAAAAGGGTAGTAGAAAGCATTCGTTGCAAAAATTATACATTAATTGAGAGTGTTTTTGTCAATATCAAACTGGGCTAGGTCAGCCACTTATTAGTGGTCCATGGTCCGTTGTCAAGGTATGCTAGAGTGGATATGCACGCCAACGAATTTGCAGCTCTACTAAGAATATATCCGATCTAGAGATACGTGAGTAAACTGTGTATCATATTTTAAAGTTTTCGCCGCCACGTCATACAAGAGACGTCACTCATACCGGTTATAAAACGCGATTGCGTCTGCTGAGCTCCCGATATTTCGCCGTAGCGTGCATCGTGATAACGAATAGACATTCGGCTTGGATATCACTGTGTACAAGTACTTATTTTACATAGAAAATATGTCTAATGCCATTAACTGTGAACCATTTAGAAATTTTGATAAGCATTTCAGTAATTTCTATTAGAATTAAACACATATTCGTCGGGGATAGTGCAATACTGCGTACCTAGCGCTGGTAAATACGGCGTATCTACACAACACCCATAGTACAAAACCTAGTAACTTGCACTAGTAAATACTGCGTATCTACGCAACACCGACTTTATACTTGTTTGGACTGGTATATTCTAATCAGGATTTTACGTTCGTTGACGCGAAATCTTAATTCGGCTACTTTACGCGATATTAACCAATGCCGTTACGCGGATTTTCCCTATGGGTGTTGGGCAGATACGCAGTATTTTACCTACGCGCTATTGCACTATCCCCGACGATATATTAAGTATTCCTGACCTGTATGATATGAAGATCGGTACCGCAGACCCCGGAATACGCCACCTTGACTATAACCTCGTTGTCTTTCGTGATTTTCGGCAAGGGATAGTCGGGGACATATTTCACCTCCTTCGTCTTGCCGTTAAATACGATAGCCTCCATTTTTCTAAAAATACTTGGTTCATTAAACAGCTGTTTTATTCAAAGGTGAAAAGGTAAAGTATTGTCAAAAGTGTCAATTATTTATGCCAGTTAATCGTACCTATTGGGCATGATTTTGTTTCAGCCCGCACATTATGTACAAATAGTGAATAAATTCCGCTATTCTTGTGTCTGTGAGTAACACTCCTACCATCAAGACAAATGTATTCATGTATCATTAATATCAGATCAGTTTAGTAGTTATGAATAGACAAACATACATACACACCCCACACAATGACATAGTTTTCCTTTCAGGCTTCGCCGCAGCTGAATAAAAATCAATGGCACAAATGCGGCTCAAATAAGTTAAACCAAATAGAAGCATCATAACAGTTGAAAGTAAATTGATTTAAACGTCACTTTTCATTCTGATCATCATACTAAACGTGGTTTTTAGGTCTTGTTACCTTACGCTCTCTCTACCCTGTAAGGGATAAAGACGTGATTTATGGATGTTTATTCCGATTCCAAAAATATTGTGAGCATTTTACTCCTATGATTCAATAAATAAATAAAAAATACGGCTACATTTTTCAGTTTTATATGGTTTTATCTCGTCTTATCAGTCACGAATACCAGCTATACGTATGAAATAATTATTTTGTGGAGTTGTTTATCAATAACATTAATGAAATCGTAAGCTATTATGTAACAAAAGTCATATCGCACCACGCATGCCTACGTATAACTACCTACACTTAAATCATCGCTGGACAACTTACCACAACAATCTACGCAATAGTACAAATCTAAACAAATTAGTAGGTACACAATGTCACAATCCGTTAGTACACAATACACGCTGCCCGTGCAAGGTTAAACTGCGAATAGCAGATCGAAGTACGAACGTGTCGCAAAGTTATTTGTGCTGGTGGGTAGAAAGAGAACTAAAAATATCACATCGTTTTCATTATCAACCGTTAGATACTAGCGCCACGCCAATTTGTAACAGCTAATTGGATTCTACTGCTATCTGTAGTTGTGTAGTGGATTTGATTAATTAATACTAACCTTCGTTTGTCCTATTAATAACTACTCGTCAGCACTTAAGCAAAATCACAAGTTTTTATCGAGTTAGTGACATTTATTTATTAAAATGCAAACGATTATGAAACAAATAACAATAAAGAACATTACCACTAAATAGGAAAGTTAATAAAGTAAGTTAATTATAAACATTTTATTTATTTCCGTTCAATTTCAAACCATATTACGTATAGGTATACTAAGATACCGTTTCAATAATAAACAGTAAACTAGGTACCTTAAAAAAAACGAAAAATAGTAACGTTTCTATTTCTAATGTTACATTATCTACATTTGTTTTTTCTGTGGATATTAATTATTAATTTAGTATTTTTTGGGTTTCGGGCATGAAAAAGTTTTTTTTTATAAAAATGGAAATACTACTCAGTGGTCTTTCTATCTGTCTATTTGTCATAGCCAATTTGCTCCAAATCTGCTAAATCGATTAGTTTGAATTTGGTTCACAATTTGCATTACATTTCTGAGACACTTCCATATGTTTCATTTATTTATGTTACACTTTCGTAATGTTGCCGCAGTAACGCGCATGTGTACCAAATTTCAAATTAATGGGTTCAGTCGGTTCGGCCCCACGGTACCGCCGATGCACTTAAAGTGACCGATTTTCTTACCAAACTTTGACTAATGCCGTGTGATCGCACAACAGTAAAACCCGCGACTGAATCGCAGTCAGCACTGGATGTTTATCTGTTACAACTACTGGATATCTAAACTACGTATATTAAATATATGTATAGATAAAGGCTTCTTCACTACATAGTATAAAACAAAGTCGCTTTCCGCTCTCTCTGTCCCCATGTATTGCTCAGATCTTTAAAAGTACGCAACGGACTTTGATGCGGTTTTTTAATACATATATTTTTGCTGTGTTCCGGTGTGGAGAGTAAGACAGCCGGGGAAATTACGGGCACAAGAGGCCATTCATCTCAGTCCTCTAGGTTGGCAACGCAACTGCAATCCCTCCGGGGTTGCGGGTGTCTATGGGCAGTGGTGATCACTTACCATCAGGTGACCCACCTGCTCGTTTGCCTTCCCATTCATATAAAAAAAAAAAAAAAAAAAACAGTGATTCAAGAATTCATCAATTTCAAGAGTGATTTTAGAGGAAGGTTTATATGTTTAAAAATAATACATGCATAATATAGTAAAGAAACACTGATTGCACCCGTGCAAAACCGGGGCGGGTCGCTAGTTATACATATAATATAACGATAGGTATAATCACCATGAAACTACCGTGACACTCAATTACTATATTATATAGCTGAATACCCACTCACTCATCATAATTCATAAAAGTCCAATGTTGCTCGACATGTTTCAGACTCAACAACACACAACATGTAGACCAATATTCGACTTTTATACGTGAGTTATCCGATTATGTCAATAAGATAGGTATAATCATGCTTATGTTAACCTGAGACCCAATTTTTGGAAGCACGTCGCTCAAAAGTGGTAAAAACTATGAATTTGAATTACGAGAAGAGTATAAAAAATTAGATCTCAACTAGTCAAAAAATGTGAGGTGCTTTGTAGCAATATGCATTGCTACAAATTGCAAGTTGCTGATTTGTGGTGTTCAATAAAGAGTATTTGTATTGTATTGTATTGTATGCAGATTTTAACCATATTTAAAAGTACCTCCGACCAATTTGCTTAAAAAAATCAGGCCTCTAATGTGTAATCTCTTTCCGTACACAAATTATTAATTTTCTTCTTTTTTGCCCCGGAAACGTCTATTGCTGAACTCAGATTTCCCAAAGCACTACCGAATGCGAAAGGGCGTTTTAGGGATAAGATGATCCCTAAAACGCCCTCACAATTATCATGATTTTTCCCGCCTATTTACCTACTTTGAACAAAATTACTTCATTCACATTTTCTCCTCTTGTTTTCGATCAGTTCGCCGCTGTAAAGTGTACACCGAATTATCGATGTTCGCCTCTACCTCTACGTAGTATTTGGTATTTGTGAGCAAGCAACGCCACGGGGCATGCTTGTGGTTGTTAAAGATAGTGTTATGTAGTGTTATCTACTCACGTAACATTTCATGTAAATATCATGCGTGGTTTAATTGTATTCGCAGTGTTTTTTAGAATTGCACTTCTTTATTACTTTGAAAGCTGTATCCTACCTAGTAGTAATTTTCTAGATTTTCAGGATTTTTTATTACATTTGAAAATTAGGTAGTCTTCCATTATTATCTTCCATCATTACCTTTAAACGAGCAATTCTTGTATATACCTGTTCATATAATGATGAATCCAAATGGGTCAGAAGGGATAAGTCAAAAACTATAAGAGTAGAGGATTCTGTTCTTAGGAACCATGACATCGATATTAGATTTCATAAAAATGGCATTCGATTAAGTCATCCAGGTACTGCAAATATAACGTCGACACCTTCGTGCTTTTTGTGCACTTTTGTAAGATCTCCAGAATTTCATAACTGAAGACACTGCCACCTATCGCACACTCTCCAAACTAACATAAAGCGATGAAAGCACGTTATGTTATGATGCAGTCAGAGTAGGTAACAAGTGTGCAATGTGTTGGCTTGAACATAGATGGCAGTAAAATACAATTAAATTTAAAAAAATGAATGTTCCGGACTGTCAATTCCGTTCCTACTAATGGGTAAACCTAAAATTGATTTCTCCTCTTTAGTCGTATAAGCGACAGAGCTTAAGAAATTCAATCCTGTCGGCACAGCTATGGCATTTATTACCTACGCTTGTAAGTACGTAAATACATGCATGCACCAATGAGCAGAAGTATTACAAATCAAAGGAGAAACGATCATCTATCTAAAAGTCTAAACCTACAACAGTGTCCTCTATGACCTTAATCATAACCTGCCTTAAGGTCCCAGCTATTGGGACACCACACCAATATGAAATGTGAACCACTCAGTGCCTAAACAACGTTTCTCTCTCCATCCCACTCATGTCATTCTACCATGCGTGTGAAGGAGAGGGAGGATCAATTTAAAATTCGGTAGTAATGCATCAGGGGCAATGCACCCAGTAACTGGTTGGGAGAGGTCGAAAGTACATTTTTTTTGCAATACCCAAATTGCGTTGTGTAAGTACTGTGAATATTGTGATGATTGAATGCACTTGACTTCCTGTTTCTATTGTGTATATTTTTCGGATGGACATATATCCAGGCGCCCGATTTTTGAAGGCATATTTGTGAAAATACCATTCGAAAGTAGACCAAACAAACATTACAGCTCTAATTAATCTTGTCAATGATTCATTCAATTTCGAGCGATATGCTTTAAAAAATCGGGATGTCATAATAACATGGTGAAATCAAGAATTCTCACACTTACATATAGGTACGGATTGACAGGAAGCTACATAAAAGCCTGAAAATGTCAGAGAACAATTATACAAAACAATGTCCTCAAACTACAAAGTATTACATATAAAGGGGTACTTTTGTTTTATCACAGCATAGGCATTATTACATTATCGTACGTCATTACTTGCTTTTTTCTGTAGTTAATATGTCTACTGTATTTTCTACTAAATAATAAACGGATATGATGACTCATGAGGTTGAACAGTTTGTTAGTCTGTTTTTGGCTGGTCAATTTTAACTGGCGTACCTACATTCGTGTGAAGTATTTATCCAAGTTTAAAATGTACGGTACTCGTAAAACTTCCTTGCATGGTGCAATAATCTATCTGTCTATATTGTAATAAAATAACTGATCGATGTCTGTACATAGGAGATATTAAAGAAAAAATAAATTGAGAGGTATAAGTGGTATAGAAGCCAAAAATACAGTTTTTAGAATTTTACGAAATTTACACTGTAAGGATAGGTAGGAACTTTATTAAGAAAATGTATGTTTAGGGAATGATATGGCGTTACCTAACTTAGAAAACTAACATATAATGTCGAAGAGGTTATAATATGTGAATCCCTATGATTATACTAATTGTTATTTAGTTCTTAATAGTTTGTATATTAATAAAAAAGCTTGGCAATTATACACAACTAATATTATAAATGTGAAAATGCGTATGTCTGTTACCTTTTCAGGCTTAAACCGCCGAACCGATTTAAACGAAATCTGGTATGATATAGTTATGGTACCGGGAAAGAGTATTTGATTGCAGAAATAGATTGCAGAATAGTTTTTGATTGCAGAAATCACCCTTTAAGAATGTGAAACGGAGGATAAAAATTTACTACGAAGATGTGAAACTCTAAGGGTAATGTAATTTGTGTCTAATTGCATGTTTACCACTAAATATACACATACATACATACACAAATCACGTCTATATACAGGTAGACAGAAACAGACTAAATATAACCTACCCAAAATACAAATTCCACGCAGACGAAGTCGCGGGCAAAGCTAGTAAAACAATAAATAAGTCCGCATAGTACGTTACCGGTTCCCATCTCCCTGCTTTCTAGTTTACATTATCAAAGTTCGATGGGTGGCCGAATTTGTTAAACAAGCAATGCTGTGTCGCAATCAATGAGACATCACACAAACTGGATAAATTTATTCCACGGCTGACACCACGAAAATGTTGTCAAAGTAAATATAGGTGCTCGGCAAGTTGGCACTCGGGATTAACGTCTCACGCGAGATGGCCGATGGTGCAATGCTAAGAGGAATAGCCGGTTTTTTCTTAAAATGATTATCAATAGAAGCCTCTTAGGGGAACAGGAAACTAAGCTAAGGAATTGCGCAATTACAGACGCGAAATGGACCACGCTTGAGAAAGATTCAAACAAAAGTACCACAAACTTACACCACTGTCTTATACAGATGGTCATTTTCAACCCCGTGATTAATCTGGAGTAGTTACGAGTACTTCGGCTATTCCTCATATTTAAAATCACTATGGGATAGAAGGGATTTCGGATCCTTGTCACTAAGCTAGCCGGTCGGAGAGAAAATACACTGGCCTTAAGATGTCTTTCCACCAGAAGCGTTGCTGGATGTTTTTGAAATCCACCAATCATATTCATGGCGACAGGTTCAACTTGGCTATGTTTTGTTATATGGAAAGATGCGTGCTTTATACTTAGCATATACTATTAGGGTTACATAGGTTAGCATTAGTGGAAACAGTCGCATAGTTTTGTAGCTTAGCTTTCACATCCTCGCAGCATACTTAGCTGATTAGCACATCTCTGGAGGAAAGACACCTGACTCGCCGGATAGGTGGAAAGCCAGTGCAGAGTATTCAGGTAGCCTCCAGAGTATCCAGTAAGGGTCAGGCTTCACCGGGGGTCTGCTACAAGGCAGCAGAACGATAGATGAGACAGATGAGGAGTGAAAGGATGAAGTGAATAGAGGCACACCTCATTAAAACAAGAAGCTCGGTGGAATAACATTTTATCAATTATCACACAGTGTATTTTAATTATCTCAAAAATAAATCCAACTTCAACTTGTGTGTTGTCAAATAGTAGAGCGAGTGACAAGGAAAACCAAAAGAGAGTTGATAATTTGGAATTTTGAATTTAGTTGTTGGAACTTATTTTAAATTCATTATAATACTGATAATATGTATGTGCTCTTTAAGAAAAATGTTTGTATTCTACGGTTTTGTATAAATCTTGATTTAGTCGCTAAGCCTGGTTGCTTGACAAATCCATCCAATTGATTGTAGGCTTAACACGAAATCGAAATTCATATTTTTCAAGCTATTTGGCTATAAATCACTTGCATGTGAAGTGTGCTCCTTCTCCACACATAATTTAATACATTAAAATATTGAATTAGTAGTTAATTTCATAACGTATATTGAGTGCGAGGTGCGATGCGTTGGCGGCGCCGGCGCATCCCTCGCGAGCGGCGCTTGACCCCGCGCGGGGTGACATTGAGGACGTAACATTACGTGCTCCCGTTTCCAAACACTTTTAGATACTTGCTATAAAAAAAAACACGGTACTGGTTATGTTATACAGCAGTTTTACTCATTGACTGAGCGAGCGCGAAACCCGACAGAAACGTTTCGTTTGAAGCTTTGGCAAAATCGATTCGTATTCTGTCTGGATGTTTTCCTATTTCTCAACTGATTCTCGAGTAATTTTACGAGCAGATTCAATAATCATATGGTTCATGAGTAAGGGTTAGTGAGTGGGTTTAGTAATGCGCAAATAAATATAGAATGCCTTTCTTGCCAGATTTCTCAAATTCTCGTTAAAAATCGCTAAATCTTTTTTGACATGCCGTAATTATTCTATCAAGCTCGAATCCAAAGTTACGGGATCGTTTTTGGTTCTTAAGATCCTGAGTTAAATCGTTAAATTTTTAGTCTTACACCTTTGTTCTAAATTTCTGCACCGCTCAAGTATCAAACACGTTTGCTCGAACATGCATTTACTGCGCGGTGCACTTGCATACAGCGTATGGATGCACCGAGTTAAATTTTTTTCGCCGGTTTTGAATGTGTCCTTGAATTTCAAGTTTAGATTACGACGTGCATTGCCCAAAACCTGTACTGCACTTATACTTATTTATATGCCTGGTTGGCAGGTAGGTACGTCAGTATAAATAATACACTTGCTGGAACTGGTATTATTACATCTTAGAATTCGGATGCTTTGGGAGCTTGTGTAAAATATACTCAGAGTTTCGAAAGCTTCTTTTTATAATTATGTATTCTGTAATAATAATGACTAAAGGTAAGACAACAATGTTAAGTATGTGCGTGAAGACATTCTTATTTTTTTTTTCATTTAGAATATCTCTGGAAGTGAAGCAATGGCAATAAAATATGACAGTAAGCACATAAAAAAAAACTGCGAATAAAAACCATTTACCCTGATTCAACCAGTTGCTAGTAACTACTTTATAATTTTACAACGCTGTCAAAAGAAGTAATAAAGCTAGGCAGGTTAACGATCCCTTTATTGCGCAATACCATCAAGATACTGACCCCGTCAATACAAATAACATTAGGCTAGGTCAAGACGCCTAACTCAACACAGTAGATACCGGCAACGCAAAAAACGATGATAATAAAGCCAAAAAGTCCGCACCGGCGCGGGGCAATGCACTTTTTCGTGGTCGGTCAAAGAAGATCGTCGAATGCGTCTGGTCCTAAAGTTTGTGAGCTGCATTACAAATTTTAATTTACCAAGCCATTTTAAACTGGATCCAACGTCAAGAAGTTTAGACTTCTTTTACTTCTTAATTAAATTTACATCAGCCCTTCTGGAATTGATGCAACACGGGCATAAAATGTAGAATTGCGCGACGCCGAAAAAAGTACCTGCCTACCTCAAATTATCGGTTGGAATACTTTAAATAAACCACAATTATTTCACATGCACTTATCTTTTAAGATACTTACATCTCGATAAAGGGCATTTGCGAATAACGAAAAAGGCTAGAAAGAGAATTGGAGCACACGTCATGGTAAAGTAAATGTTTGTTATATTTCTCTTGTTCTTACATCTGTTTCTACTTTTCGGCTATTCTCTTCCTTGAACCGCTATATATAGCACTAGCTGTTGCCCGCGTCTCCGTTTGCGCAGAATTGCACATGAAGTACCTATTTGTTAGCCCTCTAAGCTAGCTACGCATCTGCAATCCATACATTTTGCGGGTGTTCATGAGTGGTGGTGCTCACCTTACCATCAGATGACCCACTTGTTCGTTTGCCTTCCTTGTCGTATAAAAAAACCACCATTACAATTTACCACACTTACAGCCTTGAGACAATATGATAGTACTCTTAGACATGAATTTTTAAATCCAATCCCAAACTTCGATGGTAGACAAAGTCACAGAGCCACGTTCGTGAAAAGACCAGGCGAACACATCACAAAAATTGTGCTACAGCCATCCTACTGACCTCAAAACAAAAATTGTAAGGCTGACCTCAAGCAACATGGATGTCAATAGTTAAGAAAGACCTCGCAATAATAGCATGGATCCAACCACGACCCAAAAGTGACATCTCTGGTATAGGGGCGTAGATGAACCGACCTGGATTAGAATAGCGAAATGACTTTCTGTCAAGTTTCTTGCGTCGCATTCTTCTTGGTGCTAATGGTGGCGATGTTCTTTTCAAGAGCGCTGGTAGTTTTTGTGGCGTAACAATAGGGTGGCAGGACTGGATAAATGCCACGGGCCCTTACTTCTACGAGACCCCGGGCCTAGAGCACAGAAGGGACGTTGAGGGACTTCTTTATATTGAGAAAGGGCCTCACGCCACTGCTTTAGCAGCCTATTTGCGAAATAAACCATTTGATATTTGATTTTGAATTTTGAAACTAAAAGCTAAGATAGTTTTTAACATTTTCGTTGTCTACGCACTTGTAAGTATTCGCATTTTGTATGCGTCCGATCACTCGTCACT
Source organism: Pandemis corylana (assembly GCA_949127965.1). Taxonomy (NCBI): domain Eukaryota; kingdom Metazoa; phylum Arthropoda; class Insecta; order Lepidoptera; family Tortricidae; genus Pandemis; species Pandemis corylana. Next base: position 7,823,753 of record OX421858.1, on the reverse strand, counting down.
TTACTCGTCGGAAATGACGGTTGATTGTTCAAAAATTAGTGCGCATGACACCTCTGTTTGGTTTAACGTTCCTTTATATTGACCATCAGTTGAATACTTTTTAATCATAGGTACTTATTCGGATAAAGAAAAGATGGTATATTAAGTGCTTTGGCGATATCTGAAAGAAGATATCAAAGATTTTCTTCTTAATGCATTCACTCTTACGCAGAATTCTATTCTACATGTAAAAGTGCTGAAGGAAACTAGTGTTGCCGCAATATCGATAGTTTCATTATCGATGCCATAATGTCGATAGGCCTATCGATACGATACCATAGATCTCTTATTTAAAGCAATACTATTAGCATCGACTTACGGACACGGGATTTTATTCCCGTTGAAATAAAGCGTATTTCTTTTACAAAAAGTACTTTCGTTTATTCACTAATAAACTAGGCATGTCATAAGTAGAAGGAGGGCGGCGCAAAGAGTCTGTAATAGTATCGATAGCATTGTACAGAAAATTACGAAAAGATAGTATCGATACTATTGATACAACTGAAATAAAGGTAACAATCGATTGTTCAAAACTATCAATAGGATCGATACTATCGATAGTATCACCAGTTTATGTAATCGTACCGATACTATCGATAGTTTGTTCGACGTGTAGGATCAATACAGTCGATAGTATTGTAAAACTATCAATAACTATTGTCTTTCCTCAAACTATCGATAGTCTATCGAAACCCTATGGATAGTGGACTTCCGATTCTGAGCGGTAAAACTAAAGGAAACGTGAAGCAATATTTTCATTGACGAAAACCGTTAGATATTCATTTACACTGAGCTTTACTTACCAACATGTCGAAGGAAGGGTTAAACGGGTGATGAAGTCGACCGACTGATCTGTTTCAAAACAATTTTTGGGGCGGTCAAGGTCAGGTGGGTAGATGCTATCGGCCGTCAAGTCTCTCGTCATTTTAAAATACAATAGAATGAAGGTTATCTGCATTTTGATGATTGTTATTTAATAAGCGATAACAACAGTACCTATGTGTTCGAATATTTGTTGATCCGGTTGAGCGCGAATCGTAGCCATTTTGTACCTGCAAGTATGTCTTTAGCAACGAGAAAAATTTCGTAAAACTAAACACTTAACAGCTGGTCCTGACTTCATAATTCAAGCAGTGGAAGGATTCGGTCGGTTATCCATCACACAATACATAAATACCTTTCTTAGGTATTTCGTTCTCGATTTCACATGAATTTAACATGCGTACCCCAAGTTGTATAACAAGAAGAATCCATTAAGCACTTAGCACCGAATTATATTAGTGTTTAACGATACGGAACCACAAAACGCTGCTTTATTACCGTATTAGATACAATCAGTCCGCATAAAAAAAGACTGGGCAAACCAGATGCCGAAAATGTTCTGAAATAAGTAAGAGATCAAGATTGACCTGCAAGAGTAAAACCAGATTATGTCAGTGCACCTACCCTACAGATAGCTACGTACGACAGAATATCCTGCAAAATATAATGCGGAGTATAAGAAAGTAAACGACGATAAGAGTGATCTTTAATGACTGGCAGGTTACATCGCTCGAAGAACCATTAATAAGCTCAGGAAAATAAAACTCTAGGACGGCGAGCAGTGTCGTGAGGTGTCTTATGACGAAGCAAAGCTATGGCGGACGTCTGTCGTGAGTAGTACTAGAGCCTGTCACGGGGTGGTTGATAAAGCAGGTTACTCAAAAACCGGCATTCAGTATTCTGTTTGCAGTGTCACTGCAAATCGCATGCATACACACAACACAAATGACAGTGGTAGAGCCCTGCAGGCTTTTAATAGAATGAGCCAAAAATGCGATGAAATTGACAAATATTACTATGTAACTACTATCAAAAACTGAAGTATCTCGATACATTTTCTCTAACAACTATTTATCCGGTTGCAAAGAAATATTTACATAGCAGGAAAAATGCTCGAAATTTAAAAATGTACGGCATGTAGAGTACAGGCGAACATCGGAAACTGTAATTGGCCATAAATTATTGTATGTAGAATTTAAACGGTTTAGATTTTGGATTGTGGCTGTGAGCTCACAAACCCTAATGTTGCTTTTAGGTCCTGTTGTCACGGAAAGATGAAAGTTAGTACTCTCTAACAGTCGTAAATTAAAACAATTACAGTATGCAAACTGCCCGCTTAAAATATGATAAAAAAGAAAACGTTTCATATAATAAGTATAATAACACAATTGACGCGTCTGTCACAATTTGAAAGTCCACAATTGATCAAAAAACCCATGCAAATACATGAACCCTATCAGGGTTATCTAATCTTTACTTTGATTATACCTACCTCTAATAGCACCGCTGATATTCGAAGCACAACTTTGCTAACGTCACTTTATCAGAAATTCCACGCTCAAAACGTAAAAACATGAATAGATTAATTAGGTAATGAGTACCTAGTTAGTTGCGTATTAGTCAATTGAATCAGGGACTGACATTTTTAAGTATTTACTTATGCAATTATTTAGAGATCAGTCTTGTCCTGAAAATAGTACATGAGTTTTAGGTCCAGTTTCAGGGCCCTGTAGTTTATTGCGGACACCTGCAAACGCATACTAAACACTTTGACAAAATTGAGGAAAAGGCATTAGCTTGCTCATATCCTGGTGTTAAGCAACGTGCTCACAAATCGCTCTGATCTTCTGCATAGGACATCACGTAGGATCCATTGTGCCAGGAATGGAAACAAAGATGAAGGCCGATGATTTACTATTTTATTAACAAAAGAATGTTCCCGCCAACGGATACGCCATTGATCGAAAACAAGATATTCGAACGTATTTTTAGAAGGCGCCGAGAAAATTTGCCTATAGCTACATTGTGTCTACAAATTACAGCAGAGGAAAATGCTTCGGAAAAAATCGGGAGCTAAGTGGAGATAAATAACGGTGATTTTTTTAGGTTCTGTATCTAAAAGTTGGACCCTTTTACTAAGGCCACGCTGTCTGTCCGTCTGTCGTTTGTTAGGTCGATTCTTGGAATTTTCTCAAAGTCTATAACTAAAATAGCCGGTTTTCACCATAAAAGAGATAATTCGTAGCAAATTACAACATATTAATCTGATAAACCGTTATGGAGGTATTCGAGACCACGCATCAGTAGGTGCAGTATAGGATTAGAGCAAACCCCTACAAGATATGACTTGATTATTTATTTAACAAATTTACATAAAATTTTGTCGATATTACACGTCAGCTCCCGGTCCACTTACATTGTGAAACATAGTCAGTAGGTACTTACCTAGTGGCAGTATAGAAGATGCATATCGATTAGAAAAAACCCGCTTGAAACGTATAAGGAAACTGTGACTCATTAATACTTTATGGTTTTCTTAAATATTTATAATGCGAAAAAGGCTTCATTCAAAATAGGTTTCAGCTACGACAGGGTTTCCCAAACTGTGGGGCGTTGTTCCAGGGGCGTCGCGAAACAATATACCAACTTACTCGAGTCAAGTGAATTTTTTCACATATTCAAAAAACCATTTGGCTGGAAGGGTCAATTCAATTCAGTCAGCATTTTATCCTGAATTAATCGGTCGCTCTTTTTTTACACCTAGGGCCCGATGGTTGAAAGCACATGCGAAAATATTAGCTACTCGGAAGTGGAAAAAAATTGAAGTACGAGTTAATTAGAAGAAAATTGCTTCTCAATAATCAAGTCACCTAGTCAAAAAAATTATTTGAGTTCTAGATTTGTTGTTATACACAGACTCTTACCACTTTCGAGTGATTTAAAAAAATCAGGTCCCTGTTTAGGAAATTGTCTGTATTTCTTTAAGAGAAAAAGGAAAGTAGATAGAAAGCAAAGAAAATCTGATGAATTATCGTTGGAACGATAATCTACTAACACAATCTCCTTTTTCCATATAATTTTTTTTTTTTCGTTTTAAGCATATGTAGACACATATATTAATCACACTTCTATTTCTAACGGAGTAGGTAGACAGAAAAATGGTGGTCTGGGAGCGAAGAAAAAGTAGGTATACAAACAAAGTACCAACTCCCTCTTTCCCCGCGCAAGGGCCCGATTTTTGAAAGTACATATATGAAAATACCACCAAGTGGTAAAAAATTGTACTCAATTTGAAATACGAGTCGCTTTGAAGATACTTACGGCTCTCATGAATCTTGAGATTTAGTCAAAAGATTAGAGCTGTAGTTTTGAAGATATAAACAGATTTATACCGCTTTCGAGTGATGTGCTTTCAAAAATCGGGCCCCAGATCGTAATAGCCCATCTAGGATATGAGCAAAAATCTCCGCTTTATTGCTATTTATTTGGGACTAACTCGGAAAATGTCAGTTTCCATGAATTAGCATCACAATATACATAATCTGAATGCTGAGATATTCTATTCATATAGACTCTAAAGTTCAAGGTACATGTAATATTTAACCAAAGTCTCGTTCAGGCTTACGCGCTAATCTTGCCGCCAAGCAGCAGTGTTTGCGAAGCTGTTTTCCGACGTAAGGAATAAAACCGCCGGGGAAGTTAGCCCTCTAGACTGGCAACGCATCTGCAATGCTCTGGTACTGCGGGTGGCCATGAATAGTGATGCTTACTTGCCATCAGGTGACCCATTTCTTCTTCTTCCTTGTCCTATAAAAAAGCTTATAGGTAAACCTATCGGATAAAAGCCTAGAAGGCGTGACAGAGGCACTGCAATTTTGAGTGAATCTATCAATCCTTCTCCATTCTGCACAAGTTCCATAGCTGAGCACAGACCTGATTAGAATGAGAGGACTAGGATTATAGTTCCCACGTGGGCCCAGTTGGGAACTTAACGCACACCATGAAATATCTTCGCAGGTGTGTACGATATTTTCCTTTACCGAAAAGCTCAGGGTAAATTTGGCCCCATGAATGCATTTCAAATGATTTGGGAGCTGGGCCCATAGGACCCATACCAGCTATAAGAAACATACAGCCAAATTGAGAATCTCTTTTCTGAAGTCGGTTAAAAATAGGATCCCAAGAAAAGATACATACTAGCTGAAGACTAAGAAAAAACCTTGACAAATTATAATGATACTAAACCTGCCTCGCGAATTGCTCTATCAATTGGCGAACACCGCATGAAAATTCGTTTAGTGCTTTTGAGTTTATCGTGAACAGACAGACAGACGCGGTGGAGGACTTCGTTTTATAATATACTAGCTTCTGCCCGCGACTTTGTCTGCGTAGAATTATAAATAAAAACCTTCCTCTTGAATCACTCTATCTATTAAAAAAAACCGCATCAAAATCCGTTGTGTAGTTTTGAAGATATAAGCATACATAGGGACATGGGGACAGAGAAAGCGACTTTGTTTTATACTATGTAGTGATAGTTATATTTATACTCATTAACTACCCATCGATTAGATCAGTGCTGAAGTGACTGAAACGAGACAAGTAAATTTGACTAAATATCAGCGCATGTCAAAGAAAAATAAACTTTCCTCCTTTCATTTACAAGTGTCAGCGGGGCTACTAAGAGTCACAGCGTATTTATAAGAAAAACTGCAGGGTAATTGTGTACCTATTTTGATACTCGGCATCGGATTGAAATGACAGTTCTTGTATGAATGTGACAGCTAGCCAATTCCGATGCCGACTGTCAGCCCATACATGAAATGTCAAAATGAACACGATGGCGATCGCGAGGGAGTTAGACAATACGCCTACTGGTAGGTATCGTCAATCTATCTTACGCTGACATACATATAATAAATCGCTCTTCCTCTTGCATTTACCGACCTATTACTATATTATCCACAAGCTGTTGCCTGCAAACAATTAGTTTATCACTATATTATCCATCGGCAACTACGTAATTGTAAGGAATAAAAAGTAGGATCTATGACCCAGTTTATGAATTTACGATAATTCCATTGAAGGAGCCAATCACAAAACCGAAACACATTGCAAATAGTCTGTGGTATTTGAGACAAAAATTTTGGGGACCTCTGGCTTAGGGTGTCAAAGTAGTTTAGTGGTCAAGAATATTATTAGTTAATTTTTAGAACGTTTTAAGAAGACGAAGTACATAGGTAGCAAAGATAATAAATTTTTCACTTTTCTAAACGTACTCCCACTTAGTTTATCAAGTTAACAACTTACAACTCTCATGTCTTAATCACAATGAAACCTTTTCACAATAAATCCAAGGCTCTGAGGCAGAATATTCATGTTACATAAAAACAGAATAAAATAAAGACATACAATGCTACCCAAGAAAGTAATCAACAAATGAATTGCGAAAAGGGTTCACAGACGTACACAACTAAACGATTAATCTTTTCAACTGTAAGTATATAAATTATGACACACTCACGTAAGAAAACCAGACTATAAAGCTTGAGGGTTCGACCCCCGGTTGGTGCAAATATATATGAAAAATACTTTTTTTTTCTCGGGTCTAATATAATGTTTAATATGTATTTTTGTACGTATTCGTCTGTATATAAGGTAAATATAAGTACCTATACATGCATACATACATATATCACGTCTTTATCTCTTACGGGGTAGACAGAGCCTAAGGCAACTAAACCTTCAGGCCACGTTTAGCATGATTGTGGGCGTATAGCTAAATATAAGTATGTCTGTCCGTTATCTAAAATAGGTGAAAAACTTCAGTAAATGACCTGTTGTATGTGTGAGTGATGTGTACGAATAGACAAATTGACGTTCCAAATTAGAAAAATGACTTAAGTCCCATATCAGTTCTGTACACTACTACATACAACAGGTCATTTACTTAAGTTTTTCACGTATAAAAGCTTTGCTTATTTTTTTACTAGATTCATGGTGTCAACTCACCCATGATATTTTATTTATTCATTAGGTATTATTAAATGTCAATTTTCGTTTCAGACATTGAGTAGCGTTCGATTTTTCCGGTGTAGTTACCCTGATATATATTATACTAAATCACTATTCTTATTCGTAGCGCACGTGTTCCCTGACCGTGGTGCGGGGTACCGCATTGGTTGGTCGCATACGCAACATATACCACTATAAATACATACGGGCCTCGCTCAGCCGGAGACTCTCACTGAAACCGCACAAGCACGCACACTTAGTCGGACCACGAAATTTAAAAAAATGAATGACGCTGAATTATATACCAAGAACAATGCGCTCCAAAAGAGAGACACCCTCGATTGCCTAGAAGACACCGCCGTGAAAATCAGGTGGAAGCAGTACGGGGCGAGAATTATTGACATAGGTTGTGGTGATGGGAGTACGACTGCGGAAATCTTGAAGTTGTTCCTCCCGAAGAGTTTTGATGCTCTTATTGGAGGGGATATTAGTGAGAAGATGGTGAATTTTGCTAACGACACGTACGGGTGTGAGCAGCTTATGTTCATGCAGTTGAACATCGAGGAAACGCTGCCCGAGGAGCTGAGGGAACGGTTCGACCATGCCTTCTCGTTTTTCACTCTACACTGGATCAAACGGCAAAGGTATGTTTAAATTGAAACTAGCTCGGTCATCAATATTTTTGTCATATCAATTGCCTTATTTAGACTAATCTAAATCAAAGTTTTCGATTGAATAAATAAGTACAGAAAAATAGCACTTAATTTTAATTTTGTAAAGCACGCAAACCCAATTTGTTTTCAATGATTAACAAATATTTTATACTAGCCGTTGCCCGCAACTTTGTCTGCACAGAATTCGTTTATCGCTATCCCGCAGGAATTACGCAATTTTCCGGGATAAAAAGTAGCCTATGTGTTATTCCAGACTATAATCTATCTATGTTCCAAATTTCGTCCAGATCTGTCCACCAGTTCTGGCATGAAAGAGTAACAAACATCCAAACATCCATACTCACAAACTTTCACATTTATAATATTAGTAGGATTATAATATTAGTAGGATTCTGAAGAAAGCTTTGTCACACAATACTCGGTGGAACGCAATTAGGGAGTTTAATGACTGCATCGTATCATATACCTGAGTTATACATGTAGAATTGTTTTTTAATTGTTAGTTTTCTAAAACACTGTATTTTCTCGTGTGCTTTCTACGTGCTGTTGGTTTATTTTGTTTTAACTTATTTGCAGGCAAGAACTAGTCGATATAAAGCTAGCGAACAGTTTAACTAGAACACAGATTTTACTTCTACGTAATATTATAATAATTAACTCCCGCAACTTAATTACGCAAAACAAGAGACCATCGCGACGTCGCACTCTTGACCACGGCTACTGCAATTTAGGCGAAACGGCTTTAGTTGCTCGTTAAGCGATTTTATTAATTTTATTTTGCGTGATTAGGTATCCCGGAAGTTTTATTATTAAAAAAATCTGCTGAATCTGTTTTATGTTTACATTTATTTTGATTTAATTTTCACAGGCAGGCGTTCACAAACATTTACAACCTCTTGGCTGAAAGGGGCAACTGTCTTTTGCTCTTCCTCGGACACACGCCCATATACGATGTGTTTCGAGTGCTCGCGCGCAACCAACGGTGGAGCGCCTACCTAAAAGACGTGGACAAATACATCTCTCCGTACCACGATTCTCAGGTAAATCCAAATAACGCTGAGAAATTTAGCCACAGATATTTTTAATTATCGAGTGAATATTTTTATTACCTATTATTGGTCTTGGCCGCAGTCGCAATAATTCTGAGGAAATTAAGCTCGGCATCGATGCTTTCGTTTTTTAAAAAAAGTTAATTGTGAGCCTCATCTCTGTACAAAATATATTCAGAGAGAGTAATGACGAAATAAAACGCTGAATTAAGCCACTTTTGATTTTGGTAATTTTGTTTGTAAAGTATTACTTAATCAATTTGAAATTAACTTTATAAGTAATTTTTAATCATACCTCGGTTTCAGCCTAAAGTCGTAAATTTAAAATATAAGCTAACTTATTTTTTTGTTTCTAGTATCCTGAAAGGGAAATCATGAACCTCATGACTAGCATCGGCTTCGCAAACGTGGATGTCAGGGTCCAGGAAAAATCATTCACTTTTAACAACTGGGAGAATTTACGAAGTGAGTAACTATACAATATTTAAATATTCTTTACTGAGTGCAAAATAAATACCGTAAACCGGAGTGACTTTGATTTACGGGGTGACTTTAATTAGATTTATAAAAAAACTATTTTAACTTGAGCTTTTTCTTAACCTTATTTCGGTAATTTTTTTGGTACACTCGAGATTTTTCTGATTTTTTTCCGGTTTTCTCAGACAAGAACTCAAAAAATGGCCGAATTCAATCTAAATTTAATAACACATTATAACCACCATTTATATTTATGACTTCAGGATCAGTAAAAGCAGTTACGCCCTTCGAAATTCCCGAGGACAAATGGCAAGATTACCTGGACGATTACGTGGAAGTGCTGAAAGACATGAAAATGACAGACTACACGAACAACAACACGAAGGAACCATTTCTAGTTAAGTTCAGCTACAAAGTTCTACTAGCAGTTGGAAGCAAATAAAACTAGTTATAAGTATTGACTTTCACGCTTTGTAACTTAGAAACAATAAAAAGTGAAAACAGGGATCTGTAAAAGATTAAAAGGCTGGATAAGCTCCTCCTCACCATGTGCAAGTACACCGTGTGCTCACAAGTGCAGCCGAACTACGCCAATCAAACTGGATGTGCTACCATGTCCTTCACTACATAGTATAAAACGAAGTCGCTTTCCGCTGTCTGTCTGTCTGTCCCTATGTATGCTTAGATCTTTAAAACTACGCAACGGATTTTGATGCGGTTTTTTTTAATAGATAGAGTGATTCAAGAGGAAGGTTTATTTGTACAATTCTACGCAGACTAAGTCGCGGGCAGAAGCTAGTATTCATAAACGTGAAGACACACAAGTGACTGTGACAATTTGAAATACATCGTCGGCTTGAGAAGTAACGTGTTGAAACAGGTTTCTTATTAGCTATGAAATTTAAATCGAAATGTCTGCGTCGCCTGTCGCCTATCAAGTTAGGGATTCAGTCTCACTTTTTTGTTCGCAGATTACTGTCTGTAGTTTCTATTTGGTCTGAGCAATACCTATAGTTAGATTAAAGTAAAACATTTTCCCACGAATATATTAGAATAATAGTGATTAATATTATTGTTGATATGACTGATTAAGAATAAGGACTAACAAATTCTATTTTGTTGTTATTTAAGATTATCCAATCGCAACATTTTTAAGGGGGAATAATTGCATAAGTGCAAAGTAAACTAACTTAAATTATTAATAGGTTAGACTTAATACTTAATAGATAAATAAAATGTGTGGCCTTGTGTACATAGTGTGTTTAATTGCGCATAATTCTCTATTTTTTTTCTGCAGATAAAATAATAATGTCTCTAGTTGCATAATTATCCAATATTTGATTACTTACCTACCTACTTATAAGCACCGTGGAATCCAAAGTATAGTATTATTGGAATTTTGTCTGTTTTTGTTTCAAGTAGCAGCTATAATTAAGTATTTATAAAATAAAGAGCGATTGAAATGAAAAAAAAATTGGACTGGTATGTAAAATATCTAGCTCGTGGATATGGTGCGTTCTAGTGTCATGTCATGTTTAATGAATAGCTATAAATGAACCGAATAAACCTGAGTAAACTACGCCATTTAAGGATGATAGTTGATAGAAATGATAGTGATACTGATTTATGCTGATAAAAGGGGTTGATTAGGGATGATAAAGCAAACGACCGAATTGAATGTTGAGTGTGAACGAACTAAGTTTAATACTGAATAATATTTCGACATTAACATAAACTGGAAGCGTATGCAAACGCTTGCGCGATGTAAGCTATGTGCTACTTTAAATATATACATACAAAAATGTACGCTTGTCCGTACACTGAGTAATATTTAATAATTAAAACCAAGCACATCAAGTAAAGTAAGTTCTTCCATGCTGGTCTGGGAGCAAAGAAAAAACATAGAATGTACCAGTTACTTCTCTACCCGCGCAGATGGTAAAAGCCCATCGAGGGAATGGGCGGATATAATAGGAATCATGTTATAGGCGATGAGGCTGGTAACCCATCACTATTTTGATTCCATTTTCCACCTATACGCCCACAATCTTGCTAAACGTGGCCTTAAGGTCTTGTTGCCTTGGGCTCTGTCTACCCCGTAAGGGATAAAGACGTGATTTGTGTATGTATGTATGTGCATCAAGTAAAATTTTGAGAATACGTAAATGGTCGAGGTAGAGACCACCCTGTAGTGTTTATTTGTAATGGTTATGCATGCCACATCTGCTCCTAATGACCTTGATGTTTAGCGTGCGGGTTCGAGTTCGAGTAATTAATCCAGGTGTGGCCGGCCATTAGAAACATCCCTGGATTTCCTGATGAAAATTGACAATAACCAAAATTAGCTAAGTTTGGCTCTACTTTACAAATCAGCACTTATTATTGGGCATCGCTCCTGTATTTTATTTAAGCAATTTAAGTATTTTTAATCATGTATAATGTAGGCATTTAATAATAAAAATTGTTTGACGAATACCATATTTTTTTTATTTCCCATCAAACAGGATTACCATAATGATGATGATGATGATAATGATCCTAAAGCGATTCGATTCCGATTCAGTTTAGGTTCGCACGCTGTCAGATCAATGCTAAAAATGACAGCTAAAACCTGAACTGAGTCGGAATTGAATCGCATTTAAACGTCATGGTAAGGTCCTTGGTCTCCACAACCCATGGCCGATCCAGCGCCACTTCCGCAAGAGGATCTCTTTCCCCGAGATGGGTCAATCAATCTGTACCTACTGTAGGTATCTGCATAAATAATCATCTACTATAATTATGTATTTTTTATTACAGCGCTCTACAACATAAAGTTAACTAAGTAAATAAAAATTAAAAGTTACCTACTTGAAATGAAAACAAAAAACAAACGATTGCATTGATTTCAAACTTTGTTCAATAAGGTCGAAAAGTAAACTTGTTACAGGCCTTTTTATTACTATTATTTTTTTAAGTTTATTAAAAAAACTGACCCAAGTCTTTGTCTGATGTCATAGTTACATTTGTCAACTGTGACAATAACTAAATCACCCTAAATGAAATATAAAATATATATATGGTCACAACCGCTGTATAAGTAAACAAAAAAAAAAGAAAAATATGAATAAACGGGTAAGTACTACCTAAAATACTATATTTCTGAGGGACTCATCTTATCTCCATTGTATATACTCACACACCAAAGCTGTTAAATATTTAGGGTTTCATTTATTTGACATGAATTGCTACCCCTTAAAACTAGAAGTAGTCAAATGATTCGTTTTACAGGTTCGTTCACAAGGCTCCCTGCGATCAGCAAAGTCCAGTTCGCAGACAGTGACCGCCAAGGAGGAAATATACCTCCCTCCCCTCGATGTTCTTACCGTTAATATACAAAGCCTTAGAATAACAAATGAGGACTTTAGGCGTCATGCCATTAAGGTTACATTCTTCGACCAGCTGTTGATCAGCACCACCATAATGCCTATAAGAGCAAGAGCCAATATCGAGGAGCAAACCATCGCGTGTGGCACTTTGAACTATGACCCGTCGGACTACGAGAAAATGTGCCTATTTGCTGACAACCCGTTGGTTGGTAAGACAGTGTCCAATTTACTGTAAAGTACTGCTACGGAATTTGTTTCTAAAAAATGTCAGTAACGTACCTACCGATTTCTACTTCTACCTAGGAAGCCATTTCTGATATTTTCTGCCACAAAACCTACTAGAATAGGCAAGTCCGTTTCCTTTAGCCATATTTTCCAAGGTAAGAAAGAACGTTAGGCAGAAATAAAATGGTTGGTGATTCTTCAATATCTTCACATAACAGAGAAAAAATCAGAATGATTTAATTAAAAGATGCAATGGAAAGTTTTATATTTCAATCATTTGATATTTATGAGCAAATCTTCGAACATATCAGTTGGTCAACTGTGCCAAACTTTAGCAGCCATCTTTAAAATGCTATATTTCCTATAAAACAGTTCGAGTGCAGCCAATAAGAATGTTTGATTCAAGCGATAGTGGTAGCTATATCCCTATGGAGGCTTCAAAAATAAGCACGGATCGATCCAACTCTCTCAAATCTGAAGAACAGTCGTCTTCCATCAGTTCCACGACAGACATTAGCTGCTGCAACATTGATATCTTACCACTGTTCAAAGGTATGTTGGCTATATCTGTATACCTAACACAAAAGGAATTAATGATAAATGTAGGGAAAGTGACGCGTAAATGAGCAGTAGGTATGCGGGAACAGCGCGACTTAACTATTTTTGCTTTGTATTGTTACGTGTAAATAAACATAAAAGTCTGTACAAAATAATAAATTATCATATCGTTTCATTTAGATGTGGATAAAAAACTTGTGAGGAAGCGCATGCAGCCATTGATAGATCCAATGACTCTGCAATGTCACAGCTGGGAAAACCTCCCTCTTATCACCATCGAACTCGAAGTCACACGGAACCCTTTGAACGAGGATCATCACAAAATATTTAAAAAGGCTAACTTCATGAAAATTACTCTAGTCGCAGCCTATAATGTTCTTATACCGTATGATGAAGAGTATACTTACACAGCTGCTACTAAATCGCCGTTGAGCAATGAAAATGTTAGTACTAGTTTAGTACCTACGGACAACCAATTATAAGTATATTTTGAATATAGTGTTACAGTAACTTTTTTAATGACTAAGGCAGAATTGCGCGGCCCAGCATACTAGGGTACAGATATCTTATCCAGTCAAGGCCTAGAAGAAGAGAAAGAGGGGTCGTTAAGAAGAGTCGTAGGATTAAATAGTTAAACCTGGGTTAGCGTTGGCAGTTTCATACATTTCGATACTACATAAGATTAACGGTTAAATTGGTGTTATGAATTAACTCTAGACTGCACAACGCAAGCCCACCAAAGGCGGACCTTGCAAATTACACGAACAATTCTATTTCATTGTAGAATCCAAGTTTTCTTACCTTCAATCAAGGCTACCGGTACCCCAGAAAATTCAACAGTACTCACTTCTACCCTAATTGGGAAACCCTTATAATAGCTGATGAAACATTCTCAAAGGGAGATAAGAAACTCGCCTACGATATAAACAATGTGCAAAATGATGACAACATTGATCTGGATTACTATATGACAGCTTTGTCAGCTTTGAAGACACACTGTAAGTGAAGCTATAGTATTTAGGTAGATACTTCAACTAACACGCTCACAGGTACTTGGTATACAAGTATGTAAATATACCTACTAGGCGTTGTAACGATAGATAGAGCAGTTTTTTTGTACCTGGCTCTGTTTCCATGAACGTGTTTAATAAACCAAATAAATTATTTGATTCACCACTTTCTCGTTCAGTAGTTGTGTTTAAACGATGGTGTAACATTTGTTGGTTGACTATTTACTATCATCCACACATTTAGGTTGAAGTTGTGTTCGATCTTTCCAGACAGCGTCGTTTGGGGCTCATTCCACCGTCACCTTATCCTGATGGACGGGGACCGCCAGCTATGGAAGCATCTGCGTCAGTTCCAATGGCCAATTGAGTTCCATATCTACGGAAAGACAGGTGGCTACAGCTTTATGGGCTTCATGGACTTGTTCCGACTCCTGTATCCTGGAGGTAACGTAAACTATACAATCATTATCAGATAATCCACTAACCGCAGCCAAGATGCTTTTAAGCATCAACGCAAGATGACAAGAGCAATTATTTCTTTTTTTAAGGCATTTTAGTTAGGTGTCTTGTCTAGAATCTGGTCAAGTTCTTATTTCCTCCAATAGCGTTCAAAAAAAGAGTCCAATACCGGCACAGAACCTTCGTCTTTGCAAATAAGATGGTGCCGTTTTCTGGAGAGCGTTTTATTTCAGAGTGCTTTTTAGAGGACTGATCTAGCAAATTTCTTGAAAATCTTAACAGTTTTGTAGAGTCGTATATGATTTCTCTTTTTATTTGAATATTTATAAAATGGTCTGTTTTTTGATATAGTTATAGATACAATTGTGAAAAATTTAAGTGTATAAATTTCAGCTCAGAAGATTGGCGTTTAATTTTTGCGACCATTCCTGTTGTTTGTTTAGAGACGACCGTGCAGTTGGCTGTGCCTCTACAGTGGGTGAATGCCGAAGTGATGATGGAGAAATGCGGCTGCGATTTGTTGCTGACCCCTAACGAAAAAGAACCCGATCTTCCCTTTGGTGTGGGATCTACTCCTAAGCCAAAGTTAGTTTCTTATATGGTGTCTAAACAGCATAAACAATGAAAATTAAGAGCTTCAAATGTATGTAGTCAAATAAGCGCTTAAGAATTTAAAAATATTTTAAAATTATACGACCTAATATTCTAGGTTTCTGTAGCAACACGTAATAAATTTATATAATGGAACTCTGTTGCCGTCTTGAGAATTCAAAAGGATTTGATTCACATAACTTTTATGACCAAGATCATTGTGAATCTCTTAGTTTAAACTTTACTTTAGTAATAACAGTTATTTTAAAGCCTGTTTATAGGGGGACAGGAAGCACACCAACTAGTGAGAGCACAGAAGTTGCTAGCTTGCTGCGGCCTTCGGGCTCCGATGGTAACTGCGCGTTTGTCGTCGTCCAGGTTCAGCTATTTAGGCCACTGATAAAGCCCAGCATACCTCCTCTTATTGATCAGTAAGTCACTTTAGGTATCTGCATTACCTAACACGTTCACAATCCCTATACAAAATGTTTCGATTTCCTCGTTCGTCCAAGCAAATTACTACCATCACACATCGATGCTATAGTGATCCAAGTGCGGGGCACGAACTTGTGGAGATAGTTCGTCGTGTCCCGTGAATGGAGCACTGGATTGTGAACGTGTTAAATCACTGAAGATCCCTTATCTCGCCTATTATCAATTGTCATATTATTATGTTCTACACAGTAGACTATGTAGACTATGTTCTACACAGCTTCCGATTTCCACAAATTGCAGAACAGAAATTAAACAAATGCTTATCGATATGGAAGACTGGGTTGTCAAGCCGAGGTGTACTGGAAGAGGTCAACCAGCGAAGGACTGGCATGCCACCGTGCACGGCGCAGCGAATTCTTTGCGCAAAGTGCCGTACTATGGTAAGATCACACTTATGTAGATCCTAGCTGTTGCCCGCGACTCTGCGCAGAATTCACTTATCACTATCCCACGGGAACTATTCCATTTTCCGGGATAAAAACTATTCTATGTCTAGCTGAACTGTGCTATCCATACGCTGCCCGTACCTACGCAGCATCCATCGAGTTCTTTACCAGATTACCGATTCGCTTTGTAGAAGTAGTTATAGAATTCCGAGCAACTTTTGTATTCGAGTACATTTCGAGGTAAACTGCGTCTACTTTCAACCAACCTCCACTGTTCGACAGTTTCCATGGAACGTATTCTAGTACAGAATCAGTTGTGCATTCCAGGCATAACAGAGTTCTGCGCCTTCAACCGACAGCTGAGCGAGACACGCACACGTGTGGAACTAACCACGTCTTGCTGGCTCGATGCTGCCATCTACGTTAACAATAACTTCGTCATTCAGGAATATCTGCAGTCAGACGACACGTTTGAAGTAATCTTTACCTTTTACGCACCCTTCGATGCCCATTCAACCGAACCCACCATAAGTATTGACTAAAATAACCTAACTCATAAGGCAATCGTGCATGGTTTGAGTTACAGTGACACGACTGGTTTGCTTTGTCAGTACCGATGTGGTTCTTTTTTTATCAGAGGCTGATGATCCAGATTTTAAATACCTATTGTGTTAATTATTAAAACATGGACTAATCCATGACTATTAAAACGAAACTAAATCTAAAGGTTATCGCGTAACATTGAATGACTTTACATAACCTAACATTTCGGGCCCTTTTTCGGGTCTCGAGTTCACGGATCGACTGAACAATTCGTTTTCAGGAAATGATTATGATGGCTCATGCGTGCTTATTGAAAGAGACGGGCCTGGTCCTGATCGGCGCTGAAAACGTTGAACAGAATCCCACCTTGCGAGCTGCCAGGCAGGCGCGCCAACTGCAGGACCCACATCATGCGATGGAATTGCATTTACAGGTAGTAACTGTATAGGGAAATCATTAGCGGTGTTGTAATTGCTATCTGATAAAATTCTAAGGACATTTTTTTTTTGTTTCGTTAATTAATTTTGAGCTTACTTAAGGTTGAATGTTGTCCTCTTGTACGACATTTTTTCTGCATAATGGAGCCCAAGTCAAAGAACGTGACCGTAGGTACCAGCCTAACCTGTGTTCTCTGTTTAGTTCGTGGCAGAAGGCTGTAACGACGCGAACAGGTGGCGCGAGCTGTCAACGTGCATGAGGGACATCGACAGTGACATGGCGGATGTGTGCATCGACAGGGCTATCATGCTGGACCCAAGGCACCCACTGACGTGAGAATGGTTTTGTTGAGATAAAATCCTTGAATTTTTCAGCATGAAACTATGGAAGGAGAAATTTAATTCGAAGGTAGATAAAATACGTTCTAATATGCTTGTTAAAATGGAGGCTGGTTGATGTGTTTTTTTTTTTTTATATGAATAGGAAGGCAAACGAGCAAGTGGGTCACCTGATGGTAAGTGATCACCACTGCCCATAGACACCCGCAACCCCGGAGGGATTGCAGATGCGTTGCCAACCTAGAGGACTAAGATGCAATGCCTCTTGTGCTTGTTGTGCTGTTGTGCTTGTGCTTGTTGTGTGTGATAGGTATTGTTTGATTTTTCTGTACCTAAGACAGGTCAAAAGATACTTAGATATAGCAGAAGTATTTCTTAAGCGTCAGACTATAAATATATCAAAAATGGAGCGACTACATTATAATCAATTAACTTCCAGGTTGCTTGCGAAAGGCAGTATATTGTACGAAGAGGATATAGACGCAGCGGAGCTGTTTTTCACAGCGTTGCTATCTTTCTATCCGCTTTGGACAACAGGCTGGGTGATAGCTTCAGCGTTCTACATCGAGAGGGAGGAGTTTCACATGGCAGATCAAATCATGGAATATTTTAGAAAGTATACCTACGAATATTAGTGACGATTTCTTTTATAATCATAATAGTAGGTACACAGAGCGTAGCAGCAGGTATTGGTAACAAAATTCAATAAGGTTATTTAATGTCGTGCTAACAACATATTTCAGTATTAGTTCTTAGCTTTAAGTTATTTATTGTTCTTAGAACTCTTGCCGAAGGATTGGCCAGTGATATGGCCCCCACACGTTCCTGGGAGCGAGAGCTAGGCGATTGGTGGGACCACACTCCTCTCCTACCTGGCATGAGTCGATACTTAGATGGCGCTGATTTGCTACTTAGACTGCGTGCTATGTCCGTTAGTATTCAAGACAGGTTGGAATTTAATTCGTTTGTAGCGTTCCTTACAAATAAATAGCTTTATGGTAAGTATAAGTCTAGCTAACCGCCAAAAATTTTGCGAGTTTTGGCGTTACGTTTGTACTAGTCTAGATGAGCTTTTTTATTAAGTTACTTGAGTAATAGTTTCAATACATGGATTACGTTAATTAAATAATTATTAACTTATAATTAATTACGAAGTCATTTTCGCAAAAGGACTTCTCAAATATGACTCTAGGGATGTGACTGTGCTAATAACTTCTACAACTTACCACGTCTCACCTCCATAAGACAGATTTCCAATGCAACAGTACATATTGGCTTAAGTACATATTGGCTTAACTCAACAAAACCATTAAAATTGGGACCAAATGCACTTATCAATCATTATAATACTAGTTGCTGTATGTACGCTTAAAGTGATTCTAAAGCCCATTCCACCCCATTTAATGCTTTCGTAAACAAACAAGCCCCACCAAGTTCATTATGAAATGAAATATAATAATCATAAGTAAAATTCCGTTTTCCTTCAACATTCCGGTGGAGATGATGCTGATAATGAGTGATTGTGAGGGAATTTAGATTAATTTGGTTTGTTTACAAAGACATTATAATGGCTTGGAATGGAGAATAGTAAATAATATTTATGATATTGATTATTTTGACAGCTAGCCGAAGTATGCCTAGGGCGGGCTCTGTCCGAGGGAGGTGATTCGGCGGCACACAAGCACCTCGTGGCTCTCAGCTGCCATTTGCGAGGTGACACCGATAACGCCTTATGTCATTTGCAAGTGGCCCTTGAGTCGTTCGGAGAAGTAAGCGCTACGAAGATCATACAAAAATATTATAATTTTTTTCTTGTAATGTCAGCTATAGAGAAATATGACCCCCCTTCCTATCTCCCGTTATAGCGGTAGCGGTAGCCATACTGAGGGGGTCCCCTTTCTCTGCAGGTAACTGTATATTCACAATTTTGGTGGTTCGGACCGAATGCGGTTCCTAATTTGTAAATAGGAAAAGTTTCTAGAATAGAAAGCTGAAAGCATAAAAAATCATATTCTTCTAATCTGGGGATGTATGTTATAAAATAATTGGTGTTGCAGATAAGCTATTTGCGGAGTTTACAAGCGGAGTGCTTCCACAGGCTGGGAGATCGCGTTGCTTCTTTGGCGTCTTTTGAGAAATCCGGGAACTATGCAAATGCGTACAGGTGTGGAAAGATAAGTTTTATAAGAATTGGCATTGTTCATTTTTTTAAGCTGTGCTTTTAACACCTTTATTTGATAAAATGGACTATTTCAAGCAACTAATTTGAATATTATGCTTTTACGTAGCTTTGTTAATTAATAATAAATATTTTTTCGTTGTTTGATAATTCGTGAATTTAGACAGAATCCCAATCGCCTTCGTTCGGCTGGCTATAAAAAAACGGCTTTGTCTATGGTTTTGTAGATTTGACAGTGACACGTGACAGTTGCCGTAGCCAAACTTTTTTTTTTCATTTTTGTGGCAAACATTCGATGCTGGATTCTGTCTAAAAACCCGGTCGTTCGGTCAAACAAAGGTTCTAAGTACTTTTACAAAAATATCTGCAATCATAAAGTATTTTTGAAATCGGACAAGATAAGTCGGATAATTGATGGTTTTCCTCGAAATGGTTTTCGAATTGGAGCATACTAAAAAAAATGAACAATGCCAATTTGAATGAAAATTCTTAAGTCTTATTATCTAAAAGAATACAATCATCGTCACTGTTAAATGAATGAACAAAGGTATCTTGGACGTTGTTCAACATTTTGGCGCTGATAGCAGTATGTAAGTAATGAACGACAATCTGCTATGTGATTCTCTAACTAAACAAACCTAGTCCTTGAACCAGCGTCGTAGTAGGTATCTTTACACTTTAGCGCCTTGTCGCTCCAAGCACTTTGACAACTTCATATGAAAGTTCAAACATGAAGGTACAACGACAAGGCTAAAGAAGATATCTTTGACGTCGACTGTACATTCGGCACTTGTTCTTACCATTAGTTTGTAATTAAGGAAGTACGCGAGGGCTTACGGGGATATAATCGTTTTGTGAATATTAAGCGCTGTAATTTTATGTGACGCGCATGTCTAACCCGTAGGCTTATTACCTAACTCACTCGCAATCGCCATCGTATTCATTTTGACAGTTCTTGTATGAATGTGACAGCTAGCTGATTCCGATGCCAATTGTCAGCCCATACATGAACTATCAAAATGAACACGATAGCGTTTGCGAGCGTGTTAGGTAATAAGCCTACTGGTTGTATGATAGAGTCATGTGAGATTTGCCGGCAGCATCCTGACCTCTCTGCCGTGCCGCGACGTGCAGCGCACGCGATCCGTGCTGGTGGACCTGCTGCGCCGGCTGCCCAGCGCGCGCGCATGGATGGCCCTCGCTGACGACTGGATCATGGTACGAATACTTCATCCCTGATTGCAAATGTGAGAAGTGCCTGTGGCGTATTTACTATGGTCTCTTGAAATGGTTCCGGAGTATATTACCAGGTGGTTCAGTTAGTCTACCTAAATAGCCCTATTATTGTTTTTCAGAATTTTTGAATCGGAGTTGACAAATCCTACTTCCTACTAATATTATAAATGTGAAAGTTTGTGAGCATGTTTGGATGTTTGTTACTCTTTCACGCCAGAACGGCTAGACAGATCTGGATGAAATTTGGAACATAGATAGATTATAGTCTGGAATAACACATAGGCTACTTTTTATCCCGGAAAATTGCGTAATTCCTGCGGGATAGCGATAAACGAATTCTATGCAGACGAAGTTGCGGGCAACAGCTAGGTATTTCTATACATTGATCGATGTTCAAAGTGAACCCCGTCAAGGGCGGGACTAAATTGCGAATCAAAATTTAAATCTTATCTTATATATAAAATTTCCATCTTCTTATATATAAAATTTCCATGTCACAATGTTATTTACCGTACTCCTCCGAAACGGCTTTACCGATTCTTACCAAATTTTATATGCGTATTCAGTAGGTCTGAGAATCGGCTACTATCTATTTTTCATATTGAAATTTAGAAGAAAAAAAACGGGAGCGAAGCCGCGGGTAACAGCTAGTAAATGATAAATCTTTGTATGCGTGTTCGATCAAACTAACCCAACCACATGTGTTGCATGTTCTCTTTCCTGTTTTGTCATATATCGATTCTGCTGTTGCCACTATGTTTTAATTTTTATACAAAAAAGGGCATGTGATGCAAGTTTAACTCTGTATTTTGTTTCAATATTCTATTCATAGTATATTTTTATACCTGAAGGTTGGCTTACCTTAATAAAGTTTTGATAACTTCGGGATGGCTCTCAAAACTGTTTAAGCGGCGTTCTTTCTTGCTAAAATGTTTAAATAAGGAATTTTGGTAAAATGGTAACTCCAGAGACAGGAACAAGCATCTTCGGGCGGCGAGGCAGGCGATGGTGCAGCGGAGGCTGAAGTGGGGATGTTGGCCTGTGCGGTCGCGTGCGCAGTGCAGGCGCTTAGGCAAGTATTGCGTGTTTAAAAGAGGTAACTTCTTTAAACACGTTGTTTAAAGCTATGTATGTATCTTTATCTACGACAAGAATTTGCCATCTGAAATATTTTAAGCGTATTTTGTCTGTTAAATGCACACTGTTAGGTTAGGTCCAATCCTGGAGATCAATCCTTCTATTTAAGTGTTCTGGTGGCCTTGTCTACAATTAATAGAGTAACAACTAGGCCCACAGGAGCTATTACCTCAAGTTGATCTTTATAGGTCGTATTCCTAAACAAGAAGTTATATGTATGTGGACTTGCAAAATTCTTTTTTTAATGGACTTATGGCGAGACTAAGAATATTTTATTGGCACGGAACCCTAAAAATGGTTTATGGCTTAATTAATGCTATTATAGTTAATGGCCTAAACCACATTTAATTTACAGATATATTTAGGAACAGTTTTATTCGCTTTTACATTATTTTGCACTGGCAGCACAGGTGGGACAGACAGTGCGCGCGCGCGTGGGCTCTACTCGCGCGGCTCGTGCGGCCGCGCGCGCGCCGCGAACACTGCCGCGATATGGCAGCTGCGGTGAGCTAAGCATTATTGTTGAGTAGTGGCCGCACATTAGTGTTGTCCAGGAACTAAGTACCTATATTAAGCCCCTTACTAACCATTGCGCCAGACTAAGCTCCTCGCACTGCCACGATGTGCAATATACACTTACAAACGAACAAGCTCTGTGTAGTCTGTGGCGATATAGCAGCTCACTATTCTCTTTTCTCTTGCGCTACTCTTCCCTGTTTCTCTTGCCGGTCATGACGAGAGACATAGCGGAGAAAGAGAGAGAGGGTATGACGAATGGTGTGACATGTGTCGTGACAATCGTGATAATTATACGTAAATCACGTCTTTATCCCTTACGGGGTAGACTGAACCTAAGGGAAGAAGACCTAAAGGCCACGATTAGCGTGATTGTGGGCGTATACCTAGATGGAAATAGGAATCAAAATATTAATGGCCGATTATTAGCCGCATCGCCTACAACATGATTCCTAAGATTTCGCCTTTCCCTCGATTGGCTTTTACCATTTTCGCAGGAAGAGAAGCAACTGGTACATTCTATGTTTTTTCTTTGATCCCAGACCAGCATGGAAGGTTTATCTAAGTATGTATTTCAGTATACTAGGACGTTCGTCAACCAATCAACGTTTTCAGTGTGGATACGAGTGGTCTCCGCAACAGCTGGACTCTTTAGCGGCATCTCGGCAATCCCTGTGCTTCGAAGTCGGAAAAGCTCTGCAGGAATGCAACTGCGACCTATGTGATTCCAACAAGTATTGAGTCCCAGCTTTGTATGGTTAATGTAATAATGAATTGAATATTTGTAACAAAACCGTCAGTTTTTTTTTAATTCTCTTAAATCCGCCAAGTTCACAAAGCAGACCAGCAACCACTTTTGCTACTCCATACTTACCACACGTGCAAGACAGCAACGTCTGTGTAAAATGTGGATAGAGCATTTTTCAATAAAAAAATCCCCTCACCCTTCTCGTATTTTTCAACTTCGATGGGCAGTTCTGCTCAGTATCACGAGCACTGAGATTGATTTTATATTAGGCAAAAAGTGTCCCAAAGTTTTCATACAATTTACAACTTTCCATTTTGTTACGTATAAGGTATATGTCCTAGAATCTATGGAGAATTAACGTAAAAGGAATTAAAATGAATAGCTATTAAAATGAATAATGCTCGTAACTTAGAGTAGAACCACCATCGAAGTTGTATAATTCGAGAAAAAAACGTGTGTCTTTTCAGAAAAATACCCGATTTGAGCTTTATCTTTACTTATGCGTGTACCTTATAGTACATTTTTAACTGCCTACTGAGTATATTCGTAACGCGAAAATTTTACTTTCGAAGCAATACAGACGATAGTAGAGCATGTTATGAGCAAATATTACCTAGCTACTTAAGTATAAATAACTCGTATGTCTTAAGTAGCTACCTACATCTGTTCATCTAATTGGCACAATAGGTACAGTCAAGTGTAATAATATGTATCTAGACAAAGTTTCAAAAATAAGTACCATGCGCTCTTACGCCAGCGTAATAAGGCTGTGGGACATATTTTTGAGAAGTTCCTATCGATACTTATTTTTGCACTTGACCGTACATAGAAACAATAGAAACTTTACATTTTTTGCTCACAAATGCAGTGGAAATGCATTAATGTTTCATACTTTTGTTTATACAAAGATCGTGTATCATCGCAAACAATGAAGTGTCCAACGATCAAATAGGTACCCAGTTATAACGTTTATTTTCCCAGTGTATCGCTTTTCATGAGATTGGTTTCCGTGTGGTAGGTTAAATTAAATTGGGTTCTTAGGCTTTGTTTGCCTATTTATTTTTTGCATTCAGAAATATTTATCATTTTCTTGAGCAAATCAACCAAGGCCTATAGGTTTGTTAGGTAGTAACAAAACAAAACTAACTTTGCCCATCTTGTCTCCGTGTCTGTACCTGCGTAGACTCCAATAGAAACAATTATTGTCACGAACAGGCAAGTATAAAAAGAACCTTGCGTGATAAAATATTGGTATTGCTGGATGATTAAACACGGCAAAAGGTGACCCCGCCATGTCTAAACTCTTGACTTGGTGTATTTTTAAAGTGCTAGTTCTTCAATCACAATGTGCTTCCCTCAATACTCCCGTGCTTCAAATTCCTCAAGGCAAATTGATGGGCCTAGAAACCAAACGAGGTTATTTAAGGCAATATTTGGGAATACCTTACGGCACGGTAGATGAAAGATTTCAGGTAAGTACAAATGTCTTTACGAAGTCCAAAAAGTTACCCAATACATATTTAGTTAGCTAGGTCTAATTTGAATATGTAGGTACGTAGTATTAAAATAAAAGTAGATCGGTTCATTTTAAAGATACCTACCTACTTAGTAGGTAATTTACAGCAACAGATAGTATCTAGTAGGTAAAGATTGATTGAAGTCTACGACTTGTTATTTCAAATAAAACAAAATAAATTGCTACTTATTAGTACTCATGGACCAACTCTACTATCTAAGCATAACTAGTTTCGCCACTGTTATAAAATTACGAATTTACACTCTACCATACCTAAAAGTCGACGGAACCCTGCTTTCGCGGAGTTACGTTTCTATTCAGTTTGCCCTTCGGGCATTCGAAGGTAGGTACCTAACGACCCTAACCAAATTTTATTGTCTCTAGTGAAGATTTTTATAATGCTTAGTTGTAGGTACGTATAGTGGGTACATGACGAAAGCGCTGTACTGTAGGTATATATATACCTTTCACCGTTGAAATAAAAATATTAACTAAGAAATAAAACCACTAGCTTAACTAGTAAACTTCCATGTAAACAGGAAGCAGGACCGCCCCCGCGCTGGCTGGGGGTCTTCAACGCATCAGATACCAGCATCGCTTGTGCGCAGTACCACGAGCGGCTAGCATTGCCCACAGGGGTGGAAGACTGTCTCACACTGAATGTGTACACCCCCGGCCAAGTGAGCTTCAAGCGGCTTTATTCCGTCATGGTATTCATACATGGAGGCGGCTACAAAACCGGCAGCAACACCAATTATATCTACAACCCACAACTTCTTGTCCAAAAAGGTGTAATTGTCGTCACAGTTAACTACCGCTTAGGCGCCTTTGGTTTTCTTTGCCTCAGAATAAAAGGCGCACCAGGAAATGTGGGCTTGAAGGATCAAGTAGCGGCTCTTCGGTGGGTCAAGGAGAATATCAGAACGTTCGGCGGTAACCCTGATTTGGTAACCATATTCGGCGAAAGTGCAGGATCTGCGTCTGTCAGTTATCTCATAATGTCGCCCGCCGCTAAAGGTCTATTCAAACGTGCCATCATGGAAAGCGCTTCCTCTCTCTCACCGTTCGCGTTTTCCAGTGATCCGATCGAAAGAGCATCATTAGTTGCATCTAAGATGGGTTACAACACAAAAAATCCTTTTGCACTGTTAAGGATTTTTCGGAACGCAACAAAAAACGAAATTTTAATAGCCAGTGCAACAAACACATCGGTTAATTTGTGGTCCAAATACGTTTTCAGGCCATGTGTCGAAAAACAAATGGTAAGCGGTAAACCGTTTCTTACCATGAGCCCACAAGAAATACTGGAGTCGGGGACATACAATAAAGTACCCATGATCATTGGCTACAACAACAAGGAGGGAATACTTTACGTAAAGCACTACAACAAGAAACTGTATCAAATGTTAAACGATAATTTTAGCGACATGCTGCCTGACAATCTTTACTTTTCCGACAGCAGAGAAAAAAGAAAAGTTGCAAATGAAGTCAAATCATTCTACTTTGGCAATCGGACCATAAACGAAGATTCAGTAGACAGTTTGGTTGATTTTATATCTGATGTGATGTTCCATTATCCTTCAGTGGCGATAACTGAATACTTCTTAGACCACAAACACAGTCCTATCTTCAACTATTACTTCAAGTATGATTCCTTAAGGAACTTAGCCAAGATTCTGATGGGCATGAAAGGCCTGAAGGGGGCGGCCCACGGCGACGAGCTATTTTACTTATTCCAGCCTGTTATATTTTGGCCTATGCCTTTGGTTGGAAATGATAAAAAAGTCGTGGAAAGAATGACCAGCATGTGGACAAACTTCGCTAAATCTGGGTAAGTTAACGTTTTTATACCTTAGTATTGAGATTAGAGTAGAGATTAAATGAACTTCAATTATTGCAAGCGATTTACAAGAAGCATAAACCTGGCGATTGATGTTATATTCGCGATAGCATCGTGACAGGCCACAAGTGACTATGAGAATTCGAAAAACATTGCATTTTTAATCAGATAGAACCTTTTCGCCGTAAATATCAAATTAGTGAATATTGTGCTCTACATTTTTGGAAAGTGGATTGTGCATAATATTATATCTGTAGGTCTTAGATATGCGACTTAAACCCTGTCATAAAAATATACCTATAAGTCCGTAGTTAGGTACTGACGGTATTTTTACAAAATAAACCTTTTCAGAAACCCAACGTCGTTGAAATCGCCAGTGTTAAAAATAAATTGGACTGCCAGTAACAACACCAACCTAAGATACCTCACAATAGATAAAAGTTTATCTATGGATTCTCTGCCGAATGCCGAGCGCATAGCCTTCTGGAGGAACATCTACAAGAAAAGTTTAATTCCGAAAACCTAACCATAATGTTTACAAATAGTAAATAAAAAAAAAACAAATTCCAAATACTAATTTTACGAGTGGTATTGTTCCTTTGTCTTTCTCTTATTTTTATTACTTAGATATTACAGCAATTATGTATGCGTTAATTCGATACTTACAATAATGTAGCGAGTGGTCGATAGCAGACAAAGTTCTTCCGGCCACTGCCTATAGGACGTCTAACAATGGTTGTTTAGTATAATTCGGACTAAACAATAATATTTTCGTTAATCTCTCCAGCACAATACACGGGGAATAGTATATAGTTACGATGACATAACCCAAGTGTAAATTTTCTTTTTCGTATCATTCGCAACTGAAACGCGAGTAGATGCGGATTCCACTTAGAAACGTAATCTAAGGCGGCTTGAGGATTTATTCAACTGATTCTAGTGCAACTAGTTTTTTACTACAAGAGATTTATCAAACTTTTTAATGAAACGTGGAAATTAGGCAAAGTGGAAAATGTTGTGTAAACATATCAAGCGTGGACGTAAGTTTGTATGTATACCTACCTACCTGAAAGTTCTATACTGTGTTTTAATGCAGACAAGGAAAGGAACCACAGAAACAAAGGTAAAAATAATAACAAATATTTGTCGGTTATGTTGCTTTTTACTATCAATTTTGGATGTATGTGTACAAGTATGAATTCGAGGAAAATAAAGGAAATATTATGTTTTATTATAATATATTCTACATCGCAGTACTCGTTATGAACAAACATTACTTAAGTTACTTCCGATATAGTACTTCTACTCAATCATATTTTTGTTCGATTGCTCATAAGTTACAATGAGAGCATGTTTACTCGATACATGTCACAAAACAAAAAGAAATAGTTCTCTATTGATATCCAATCGATTTAAATTAAATATGCTAGCCTAAAGAAACACCATTCGTTCTCTGCAAACGATCAGCAAATAGTGCGTAACATCTAACTGTACATACACAACATAAAAACGTATCAAGGAAACATCGTCTGTGTCCACGTGTTATCAATACAAGGTCTCGCTTACAGATGCATAGAAACGAACAATATTCTCACTGCGTATCATAAAATCGGTGAAAAAGTCGCAATAAAAACCTAAAATCCACATACTGAAAGTCTAAAAATATATTATAATAGATTTCAAATGTCTATACATAGATGAGTGTTCACTACGCGCTTATAACGAGCGTCGAGCGCGTCCATTACGTTACAATTTAAATACGCTAAAGCGAACCGGCGGGGCGTCCACCGGCGCCGGACCGCGTCGCCGAGCTGGCGGCGGCCGCTGCCGGCTCCGGCCTCGGCGGCTGCCGGCCCCGGCCTCGGCGGCTGCCGGCTGCCGGCCCGGCCGCCGCCCGCGCGCTGCGGCTCGCTACTGACTTTAACATAACAGTGTGATCACGCACCGACCTTCCGGCGCCTCCCCGCCGCGGCAGCGCCTGCCGGGCGAGCGTCGGCCCACTCCGACCCACTATTATTGCTGATCCGTCCAACGTCTGGGCAATCCGAAAGAACGATTTAACGTCGATGAGCGTCGCGCCGCCGCCGCGGTACTAATCTAAAAGAGAGAATCATAAGATCCGTTAATTTCTAAAATACCGCGGCGCGGGCGCGAGGCAGCGGGCGCGGAAAGCTCGCCGCGTGAGCAGACGCCAAAGGAAAATTACATGTAATATATATAGTTTCATATACGGGAGCTTCAGACGAAGACTTTAGCGAGTCCGTCGGCCCCGGCGCTGGCGATGTAGGGCCGCAGGGGGTGGAAGGCGACGTCGAGGATGCTCTCGTCGAACTTCTTGCGGTGCGCGGTAATCTCCTGCACGCAGGTCTTGGTGTCGAGGTTCCAGAGGCGCACGGAGCAGTCGTGCGAGCCGGACAACAGGAACAGCCCGTTGGGGTCCAGCGCGAGGCCGGTGACCGCGTCCAGGTGCGCCACCATGGCGTGCGCGCAGCGGCCCGACACCGTGTCCCAGAAGCGGATGTGGCGGTCCTCGTGCGCCGACACCAGCAGCGGCAGCGTCGGGTGCGCGCGCACGCGCGTCGCCGGGCTGTCGCACGACACGCGCAGCACGCCCTACGCACACAACACACATTACGGAACAAACCTTATAGACCGACCGACCATTTTAGAACTTTAACCGTCTATAATTTCCAACATGTTATTTGTCGGCTTAGTGAGTGAGTGAGTTTCTAAGAAATCTATGTTGTATATGAAGTTAAAAGCGTTTATTCCTATTGGGCTGGCAACGTCGCATTTTTGGTGTTTTTCTATGATTATTTTACAGAAATTGAATGAAGGTTTGAAATGTGCAAAAATAATTAATCGTGACGGACATTTTTTTTTTTTTTATTAAACGAGATACATATATTCTTATATCTTTTTATTTCGACAATTTCTGTAAAATACTCGTAAAAAACCACCAAAAATGCAGCTCAGTAGAAGTAAACCTTCTTAAAGAAATTTTTGTATACTCTAAGACAGAATCGTAATAAACAGGGTCCTGACGAAAGAGCCGGCGAGGCAGCTGCAAAAGGCTTGATTTCCTATGTCACAAGGCTAAAAATTTATTCGAAAATGGCTGCCTCGCGAGACGGCTCGCTCGCTCAGGACCCCGGTAATGACTCGGACCGATATTATGTACTATGACAATGTCTCCAAGTTAGGTTCAGATGGTAACAGAACAAACGTAAGCTCGAGTGAGGTGCACAGAGCAGACAACCTTATAGAGAGGTAATATCATGTAATTTATTTGAGGTTAAATTAAGCCAAGCCGAAATTGGCGATTATTGGTCACCCAAAGGTCAAACAGGTCATTAGAGTCGAACAAGCAGCTATTATGATCAACATAGATAATTAATGTTCAGTCGTACACGACTGAAACTCCATTAATATCGGTAAAAATCAAAAAGTAAATATATGATCAATCGAATAAGTTTCAGTATGGTATATGTCGAAAAAGTCATACGCGTCACTAGTTAGTTATTAGCACTGTAATTGGTAATTCCCTGTGTATCGTAGGTATGATGAGTCGCTCGGTACCTGCGCGGTCTCCAGGTCGTAGAGCAGCATGGCGCCGTCCCGGTAGACGACGGCGGCGCGCGCCCCGCCCTCGGCGAAGTCGGCGGCGGCGGCGGGCGCGGCGTGCAGGTCGTCGCGCAGCGTGGCCAGCAGCGGGCGCGCGGCGCGCGGCGCCCACAGCCGCGCCGTGCCGTCCGCCGACGCCGACAGCAGCCGCCCGTGCGCGCACGACAGCGACCACACCGCGTCCGTGTGCTCGCGCAGGATCGGACCCTGCGCACCCCCGAACCGTCACTACGATCGCTTTCACAGGACGACAGTGCATTACACGCCCAGGGTGACACTGACACTTGTCACACGAGCCAAAGGCGAGGGCGATAAACGTGCGACATGAGGCTATCTTTATCACCGCCCGAAGTGTGTACCTACACGATTTTACGTCTTCCCCTGGCCAGGAAGTGAAAATTTCCGCTCGCTTAGGCGCTTCGCGGGCGGCAAATTGATACTTACGACCCGAACCGAAGCAACGTAAAAGAACTTTTATTAGGTACGACTTTTAAAATTATAATACACAGATATAAAAATATAATATAAATAATAATACACAGAGATTTATTTATATAAATTATAATACACTTATTTATATAAATTATATAAATTATAATATTTAGATATAAATTATTATACACAGAGATTAAAACCGTTTGTGATCTCACAAAAGTTACGGCTCATAAGCGACAAACGACTTAGCGTTGCGAGATATCGTTTGCCAGTGAGAAGAAATAAAGTTAAATTAGCTAAGCTCCAAAGAATGATTATTCCTTGACGAAGTTTAGGATAACACATTGCAACAATTACGGTCCCAGTGAATAACAAGATTATGAAATACAGTTATGACACGGCTGCATCATAAAAAATAAGAAAACTCGGAACACGTTCGTTTCGGATTCCGATCACGAAGTTAATATGCTCCACACGATACTAAGTACTACTTAAAAAGGCACAAGAAAATGTAGTTGCGCTAAATAGCCCGCTATTATATCATGGAGTACTCACTTGCACGGTGGGATCGTAAGGATCATAAGGATCAGCGCTTGGCGGCGGGAGGTTCCACACGCGTATAGTTCCATCCAGCCCTCCGGAGAAGCACTCTTCGGAGCGCGGGGCGCCCATAGCGAGGCAGAGCACGGGCGCGGAGTGCGCGCGGAAAGTGTACAGCGGCTCCACGTCGAGCCCGGCGGATTTCTTAGCGGGCACGGTGCGTTGGAGGTTCCACAACTTGAGAGTGTGGTCTTCGGAGGCGGTCACGAGCGCCGCTTCTGTTGGGTGGAAGGCCAGCGCTCGCACCTATAATGGGGTACGAATCAATAAAAGAGTGTGGAGGGAACGGATTTTGTAGTTTGCCTAAACCAGTCAACATCGCCAACTAAGAATTATTGTCTTGGCGTCTATATAGCATACTACAATAAAGACATCATGAGCTGTACTTAGTCCTATTTATTAGATACTAGCTGTTGCCCTCGGCTTCGCCCCCGTTCCAGCTATTTTTTTCAAAATTTTATATTATACAAACCTTGTCCAAAAACAGTAACAAACTCAACTAAAAAAGAATTATCCAATTCGGTGCAGTCGTTCGGATGTTATAAGTGTACATACATTTACATAAATAGATAGACTAAAGAGTCGTGCCAAAAATCCATTTTTATCTTGATTCGAAAAGAAACGCGGTAAGGCCTACGCTGATATACTGACCCCATCGAAGTGCGAGCGCAGCGTGTACTTGGCGTTCCATGTCTTCCGGAAGGACTCCTTGTTGGCACCGGCGACGTCGTACGCCTCGGGCTCGTTGCTGACGGTGAGCTGCGCCAGCTCGCCGAGCGCGAGCGGCTCCTCGTCCGCCTCGCCGCCGCCGCCGCCGCCGCCACCGCCTGGGAATTTCACTGGAACAACACCGTTCGTATGACATGTACGAATACGGAAATTCTCAGATGAAGATAATATTAGGAATAGAAACGTAACCTACGATCTCCTTGCGACTGTAACGTCGTCTATCTGACAAATAGTGTCAAAATTCAAGCAAAATAGGAGTCTTTTCATCTAACTCACATTTTTATAGTATCACAGTCAAGTTTAATAGCTGTTCAAGGAGGCAGCGCTCGAGTGAAAGACTTTTTGTATCACGTTAAGTAACATACTACAAATCACGGACAACCTAGCCTAGACATTTGCGAGAAGTAACATTCGAACCAATTCATTTGGAATTCAATTTAATGGAATATCTTGTTTGGAATACAATATCGCCAACCTCATTATCCCAACACAGAATAAATAAGAAGTCGTTATCGTCTAAGAAATGTAAATTAATTTTTCAGTACAGCACCTAGGTGAAACACACTTGTTTTGCTTAATAAAATTATATTTTTATGAACCCTTCATCTTGTCCTGGTGCCTTAAGAAATCATGCATTGCGGTGGTCGCTGCATCATTATCTTCAAACATTCCGCATAACAGCGAAAATAGATATAAATCATTAGGGGCGAGGTCCAGTGAAAATGAAGGCTGGAAGTGATGAAGGCGTTGTCTCGGCGGAACAAAAACACAGCGAGTTTGATACGTTTCTGGAGTATTTCATCGCCCTTTTTTTGTGCTGCGTTAAAGAACCCGTGATAGTAGCTCCATAATAAAGGTATTCGATAATTACCACTCTTTGTCAGTCCGAGAAAAAAAGGCACACAATCTTACCGGCGGATGGAACTGCCTAATTTTTCAAGAGAAGAATGACGGTCTCTTCTTAATCATGAAAACGAGCTGTGGTTAAATTTTAGTTCTAATGGTTATGTCATTTTCGTCCATAGTTGAATCGAGTTAAAATCGGTCCAAACAAATTATGAAAGTAAGCTTTCTGAGCAACCAGAATTCCCGATATTTTTTTAATGCCCAAACGGTCATAATGTAAGTATGTACAGTAACTGCACATCCCCTATTGAAATCTTCACTTCTTCGGCCCTAACGCGACGATTTGCCAAAAGCCATTTTCTTTTTCCTGATCATTTGTTCGTTACAGTTGTTGTAGGGCGGCTCAAAAGTCATCATATGTGTGTGTGAAACTTCTTCCCTATTTAAACTCGCCACACCAACGCGTAACAACCCTAATAGATTATGGACGAGTATGAACTTTTATTTTAAAAACAAAGGAAAATTAATAACTATAATTAGGTATTGTTTTAGCACACATTTGGGGTAAAATGGCTATGGATTAAACCAAAAGTGCTTGAAATAATAATTATGCTCATTCATGTCGTTTCGTTCTGCTTCACTCATTTCGTTTGCTAAGACAAAAATGAAAACATGACATTAAACTTGTAATGCAGACATAATATTTTCAGCATAATAAAATTGACGGCACAACATTTTTCCTTAATTATTTTTAATGACGTTAATTACCTTGCTACTCCGCTACTCAAATGAAATGGACCTCCGCAAAGTAACGCCTGATTCAATAAAATATTTAATTATTTTTGTTTTTACTATAAATTAAGTGGCATGATGGCAACTCTATAGTGACGTAAGCATTGTGACTTTGTATTTTTTTGGATATGTATTAAATGCTTAAGGTAGGTAATTGATCTCTTGTGTGTTGCCAAGTCTAAAATAGTTGAGAAAAATGTGTTTACTGTTTATCTATGAAAGGATATTCCTTAAATTGTTCACTCACCACCAACTGGGTACTCATCGCCCTGTCCGCCGGAATCTGCCTCGCTCTCGGTGAGCGAGTTGAGCTCGTTCAATACTTCCTCCGCTTCGTGATCAACCTCTTCGCCTGTTGATCATGAACAATGGTTAACCTTTTGCAATTCAAGTTGTCTGTCACACATAGGAAGTATGTTTGATTTGTCTCCACCCCAAATAACAGAATACCAAATGAAAAATTGACGCAAAATAAATAATATTTTGAATGACAAAAACTGATTCTAGGATGTACAAATATACAAATGAAATAAATAAACATTAGTCATCGCTTTATCTGTAGGTGTAGGAATTTGAACTACTATGTATGACTGACCATGAGTTGTCAACATTTTTCTACATGTTTTCTGCATTAGACTCATTTAGACTATTGTTATTCATTAATAATCTGATTTCCGAGCGAGAATTTCTGTGTACCATGTATTATTATTAATCCCGGAAATCCCGGTTTCAATAAAAATAAATTAATTATTTTTGGTGGTTGTAACCACTCTTACTTACGTCCTCCCGCAAAGTTTAGGTAAATAGGTATTACCTGTTCCGACCTCTGCAAATGATTGTCAGATTGGCAAATGATTGAACTAATTGTCATTTAGCTAAAATTTTGTTAATGATGTAGGGACAGTCGCCATTTCGATCGTTTATTTCAATACGTTTGAAAGACACATTAGTCTGATGTTAACAATGAACAGACCTTGTTGAGGCGCCGCATGGTGCGCTTGCTGAGCGTCTAAATCATCAATCTCGTCCATGTCCATCTCCCTGTTGGCGAGGAACTCGAAGTGTGTGAACACGACCGCCGTGTCTTGCACCGACAGCCCCTCCTCATTGTAGCCTCCAGACGACGCGCCTTTGCGCTGCTGATCCTTAGCTGCAATAGAAAACGAACATTAACCTTTATTTTTTTATAAAATACGTTGGCAAAAGAGCAAATGGGCAAGAGTAAAGGACTGCCAGCCAGCCTTGAGAGCTAAGATAGAATACAGCTTAAGTCAGTAATTTCACTAGTTGTCTTAATCTCCATGCTGGCAAACACCAGTGCTTTGAGGCAAGATTGGCGAGTAAGTTGGAGGTAGTCGGACGGACCTTGCACAAAGTCCTACTACCCGAAAAAGATATTGGAAAGGTTGTTCTTTTGGATCCATATCTGCTGTACCGAGTTGCCTAATCCTGCTCGAACGTGGGTTGAAAACCATTCCGTTCCGTTATACCTTGTATTGTAGGTATGTTAAAAAAACTTATAAAATGGATGTCTGTTTGTTTGCAAACTTGTTTTGGGAAATCCGATGAACCGAACGTGATGAGTAAGCAGTTAATTGACGTAATAGTTTAATTGAGGGTGGTTATGTCTATATAGACCGACCGCTTAAATGAGTCCACGTCCGCGCGGGTACAGTTGCGCGGGGTAGCAGTAGCACGACATAAG
This sequence comes from Pandemis corylana, assembly GCA_949127965.1. Classification (NCBI taxonomy): domain Eukaryota; kingdom Metazoa; phylum Arthropoda; class Insecta; order Lepidoptera; family Tortricidae; genus Pandemis; species Pandemis corylana. The sequence goes on along the minus strand of OX421858.1, from coordinate 7,788,363 downwards.
GGACCGAGAACGGTGCGGGCGGGTGGTGTGCCTGCCACCCGCACCTCTCTCGGCCCCCTTTGTCGCCTCCCCCGCGCCCCGGGCCTCCTCATTTAAGCGGTCAGTCTATTGACTACATTATAAATCAGAACAATCCAATTTTAATGATAGACAATAATAATAAGCAACAGTTACTCTGTACTATAATCGGGACAAAATAAAATACGTGTGGCAGATTATAGCATTTAGCTACCTTTTAAGTACAGTGCACGAGGCGAATCTGTCATTTCCCTGGGTGTATTAACTCAATCCAACTCACAAAGATATTTCGTAGTGTTCATAGAGTAGTCGCATCTGTCACGTATCTGCTTGTCGTAGTTTCTGCAGTTGGAATCCTCGGGCTGTTCCTCGTTGTTCAGGCCGAGAAGAGTGCGGACTCGATTCGAACGCACGTCGAGGATAGTGTCCGCATAGCCTATTTCCTGTTGATTAATAATTTATAACATTGTCATGTTTCACGAAATTAAATGATACTTACAACTTGAATTTTGATTTCATGTAGTAAATAATTTCGGACATACGTAAGTATACAGTTAATTTGCCCAAATAGCTCACGTAGGCAGCCACTACATAATACAACTGTCATCAACAACAGAAAAAGACAGCTATATGTGTGAGTAAGTCGCGTACGCAAACTATTTGACCTGAAAATCTTTATAGGATGGCTAACCTGCAGGTACTGTTTGATGAGCTGCCTGCCCTGTTTCCACTGCGCGCGCTCGGCCGGCTCGGGCTCCGCTGGCGGTTCCTCGGGCGGCGGGCGGACGTCGCCCTGCTGCAGCTCCACACCATACTTAAGCTTATGGAACTTTGCACGCTCCTGCTTAAGCGCGTACTCTAACATCTTGATCCGTCTGACGAGGTCATTTTTTAGATTCTCTTGGCCCTTCCTCTCGCCTTGGAGGAAAGCGATCCGTGCCTGTAAACAATTTAGATATTTATAAGCGTAAGTTCAATCCAAGTTCACAATAAAACTACTACTTATGTATACAGGCCAACAGTTCAATAATACCTAAAACTCGACTCCAAAGATCATCAGAATCCTTTTTTAAATCCTTGCATTAATTACAAAATGTTGAAACCAAAACAAAAAGAAATAAAACATTAAATGAAAAGAAAATTAATTGAAATATGTAGCTGGTTCTATCAACTGCAATAGAATAAAATGGGACCAATAAAAAGAGGAGCAAAGAGCTGAACAATGTTAGAATTACCATTAAACAGATCCAATTTTTGGATTACATTATCTTATTCAAAAATTTGCAACTGATGGATATATGTATACATAATATTCAAATAATGGATTACTCAAGTTTTGAACCTGTGTCCTATATCCTGGATTTTATTATACCTAAACAGTGCTAAGTATTTGGGGCCCGATTTTGGAAAGCACTTAACCTGCCAACACCATAACCCGAAACTACCATTAAAAACTATTCATCATCATCATCTCAGCCATTACAAGTCCACTGCTGGACATATGCCTCTCCTTTAGATCTCCAATAAGACCGGTTGTAGATGTACTAAACTTCGTAGATGGTACTAAACTGTAAGTTTTTTAAAAATGTTAAACAGTATTTTTAAACAGCCTGATTTCATAAATCATTCACCAAGTTGTTCTACAAATTTTAAAGCAAAGTATTTGTATGAAAAAATAAGTATTTCTTTAACCTTTTCGACGCCAACGACACTGATATCAGCACCGCAAGTTCAACGCCAAGAACCTGTCCATTACTTCAGTGCAAAAGCAACCTTAGTTCAATTGAGTATAACTTCAACTTAAGGTGTTGCAATACTTGCAATAAAGAAGTCTTTCATGTGGGGGAAGTTTTTTGTATTTGACGTGGAGGCGAAAAGGTGAACAGTGTGTGAAAATTACCCGTTTTGAAATGAAAATAATTTTGTGCTCTAGATTGCCTTAGCTCTTCATATGAAAATAAATTTCTGGAAGGATATCTTTTGTTCTCATGGACTTAGAAACTAAATATTTCTACAGCTTCAAGAGACCCCTAAGTTTTTGGATATGAATTTTAATTTGATAGGTACCTCTTCCCATTTATGATTATACAGCCTAGATAGACAAACAGACAGACGCACACAAATATGCATGCATTGACTGACAATGAAGTGGTCTTTGCTAGATTTTATTTTTTCTTTTGAAGTATGTAACATTGTAACCCAAAAAATAATAAGTGATCCATAAACAATATGCTACAGCTGAGAAACAGATGTGAGACACATTGTTACTCTGACAAGCTAAATAATAAAAGATATCAAGTACCTACTTTAAAATCAGATTGGCAGTTTAAATTCTTAAAAGGCATATTTCATTTACAATAACCTTTATGTTAAATATTCAATTTATCATAAATAACTACTCTGAAAACTATGAACTAACTAATTAACCATACTTAATTATAACAATTATCCTGCTGTACAAATATGTTAACACTAGCAAATAATTATATAACTAGTGTAACATATTGTCCCATGTACATAAATACTAAGGTTTCTACTTCTACAGCCAATTCTTGGCAAACTTTACTGCATTTTACAACTATGCTAGACATTGAATAAAAAATATTTCTTGCTATAAATATTATACTTTTAGGCATCATAACATAACAACCTTGCTATGGTTTCTTAACAGTTAAACACAAAAATAAACGGGTAACTTTACTTCGCTGTGGGTGTGGTGCGGAGAATCAAAGTTATCCATTTATTTTAACATGTACCTCCGCAAAGTAACACCTGAATTGTTAGTAATTAAACATAACCGTTTGTATACATACACTCATTCAATCTCATCAGTCATTCAATTAGTTTTCTGATTATGCAGACAGTTTCTGATAAGTCTATATCTGATAAGTATTTAATCTAACCCTGATTATTCATATTGATATGCTAAGCCATTCATAATCAAGACTGGCAAATCCTAGACACTTATTTAAAAAAAAATCAGTAACATTCCCCAAGAAACAAATATATGTTTGCACAATACTACCAAAATATGAGGCAATAAGTATGGTCTGGAGCCATGAGGTTTGCCAATATGTGTGATGTTTCTCATTTTGTAGATATAGTTTTTTAACCTCACATATATATATATTCTCACAAGCAAAAATAATGGGTCACTTTTCATACAACTTTATATGGAAGGCGACCCTTTATTTTTGCTTGTCAGTGTAGTACATGAAATTTATAATTTGTTGGTTTGGGTAAATGATTATTTTTATGTAAATTCTCTGAGGTAAAAAATAATCTATGTTATTTGCAACCCAGAGGGCTATGAGAGAGGGCAACATTTAGCAAGCAACCATGATAGTTCTCCTACCCCCACTACAGACTTAAAAAATTGTGCTATCCTTTACATTATGCAGAGTATGACCTATGTAAGTGTTCCTTGATGACTGAAAAGTAACATTAGTAGCAGAAAAGTATTTCATGTAATTAAATGGTAGGTTTTTAACACAATTTTCCTTTCTAATCACCCAATTTGCAACATAAGACTGCACAATCCCTGCAATGTTCTTGTGCAACAAGTTAACACACAATGTTTCATTTACAAAAGATGTCTTCAGAAACTACTAGGGTGATTTTTAATGACTTTTTGGAATGGAAAACATAAAATATGTAATATAATATGTAATTTGTGAAAAATGAAAATGTAATCAGCTAAGGCTTTCCAAATTTTAAAAGATGAATTTGCTGTAATTTCTTCAAATTTATTAACAGCCTTAAGCGATTATGGCACTTATGCCAGTGTTATTTCACTGGCATAAGGACATCACATCCATTAATTACTTGCTTTGATTGCTGAACTCTAACATGTCTTTGTAAGAATGTAAGATCAATGAGAAGTAATTACATGGTCTGCACTTTTAAAACAGTCACTGTTAAATGATTTAGATATCATAAAAAGAGTTTTAATTGACATGAATTAAATTTGGACTAAAACTCTTATTCTATAACAATCTCAAAGTCATCAACATTTTAACAAACAAGCCAGCTTGCAATATTATGTGGCTGAAATAAATAAATAATAACAAATTATTGATTTATACTTTAGACATAGATGCATAACAGCTGTTAAAAATAAGGTAGGTAATTATGCATTAACCTAATAATTTAACCATATTATACAGTAAAACACCATGCCATGTAAAAATATGTATGTATGTATGTATGTATAACTCTTTATTGTACATAAAACACAAGAAAAAGATGAATACAGGACAACAGGATTCAGGATTCAGTGATAAAGAAAACTAAAGGACTAAGACATTTAATGTTTGGCTAATGTGTACTAAGATATCTGATATAACTTTTCATTTTTAAGTATGTGCAGATTAATTTAATAAAGTAGTCAATGCTTTGAGCTGAGAAAACAGGTAGAGGATTGAAAAAAAAAAGGTAGATGTGGATAATATAGACAGTTACTAAAAATTATATATTAGGTACCAGAATCATTTACCTTTTACCTAATCAATAGTTATTTTGATTTCAATATATGCTAAAATAAGGCAAGCTTTCAGGGAATCGTAAGGGTAATGCAGGTGATAAAAACTATTCAAACATGCAAATTAATATGGAATAAAGCCAATTCTTGTAAGGTAAAATACGTCTTGGAAGTACTCTATTAATAAATAAGAAATCACAACACACCAATTAGCAGAAGCATTAGAAAAGTAACGATTCGATTCAAAATCATGTAAATATAATGAAAAAAACAAGTATGTTCACCTCAAACTCTGCTCTGTCCACCTCCCATTGTGATCTCTCGAGCTCGAATCTCGCCCATTCGTGTTGAATAAAATGCAAAATGCCCGGTATCGAATACTGGACGCTTTGGTTAGGTTCGTCATTCTGTTTGTTGTTTATACTGACTCCGATTTGAGATCCCACTTGCCCTCCGTTGTGATGAGATACGGAGCTATCATCCATGGCTGTGGGGATTTTCATGACATGGCCACCATTACCGAACTTGTCACAGGCCTATCATATAGAACTACAAAGACAAACTATGCGAAATAAAATACTAACACATTATTTTACTATATTTCAACTAAAGTTCACGTTGGTGACACCATCTAAAATAATTTTTATCGACGAATTCATGAATGACAAAAATTATTGCATGACGGAATAGAAAAGTCGAAACGACGTCCGTCCGCTACATTGCTTTTTTTTGGCTTCAGTGTTACCAGCTCAAAAACTATGAGTCGACATTAAAATCCAATTGTAATTTTAAGCAAAGAATTTAAGGTGTTTTCTTAAATTATTGTTTCTCCTTAAATTAAAATAAGCTTCTGCTGTTTGAAATACAACTGTACAAATTTCTAATCTCATCATTATACAATTTAATGATATTATGTACAAAGAACTGGTGGAAGTCAGCCATATTGCGGATATTACGATGAACTTAAATATAGACATAAAATCTCTTAAGAATGAAAAAGACACAAATACACAGCGCCACCTTGACAAGTTTCACTTAAAATTTGTCCATGTCTCGCGCACACTAACTAAAAACGTACAAGAATAATTGAAAATTTGGCTATTGGAGATGGAGAGCAAAAGTAACATCCCACAAGCGACGTGAAGTAATGAGTAAATGTTTCAGCAAAGCAAAAAGTGATCTCCTATGCACGATTGGCAAGTATTACTAATAGCGCCCAGTGGGCATATACCAAATATAATAATAAATATCTTCGGACAAATTACACCAATTGACCCAGCCCCAAAATAAGCAAAACTTGTACGATAGGTACCAGACAACGGATAAACATACTTATATAATGTAGATAAATATATACTTAAATACATACAACATCCAAGACTCGGACACAAACATTCGTATTCATCATACAACTGTCTGTCCCTACCGGGATTCGAACCCAGGACCTCTAGCTTCATAGTCAGGGTCACTAACCACTAGGCTATCCGGTCGTCAAGCCAACCTTATAACTTTACTTATTTTGTATACGGATACATTTATGGATTCTAGAATTGCAATGCAAACAACCGATTCTTCATCACTTAGTTAATCAATAACTCTAATCATAACCGACGATGTCAAATGGACAGAACCAATATATAATTTGTAAGAAATATAGTAGAAAAATTAATATTTTGACAGAAAATCTATGAAATAGTTCCATATCTTTTTCAAAACATTGTTCCTTGAAAGGACTTTTTGACAATAACAAAAACAACAAAAAATATGTAAAATCGGTCCAGCCGCTCCAGCATGATGCCGTGACCAAGGGAAATAGGGATTCATTTATATAGATGTATAGATAGATATAATCCTTGGCTAAGGTAAAGTTTAGCAACTTGGTCAACTCACACTTACGCTTTCGTTTCTTATGGTGCTCTCCTCCAAGTCTCCTCGTTTCAGTGCCAATACACTTCCACCTAACCTCACCAACCCACAATCACAAATAACTTTTTGATACATGAAACTTGAAAATTTAGGAGCGTAATTACTACCGACCAAGACATAGTGTGAAATAGAGTACAAAATTGCTCAAATACATTTAATTAGATCCGAAATAGTTTAATTATTTCAACATCATCATCATATCAGCCATAGGACGTCCATTGTTGTTGGACATAGGCGTACCCCATAGACATTCAGTTGCCTCGGTTGGAAGCGGCTTGCATCCACTGTGAACCAATAACTTTAACCAGGTCATCTGTCAACCTCGTTGGTGGACGTTTTAAACTCGAGAACCATTCGGCCCCAAACGACCAGTGTGTTCTCAGTGTTATATGGGCTGCCCATTGCCTCTTCTACGAGCTAATTCGCTCGATCCCGTAGAGAAACCCCAAGAATAGCTTCATAGCTCGCTGAGCAACGAAGACCCTATTTATAAGGCCCATAGTGAAGCACCACCTTCTCGGATCCGTATGTCATCACTGGCAACACACATTGATTAAAGACTCGTCAAGGCTCTGAGGAATTATGGATGAAAAGACATTGCGGAGTTTCCCAAACGCTTTAGCTAAGTATTTAGCTCTACGCTTTCTTCAGATGTTTCAATTTTTTTACCTATTTTCATCTACTTCACAACAGATAGCGCTAGTAGTAGTAGTACCATAATTTTCATTGTGAAGTGTCCATCCTATCCTTAAATAAAAAAACAAACATACCTACTGATTTAAGTGCATAATTGGTCGGCCAAAGTGACCCATGCGCGGGGCACGGATCTGTGGAGGTGGTAGTTCGTCGTGATGTATGTATGGGGCACTAGTCTGTGAACGTGTTAACACGTTGGCTGCCCACCACACTACATCTAATGTTCCTCCCACGCCACATACAAATTTACTGAACCCACAGGTGATAGTCAAAGTATCGCTCTACGATCGCTCTATTACTGAGATGCCACGAGCATCACTGATGAGATCAGAATCTCATTTTTCAGAGTATTGATTATGATTAGATTACATGTCAAAGGTTGTATATCAACTAGACAAAAACAAAACTTCTTGGATGCGACTTGAAAAACTTGGCAGGCCCACTTACATGAAATATTTGTATACTATGTAGTGATGATGGTCTACCAAACGAGCCCCTCAGAAGCTAGGTATCTAAAAGTTGGAAATAGTCTATTATCCTCTTACACAAAAGATCCACGAATGGGTCGAAGTGTATCCGTAGGGACCCCTAGACTAAGATAAGATAAGATAACTATTATCCTCAACAAAACAGCAGTTTGACTCTGGAGCTGGACCCAAAAAAAAATGCGCAAAACAATACCCTGAAAAATGAGCTTCTGATCCCACCAGTGATGCTTATGGCAGCCAACGTGTAAAGCACTGTTTGCTTGAAATAAAAAGTTTATAGATATTAAAATAAAATAAATTGTTCATAAGTCACTTTATTGACAAAAATCAATACTCCTGTTGTACCTTACACATGAAAATTAGGAATGATAATTCTTACACAAAGAATCTGATGAAAAACTGTTTTACTTAAATGCACAACAGACACCTTAGTGGTAATCGTAAAGCTAGTAGTTTCAAACTTCAAACCAAATATTTTAAGGTTAGTTGGACTTCTTTGACTCTTTGGATGGCGACCTTGATCTGGAGCGTGACATCGAGCGTCCCTTGGAACGCGAGCGAGAACGGGAACGGCTGCGGGAGCGAGAGCCCGAACGCGGCGAGCGCGACCTCGTGCGGCGGCGGGACCTGGACCGGCTGGAAACACGTAAACAACAACGTTATTCGTCGTGGTATCGTAAGACCTGTTTGCCTACTTTCCCAAGATCATGTGAATTTTAACAATTGAGTAACAATTGTTCATGCCTCTCCTAGTCCTTATTCTGGAATCTAATTGGTTTTGAGTTGCTTTAGAACAATTGCTTGAAATATGCAAGGCTCACAGCATAACTATAACCAATTATTACAAAACAGAAAAAACATATTGTAATAATAAAAACAAAGTAAATTACTTGGGAAAGAAAGCAAGTCAAAAGTTATTAGGGTATATTGCTAACTAAAAAGGTAATTTAGAACATATTATTACTAAAACTGTTTTTAATGATTCAACACATCAAAAAAATAAATAACCACCAAAAGTAGTAGTAGGTGTTGCTTCAAACCGAAGTCATCTTGTCTTCAGGTTTTGATCAAACCGCAGCTTCAGTGTTCTTTCTTGGAACCTTAAACCTAATATCCTAATACCTACCTTGCAAATAAAATAAACGAAATTATAGTCATCAAAACAATGTCTGCTTTGAACTCATATACTGGTAATAATGTGTAACTCACTGAGTGCACGCAGTGATTACATTAGACGTGTGTCGCGAAGCGAAGCAAACGTTACACTCAATGTGGTTGGCGACAATTGTAGTGCGCACGTAGCCTGTAGCTACGTAGTTTGCAGAGTGGGGTTACCGATGCGGGCGACTCAATCGGAGTACACGCCGCGAAGTGAAAGCTACGTAGCGCAGACAATAAGTTGTGCAGACACTGAAGAGTTCGGTCTCGGCGCACAGGCCAATGATAACCTATAACATAGTTATCATTGGTTTATGTGAGTCTTGAACATTGGGACAGAAGCTTTACATCAGTAATGTTGAATTTGTAAATGCAAGGAAACCTTACCCCAACCCAATGTGCACTTTCAGCTTTGTCCCACTAGTTCACTAGCCTGGCATATTAACAGATGAAAGATCACCTGTTGTAAATCAATCATTGCTTCGTACATTAATATTTCCGTATTTATAAAACTAAATCTTTTCAATCTTTTTTTCCGAAATCGTAGTTGTCATTGCCTGTTTATGGTTATGTTTAGCATTCATGGCAAGTCTGTTAACTGTTTGGTTATCAAAAAATGCCTGACTGGATCACATTTAAATAAAATGTAAATTTTCACAGAAATACTTAACTTTCTTGTAAGGCATGATTGAATGCTATAAATTTTCTTGTAATAGCAATCATAGCCTGCGCTCATGAACGAAAACCCTGTCAAAGTAGAACCTCATGAACCCATATAAAGCTAATGAAGATGACTACCCGAAGTGCACTTAAACCTGTAAAAATATAAACTATGGTCACCTGCGGCGTCGACGGCGAGTGCAATCACGAGCGTAGTGCCCGCGGTCTCCACAGTCATAGCAACGGTCATCATAGGGTCGTGGCGGCAGGCGGGACCGGGTTGGCGGCCCTCGACCTCCGTAACCGCGGCTACCGTTTGACATTTCAACTCTGGCTCGACGACCACATATTGTTCTACCATCTAAGCCACGAATCTAAGAGAAAGTTTAATTTATTAGTGCAAGTAGTCGCAAGCAGAATGAAGGTTCCATAGAAATCAGTGCACATCATGGTAATTTTTAGGGCTAAAAGGTACGAGCGTGGCATGGTAATCAAGTGACAATCATCTCAAATAGCGTTAAATGGTAAAAGTAAATAGTTACCGCGTCTTCTGCATCTCGTGGATCTTCAAATTCCACAAAGGCAAAACCTGGCGGGTTTCTAGCCACCCAAACGTTTCTCAAAGGGCCATAGTATGAAAATGCGTCCTCCAGTTCCGGCTTACTGGCATTGTTACCCAAGTCGCCGACGTAAACTTTGCAGTCACCGTAACGTGACATCGTCTGAAACAAAATATATTTGATTAACCCTCTTGAGACTGCATAAATACCACTTTTTATCAAAATGCGTAGAAATCCCACACATACCCTGTTCTACAAGCTTTAAAACAATTCACACGTATACCTTTTCTCCCATGAATCTTAATAACTTAAGATATTATTACTCTGAAAGGATTATTAACAAAGTAAAATAAAATCACTAGCACATTTTCTGCACTTCACTCTAATGGCCGGCGTTCAATTTGGGATCGTTCTTGGCGTGGAGCGAAGCGGCGGCTACACACCCAAGCTAGCCCAGAAATCAAAATGGCTGCTAAATGGTTGCCGTACGTTGCTTGCATGGGCTTTGCGTTTCGTTTCTTACTTTGTTCGTTCGCGTACTCCAAAGTTCGTTTTGTGCCGCTTCGCTCACACTAATAGCCATTAAAGGCGGAGTAAGAGGAACAGAAGAGCAACGGTATTATTATATGAGTTTGACACCAACTTCGAGTTTTCCGAGTTTTCGTTGGAGTTTTTTTATATAATAGCCTTGCGGTCTTGGCGCATTTAGCCAAACGGGCAAACTGAATTACATACATACATACATAGGTTCTTAAATCACTAGCCATTAAGAATCGAAAATATGAAAAGATCGGAATTTGGAAAAAAGCAATGACATTGAAAAAGGAAACGAGCGTTCAGGAAGGGTTAAATGGATAAATAAATATTACTTATAATTTAATATTGTTATCTGATAGGAATGTAAATATATACAAACACTCATTTATGACAAGAAGGGGTGGGACGGATATTGGAAACGGAACGCAAAGAAGTGACAATTGTAAGAAGGAATAACGATCATTTTGGTTGGAGTGGCCGCTGTTCGCTGAGTTGCCAACTGTGAAAAACCTTATAAGTTTCGTAAATTCGAATTGTGTCATTTCGCTCACACTTAAGGTAATTAATTTAAGAGTGAGAAAGATAGTATGAGACGAATTTTGAAAGCCGTAACTTGGAGTAAGATGTGTTGCCAATCCTAATATGTCAACTGTGGCGCTTTTTTCAAACTTGTCATTGGAAAAGAGCGCCAAAGTTGAAATAAATTATGAAAGATTTTTGAATTAGTATATTTTTACCACACTGACATTGGCCCAAGCCTTACGGCCGCCATTAAGGAGAGAAGAAGAAGAAGAAGAAATAAATTATGGTAGCATAGATATATCTCAGGTCAAAAGAAATCGTTTCGTGCGCCTGTAGGATATAATATACATATATTTAATAATATACCTACTATACTACACTAACTACGGCAATTAACTTTATGCCCAATGTGTTTGTAAATGAGAACTTCCATGCTGGTCTGAGAGCAAAGAAAAAACATAGAATGTACCAGTTGCTTCTCTACCCGCGCAGATGGTAAAAGCCTATCGAGGGAATGGGCGATTATAATAGGAATCATGTTATAGGCGATGAGGCTAGCGACCCATCACTATTTTGATTCCTTTTTCCACCTTTACACCCGCAATCTTGCTAAATGTGGCCTGTAGGTACCTGTTACCAGTGTTACCTTAGGCTCTGTCTACCCCGTAAGGGATGAAAACGTGATTTGTGTGTGTGTGTGAAAACATGCTGCCATTATTTTGAATCACTCAATAATATTATAATACAATTTCAATATGATAAGTACAGTCAAGGGCAAAGATATATATGCAAGTAATGTGAAAGAAAATAAGTAATCATATAAAGTTAAAAATATATATACTCATTCAAATGGGAATTAATATGCAAACTACACTGGCAACATAAATATGTACCTGGCAAGTCCAAAAACTTGTATACAATCAAAATTCCATTATTAGTATCCTGCAAATAATGCAAAATATTATAGTCATACTTATGTAATTAAATATAGATTCAGTAATTGCCACAAAAATATGTATACAAAATGTAATCTGCGAATATCAACTTTACGGCCTAGTCACACGAAACAAATTTGTAAAGTATGTTTTGACAATTCACGAAAACAGTACAGACTTGTCATTGCATATGTTTGTCGCATGTTTTGACCTGTCACCACGACGTTATCAATCGGCATGTTTAATAGATTTTACAGATTCAGATTTCGTTGATTTTGATTGAAGATGAAAACGCTAGGTAAATTCAGGGACAACTCAAGAAGGCTTGCCTTGTGTTATGGGTATCTACTAGTTACGAGTAGATGACGATATACATACCTATATAAATAAATACATACTTAAATATATAGAACATAGAATGTACGTATGTATGTATGTATGTGTGAATGTATGTATGTATAAGAAAAACATAGAATGTACCAGTTGCTTCTCGTCCCGCGTAGATGGTAAAAGTCCATCGAGGGAATGGGCGAAATTCTTTGGAATCATATTATAGGCTAGCAACCCATCACTATTTTGATTAATTTTTCCACCTACACGCCTACAATCATGCTAAACGTGGCCTTAAGGTTTTGTTTCCTCAGGCTCTGTCTACCCCGTAAGGGATAAAGACGTGATATATGTATATCGTATGTATGTATGTATGTAGAACATCCATGACCCAAGCACAAATATTCAAGTTGATCACACAAACATTACCCTGGCCGGGTCTCGACCCCGGGACCTTCGACTCAGAAAGCGGTTGCTTTACCACTGAGCCATCCGTGTCGTCAATATCAAATCATACAGTAATTGGCGATTTACGCTATTTTCAATTTTTTTTTTACTTCATCACCATCATCATCATCATCATTTCAGCCATTACAAGTCCACTTTTTTACTTAATAAAAGGCAAAGTATACTTAAAATAACTGTATAATAAAGAAAACCACTCCTTAAACTTAAGACAAAGTGATTAGAGAGTAATATTTTCTATAGTACGTTATTATTAACATGTTTAATATTTCTTACCGTGATGCCTAATTCGTCAGCAGAGCTATATCAAGCACGGATATACCTTCCTCGCATAAGGCAACAATCCTATGTTTTAAATGATCGCTTAAACGATACATTTTCTCCTTCAAAATTAATGAAAAGCCGCCAGATAAACCATAAGAAACGGTAAGTCAAATGGAATTAAAAAATCCAAAAGTGACACATGACACATGCACATACATATGCACAAATCACGTCTTTATCCCTTACGGGGTAGACAGAGTCTATGGTAACAGGTACCTACAACCTACAGGCCACACACATTTAGCAAGATTGTGGGCACATGACATGATTTAAAATAAATAGAGTAATGATCAGTTAAAGAGTTTGGAATAGCAGTTGTTGTATACGACTTGAAGCTTCAAGTGGTTGGCTGATTACATTAAGATTACAGAGTTCGATGTTACGCAAATACGTTCATAAGCTCCTGACAATAGAGTTGTGTTAATAGAATTTTGGATTGTTTACATATTTTTGGTTATCATATTAGATACATAATTAATGGTTAAATAGTGTATACATATTTTTGAACTTTACGGTGTTTCTAAGTTTATGGCCTAATACATGAGGACATAATATTGCAAATGTTGTATACATAGTTATCTCTCAAATCATGTATTGGGACCGTGCGCGACGACAGCGCCACGTGACAGGCGGCCATTATGGACAATATTGTCACCGCTGTCAAACAAGAAATAAGTAAATATTGTGAAAAATATTAATGAAATATTGTGTTATTTTACTATATTACACAATTTTGGACAATGGTAGTCAGTAACATTATTGCCAATAACATTAAAATTGTTGTTTTCAGTGAAAATTTTAGAGGTTAGGTAACTTTTTTTTTTCTTACGGCAAATATCCACTTATTTCTTTGGTCTCGTTTCCACCATGGTCTTTGGAAATTGGTAAAATTTACAGTCGCTATTCTTCTTGGTGTTATTACAATTCACAACAACACATCTTGCCAGGACCATATTTTTATCTCAAAAACGATTAGAAAAGTTTACTGCACTATGGATTTGACAGCTCAAGTCAGCGACAAAAATGACAATTTTAGCCGTAGCGAGCGCTGTGATCGTTTAGGCTACCCCCTCCACCCGCTTTGCACTCTGCCAATACTAAATTATGTACTTTTGTATGTTGCCAAATTTATGACCATTTAGATGACCATGCTTTTTGACACTCAGTGGTGTTTACATATCTTTGCCCTTGACTGTACCTAGGTTAGGTTTGGTAACAAATAACTATGTGGACAAACTGTTGATGGACCACGGGTCGGTCTCGGTATAAACATTTAAAAAATTCTGAACTACTAAGACTACAACCACTAAGTACTGGTACTTAAGGCACTTCGGAAATATTTTCGCATAGTTAAAAACAAAATGTCATCAATACCCATTCGATTTTAGAATTATTATGTAGTAGGTATCACTATCTATATTATTTATATTTAAAAGAAATGTATATCACAACTTGAAAGATAAGGTGCAGTTGGTCGCGCTTTTGGTGCGGTGAAGAATGTAGCAAATAAAAAAAGAAATTATAGATTTGTTTGTTTATTAACACTTATTAAAACATACTACAATTATAAATTTACATAAAATGGCGACTGTAAGAAAACTTGTTATAATTATGCTTGTTTGATGCATCCAATTTGGTTGCATTTCATGGTATCTTAACTTATAATTTAAAATTCGCCTTGAGATCATTACCACATCTACTTCACAGAAATTACATATATCCTGAGAACATTCTGGACTCTGGTTACGGGATCGTACATACATCATTATAACGACATGAATACAAAAATAACTCCAATAAATCTCATTATATTAAACTTTTATAACTTATCAAGGTAGGTAAATTATATAAATCACACTATTTATCATGTGCAACAATATCATCATCAGCCATATTCATCAAATTAAAGTAAGACGAGAGCAGAGGTCAGGTGCCAGATTTATGAAACCACATGTATGTGAAAAAACCACTCGAAGTGGTGAAATATTGTACTGAATTTGAAATACGGGTTGATTAGAAGAAAATTACAGCCCTAATTAAGTAATCTACTCAACTAGTCGAAAATCTAATTTGAGCTGTAGTTAAATAGCAATACACAATTTTTCCACTTTCGAATGGTGTGCTTTCAAAAATAGAGCCCCAGTTCGGAATCAAGCGTAGTATAAGTTCGAAATTAAGTTACCTATTCAAGTTCGGAAAAAGCACTTCGTTTGAAGTTACGGTTTTTTTGTTTCACATTCATTCGCACACGTTCGGTCTTACTTCAACTTTTGCCATTAATCATTTATATTTAGATAACGTAAACAAAAACCAAATGACGCTATGGTACAATTCTATAGAAATTGTCGTCTTTTAATCTATAACAATTGCGAAAGTGTATCTTTATTACTTCTTCACGCCTAAACTGCTGAACCGATTTAGTTAGAATTTGGTACAATCCCAGAGCAGGAGACCATAATCGTTGATTACAATTTCGCGGATGTTGTTGATGAAAGTAAAAACGACATCGATATATGGTAAAGCATTTTGTTTTATGATTACCTACTTTACTAACGTCCACTCTGTCTTCATTTTGTCTTGCTCGCTTAAAATGATTTCAGTGTCTCTGGAATATGGAGACAGAGTGAGACCAAGTGACACCTGAACGTGTATGAAGAACCTTAAACATCCCGAAGACTTTTCAAAATGACAACTAATAGAATAGTTATTATTATTATGAATATATATCCGAGTTCTAAAGCACGTCACTCCCTGTCCTGCACTGCAAGGGATGGGGACTCAGGTCGAAAACCGGCATTTTGTTATTGTTACACCTACATATTCTTGTCTCCAGTACACTTTTAACTGGTGGAAAAAAAGTAAATAAATTATTTCATTTCTTTATATATATATATATATATATATATATATATATATATTAAACTGACCTTATGCGAAAAATAAATACAGTACTTATTCGGCCTGCAATGAAAACATGAATAACGAATTATTGCGTCAGCGCACTTGTTATAAAAATCTGTCATTATTTAGTAAATCCTTCAGGGAGCTCGGACGAAAATATTGTCTTAGCTCGTCCAAATTTACGAAATTGCACAAAAATTAAATAAAAAGAAAAATATTGCACTTCTACTGTGAATACATTTATACATGTGACAAGAGTTTGAATTAGAAGATATCTGTATTATAACGTATTATACGTGGGAGGGAAAAAACCTAGTAGGAAATTACTGGAGTTCTTTAAACTATATGCAAGTAGATACCGAAAAAACGCAGTATTTATTTGTGTACCTTAAGTTATCTCGAATTTGTCGGTTTGAAGTTTGATAATAGGTCAATTTACCTTTTAATAAAATTTATCATCTTTATCTAATGGCCAACAAAACGGCCGATATCTGTAAAAAGTGTAAAAGCCTAAAATGTTAAAGCATGTTTATCTTAAACTTCCGCATTATTATTGTTATGTATTTATTTTAATTAGTACTTATTAATTATCCTGTTTGAAATCAAATTATAAAAGCGCTGACGACACGAATATCAATTTAGCGGCTGTCTAACGTATTCATTAAAATAATGTTTGGATTTTTCCCTACGTTTTGGAAGTGACTGTTTGTGTTATTATTTTTGTAATTCCACAGTAAAATCATCAGCTTATTAGCACTAAAATCAATGTCTATAACGACATTTTTTTTTCCTTTGAGTTAATTTGTCACAATCATTCACACCAATTCACCGAATGTCATGTTTTAATGTTAGCTCTTCTTTAGCACATTTTTAGTTTTTAAAAATCAATTTTTAATAAACAACGATTTAATTTTGATGCATTCATTAAGTAAGTATATATGTCATTTCAAATGGAAATTGTTTTAAAATATAGACACATATTTGAGTAGTAAAGTTCGTTAAATATTGTGCAATATTGTCACCAAATGCAGATCAATGACTGCCGCTTAACTTGTTAAATTTGCCAGGTTTTTTTCCATGGCCTTGGTTGAAGTTTCAAATAAGTAACCAATACATAACTTTCAGGAATACTTTACTTCATAACAAACTTTAATTAATTAATTTGTTAAACCTACCTACACTAACACTACTTTTACGATTACGACCTTAAAATTACCATTCATGTTGAATTCAGATATTTTTCAAATAATTCAATCAATAATTGACAAGAATATTTCACACAACATAAAATCTGTTACAAGGAGTAGGTACAGTCAATACAGTCGTGTAGATTGGCGCCAAGTTGCAAAAAAATGTATTTCAAAAGTAAGGTATGTGTACATATTTTTGTCACTTTATATTGTATGATGAATATTTCTGACCTTCACTGTACCAACTCACAAATACGCAAAGCATTTGGGGGCGCTAAATAATGAAGATTAATACTCCGTTGGAGTCAGACTATAATTTACAGACAAGAGTATTAATTGCAACAAAATGTGCAATGTTCATAATATTTATTAGTCTGTAAACTAAAACTAAGCGCCCATCGCTGCTAACAAATAACATCTGTACTGTATCATAAATTTATTCACGCTGGAAACCATCATCTTTTGTGGTTGAAGTAAAACGTTGTTTTGTTATTTTCTTAAAAACAGGGAATTCATTATAGTGATAAAGAGCGATGAGCAGATTCATTAAAAAGCATTTCTAAAAATAATAATTGCTAATATTCGTTTGTTCAAGTTCAATATGATTTGATAAAAAAGACAATGTTCGGTTTTACACAAGTAATACATACAGACACATTCTAAAAATCTATGAAATAAAAAGTATGTATTATGTGACAAAATGTTAATAATTACTATCACAAATGTCATAATGACAATCAATATGGGGAGTTACCAAATTGAGCTCACTGGTCGACATCCATTTCAGTTTGTAACACACTTTAATATACATATATATTAAATATTCGTATATATTGTAATGATAACACTCTACACTACAACATAAAACAATCTAAAAATGCAAAGAAACTGACCATAGCATTATAAGGCAAAACACATCTTTAGTCATTACAAACAAGATCAGGATAGTTGTTCCCAATAATTGGTATTTATGTCCTTAATCACAACATTCATTACCTTCCATTGGCAACATGAACATAGGTTCAAGAACAAGATATACAAGAGGGGTCTAGCCCTGTACTGTTGCCCGTTCGAAAATATTCAATGTCAACGAGATGGATACACCACAATGTCCTACGTACACACCTTATTGCTGTGGCGGTAGAGTTGATGTATCTTTTTTCGTTGTCTTGATAGAATAACGGTTGCTTTTGTCTAGTCATTGTTACATTTTATCTCTTTCATACAAAAGATGCCTTGGGGCTCGACTTGAAAGCGTAAATAGTATCAAGATTATGTCATGAAGGTAATGAATTCATATATTGGAGGAGAATCGCTATAATTTGCGTCACCATCAACATTTTGGAGATGTTGTTTTTTTTTAATTGCATGTGGACAGGGCCGGATCTACCATATGGCTTTTTGGGCTTCAGCCCAGGGCCCCGTGGATTCAAGGGGCCCCCAGCTAAGTCAAGTCAGTCAATTTTTTTTTCTTATACCTTGAGTAATTAGGTGGGCCCTTCCCTAAGTAGTATTAGCCCAGGGCCCCCTAAACTCACGGTCCGGCCCTGCATGTGGACATCTTTTCCAACCTTTATTGCAACCACAGCCAAAAAGGTCTATGGAAGATCATATTATTTCTACTGCCATTGAAATTTAAAATAACGCGATACAATTTTATTTTGTCAAACAAACTCTCTTTCAAAGAAATTCAAACCTTATGTTACTCTAATAATATTAAAAAGGCCTTTGTTCTTTTATATTTTCAATTCACATTTTCTGATTTTTGTACTGCTCGATTCTAAGAGGCTTCATGCTACAAGTTAGAACAAGTCTAAGGAATGAATTGAGTAAGTTCTTTCACATTTCTTTGTACTAGAGATAAATAACCTGGATATTCATTTAAAAATCAAAGTCTGTACACGACTTTTAACAAGTTAATATCACATGACACAAATAACAAATCAAGGATTAAAACAAAAACCTGATTTCACAGAGCAGAGTTCACTGAATTCCACGCTTCAACATTTACATGACACATTTTTTGGTACTCGCGTTTGTACAACATTTGGCTGTGTAATAAGACACTTTCCCTAAAGCTAATAACAGACAGCATGCAACTTAAAACATACTTCACAGTTTCACACAATACTTTCTTAATGTTCCCACTTGTCTGTCGACAAATATCATCGCGTCTCCAAAAATTCCAAATTCATCAAAAACTGGACGCAATACAAATTTATACTTTCGTTGTTGATTGGCCCATCACTCAAATTTTGACGTAACCTCTCTGATAATAGTATACATTAAGCATTTGAAAATATCACATGACAATTATTAGGTATGAATAGTTATTAACACCATCACATAATTATCATTTGTATCTTAGTCATATTCAGATCACGTCAAGACTCATACATATATAGCCTAGTCGTTGTAGTTAATTTGAAGGAAAAACCACTAGGCTTGTGTAGCCGACTTTTGTGAAAAGCATGAGATCAATCACTAGCCAATGTAGTTACGATTTGAATCTCAAGAAACTGCAATCACATTGATGAAAAAATCACATCAGCCAGCTAATCATTCTATTTAGAGAAATAGATGACTAGATTAGACATAGCACGATAACTCACGTTATATGGTTTACTGTCGTAGTTTTCGTTGGCTTGAATGGTGCGACTCTGCTTGATGCACTTCTTGATAGGTTTCTGGCTGTTGTTGGTTGTCTTGTGCCTGCTTCTTTTCTGGTCGAGTCACCAAGTGGGCATGGATAGGATACTTCAAGGTAGTTTTCAACTGGTCATTATGTTCATCTAACGAGTTAATAGCGTAATGTAGAACAAGTTCGTTAAGAGTTCTGCAACAACAAAAAAAATCGTTAATGTAATGCATAATACCTGTTATTGTGGTTAAGGAGTCTGTAAAACAAACGAAAGCTGATACTTTAATAATGCGTCTGTCTTTCTATTCGATGCTTAGCTCAGAGATTTAGTACATACTATACAGCTGTAATATTCGGCCATAACTTAATATGGAGTATTTACTGCATCAGGACCATAGCGGAAACCTAACTTGGCCGATTTTCCCATGCGTGAGTGATTTATACCAATGAACTAATAGATAAAAGAAGTCTGACTAAGAAGGCCTATTCTCTCTATTTGCTGTAGGGACGAGTAACAGGAAAATAAATTGTGCCAGCAGCACTGGATTTTTTATTACCAAATGTTTGCTATTATTAATTTTACAGAAACACTTAGCAAAAATGTAACATACATACATACATACATAAATCACGTCTTTCTCCCTTACGGGGTAGACAGAGCCTAAGGTGACAAGATCCAAAGGCCACGCTTAGCATGATTGAAAAATGATGAAAAATTTAACGTTTTGCATATTAATGGTATCAATTAAAAAGAAATAAAGGGTTTTGTATGTACTTACTTATAAACATTGTAAGGTTCAGCAAATCCATAGCCTCGTTCAGTCTTATAGATAATGCAGTGGTAGACAATGTTGTTACAACATATAGAAAGTGCAAGTTGTCCACTTGAATTGGGACGAATTAAAAATGTGCCTGTAGGTTTCCCATTTAATAATTTCTCTGCTATCTCTCGAGTGCAGTTGTCCACTTTCCATGTGACCATTTCTCTATGCGCATACAATTCTTCCAGTCTGTGAATGTTGTCTTCTTCTAAAACTTGTAGGTATTCTTCAGTCTTGCCACGCTTTTGGAGCCATCTGAAATAATTTTCGTTTACTACAATACAGTATACCTATTTTGAGCAATATTTAAAACTATAGTATTTACATTTCCTATTGTTTGCAATTTTGTATTTTAAAAGAAATGGAAGGCCTCCAGTGTGATATCATATATCCATTCAAAATATTTTTTGTGTAAAATGGATCTTTGATATTAAGGCTGCTTTATATAAAGTAAATGTAAGTGATTGATTATGTGACTTACAATTTGTGCCGATCCTTTATCTTGAAGAGATTAACAATTTCTGGTTTGAGTTTAGTGATCTCTCTTTCCAGTATCATATTATTTTCAACAGTGCTCCGAAGTATGTTGTGCAGCTGCATCCTCGCTTGTTTCAGGCTATTGACTCTGGATATTAACTGCTTATTGTTTTCTATAAGATCTTTTTTCTCATGTGGGTGAGCTTCAGACTGCTTTTTATCTTGCAATTTGAGATGTTCTTCACAGACTTTAACAGTCTCTTTGAATGCATCAAGAGCTTGCTTTTTGAATTTTACCTCCTCCCTAAGTCTCATGTATTTGTCAGAACATTCATCAAAATTTCTTGTTTTGAGAACATATTCCTTGTGGATCTCTTTGTATCGGGTCTCAAGAGTCTCATCATTAATATTTTCCCCTCCATCATTCTCCTGTGGTCGTGATAGTGGGTATGTAAGGGTGATGTCTAGATTTCGATTGCAATGTGCAAGAGAATATTGAGTGTAAAATCTGACCAGCTCCACCACAGAGTGGAACTCAAACGGCTCACAAAATCCATAGCGGCCATCTTCATTGTAGATTTTGATCAACTTGTTGGTACCTCCTTTTCGCACTGTCAATGTATATCCATTGCCTTTATTGGAAGCATTGCGAACTAAAAAAGTACCATCAGAAGTATCCTTCAGCTTTTCATTTGCTTCATCCCTGAAATAAAATAAGTACAGAAATTTTATAATCATTGTTGATATCTCTAATTAACCTGTCAAACACATTAGTTTTGTGTTAATCTAACAGCTATCACTTTTGATTTTTGCCTTTGCCAAGAAGACAAAAGGTAGTTTAAAAAAATAAGGGGACACTTACATTATATCACGCATTTATATTACGCACTGGCATCGCATAAAGCGCTGCGGGTGTCTATGCACAGTGGTGATCATTTACCATCAGGTGACCCACTAGTTCGTTTGTCTGGCCTCTCTAACATAAAAAAAAACTCCACTTTCTTTAACTGTAACTACTACCTATTTCAGTATGTCAAATGATTATGAAAGTAATCAGGGCTTCTTTTCTATACCAGTAAAAGAGGCATACCTAAACCTATACAAGTGGTGTATAAGGCAGTGAAACTTATTTAAATCTTATTTGTATAGTTTGGTTTAATCTTTAATTCCATGTAGACAGGGATTACAAAATGAAGGGCTTGTTTAAACTTCATGATTAATGGTAAATTGCAAAATTTCATAATTTATTGACTTCATTACAAAGAGGGAAGGTCAATTTCCTTTGTAAACCTATATCATACCAGGGGATAAGTTGAGCAAGAAGTTTCATTGAGAAGAAACAACTGGAACTGGTGAATGAGTGAAATCATTTTCAACTGAATGATGAAAAAGATGAATAGGTATTACTTGTTAATCTGTCATTCTTGTGCAATAAAAAATTTTTAATTAACAACAGCTTTTCTGTTCTGCTATGGGTGGTGTAGGGGTATAGCACGCGTCACAGAATGACGAGGATCCGGGTTCGATTCCCGGCCATAGCTTTACTTTTCGGATTTTTCTGTGTTTCTAATTTTCACTGACATTTTGAAATTTAGTTTAGTAATTACAATTTAGCTCCATTTCAACTAATTATTAGGACCCTTTGTTATGCAGTTTTCTATTTCTCTTACAATAAGCAATTCTAGGCCATTCAACTACATTTTTGAGTAAAGATGGTTAACCCAATTATAATACAAATTAAGTTTTTATACATTGGGGCATCACTCTTTTTAATCTCTGCAAGTACATTGACACAAAAAACTATATCAAGTATTAAGAATCAGAGAGATAAGCAATTGGATTGTGTGTCCAATCTTTAAGTATTAACCTATAAAGGATAAAGACTGTGTGATTGACATCTCTTCACATTGTACATCATATCTATAAAGGGTTAAACACATGTTGCCAACATAAAAAGACACAATTGGCATTGTCCTATCTAAATTAAAGGATGCTAATATATGTAAGGAAAATGCAATGATTAAATATGACTTCATTATTACAATCCAGTAAATTAATAGTATAGTTTATGATTCATTCAATACAAAAAATACATTAGTTTACATAAAATAACATTTGCTGTAGAATCCTAATTAGGTATTAAATTTATTCCTATAACTAAGTTCAACAAATTCGAGCTTTAACAAGTCGTGTATAAGAGCAGTTTTTTTATAACCTTTTCACTGATTGCATGAACATTTCGTGAGGGTAAAGATACTATAATAACGACGAATTAAATTTCAGTAATTTATTTAATAAGAATGTTTATTACAATGATAATGAAACTTTTTTGAAAAAAAAGTTATGAAGCTTACCTTGTAATATCGCCCCAGTACCATTCACAGTTTTCTAAGATCTCTTCGGCAGGCTGCGGGGGAGCGCCTATTTCAACCATTATTTCATTATAAGCACCGGATTTCACAAACTACTACACTGCACTTATAAGCTCGATATCTAAGTAGATTCCGGCTTCTACGGTAGTTCTAACACTAGTACTACTTCCGCCTGTAATTCGCGTTACGGTCAACTATTACACTTTACGAACATTGATGAAATAAATTAAATCACATAAGTAACATAATCTTCTCAACTGTAAATCATGGTACACTTTGTAAAAAGGTAATTTAGTTCACAAAGGAAATGGGCGAGAGTGGTGACAGTTACTAGGGCACAAGTGTTCATCGTTTAATGAAGATAGTTACCACTCACAGTTACACAAAAGTCTGATGAAACGATATAATAGTTCTATTGAAAGAGTGTGAAATGCTATTCAATATTATAAAATATAAAACTTTTACGAGTACTAAACTCAGTCCGCTGTGTCTTCGTCCGCCATATTTCAATTCAATGCAATGCCTGCCTGCCTGCTGTTTTTTTTTTTTCTCTATTATATATCTACTACGTTTGCCCTGTCCTGTGGTTTGCCCAGATAACATACGCGTTGTAACCTACGCTTGAATTGAAAAAAAAGAGGAAACAGGTAAGGTCTATGAAATAAAGCTACCAATCCACTTGTCAAAAAAATTCTTTGTCCACACACACACACACACACATTTGTTTTGTCCGTTTGATCAAAGAACTTGATCAAAATCAAACATCATGACCACTAATGCAATTTAGAAAAATTTAATACATTTTATTTATGAGAAACGTAGAAAGTACTTTGCCTAAATAAAATTTGTCTTTGTCCATATCCATTCGATCTGTCAAACAAAATGTCAAACAACGAGATGATTTCCCAGGGATTTGTGTTTCGTTGAACTCCCATAAGGGAGGAGAAAATTAAAGATTTGCTTTAATTTTTCAAGCAAAAGAAATGTTAACTTAGTGATTGTTCATATGGAAACAAATATGTTGAGTGTAACTAATAAGTGATGATACCGAATTACCGACTACCTAAAAAGTCAGTGGTTTGCAATGGGGTGTTGAATGATAAATAGTTTTCGAAATGTATATTAAAACTCTATTTGCATTATCTTGCTACCTTCTGCTCGACAATGTGTCGTCGTCGCATATAAAGGGAGAATTTTCCACGGGCGAGTTCTTCAAATTCCTAGTGAAATTCGGCTTTCAGAAAACTGACATCCATTATCAGAAGGAAACATATGGATTCATTTTCGGCAATATAACGTCTAAGGAACAGTTTATGTATCCTATAACTTTTGCTGTTTTGGATCGACGACACTTTATACATTATTATAAAAGTCGAGATATCAATGACAAGGAAAAAGCATGCCAGGCTATGTTCCAAAACTTAAATGCTTCAGCATATCATCCCAAATGTAACACTGGAGGGCAGGATTTGTTTAGGAGAATTCCTTGCCCAAAGAATGAGCTCTGCGTAGATGAAGATACACCTTGGAATGTAGTAAAGAAAAATCAATTCACTTATGTTATCCAGAATACTGGTCAACCAAGGTGAGTGATAAGTAGTTCTAAAAACTACCTCCTACTGATATTAAAATGCGAAATTTTGTGAGGACGATGTTTTTTTTTATTTTCAGGAAGTTTATAGTTACTATATTGAATAGTTTATCAATGTTGAATGCTAAAAAACAAAATGAATTAGTATGCCAAAAATATTGGTGTTTTTGATTGACAGTTTGATTCAACTTTATTCTATTTTTTATTTGGCATTTCTTTTTTTATAGACAAGGTTTCTTAGAACTGGTTTCTTTCAAGGAACTGGCCCACTTTTCTTAAAATACTGCAATTGATATTTATTTTTGGTACTTTAAATAACCTTCCACAGCTCAAAAGTTATTTGGTTTCCTCTAACATGCATTTTTAAACCTGCTCTAACAAACCTATTTGAAAAAAAAAATATTACCAGCACACAAATTTTACCTATTTTTTATCCCCAGGTTTTGGTATGTATCAATGGTGGCATGTTATCTAGACGAGACAAACTGCACTTGGCATCATTACACAGGAGCTCCCTCCAAAGACGGCAACAGCTTAGTCACAACCCCGCAAAAAGTGCAATATGATTTCTGGCTTGTTAATGGGAATCCTAACCAGTCTTTGTACAATACACTGATGTACCAGTTCTCATTTGATCGCCAGAACACGCTCGAGTTATATTTGGTGTTCTGGCTGTGCTATATCATCCTGGTGCCTGTACAGATCTATGCTGTGAGGTAAGTTAGTACAAGTCTAGATGTTTTACGAAAATGTGAATTAGTGTCTTTACAAGATGTTTCAACTTCCCATTATTAATATTTCAGACTAATTAAGAGCCAATAGAAAGTATCTAATAACCTAATGCTATATATTATAGGCAACATATGTAATTATTTTATTCTGATGATGGGCTATCTCAAGGGCGTCAGCAAAGGGGGATAGAGAAAGTTTTGACTTGTTTGGGTCCCAGTCACTTGTATTATAGGTAAAAAATATTAAGTTTACATTGACACTTCAATTAAATTGGTATTAGTAAACACATGTTGCATTGAAGATTATATTGGTTGATGTTGATTCTTAATTTCTTTCTCTTATGTACCATTTAGAATCAGGTGAAGGGTTCTGTCTGTGTTTTTGTTCACAAAGACCTTGTCTGTTTCAGAACGCAGAAGCACCCAGTCACTAAACTGTTTACATTCAGCCTTATCTTGGAGTTCATTGCCCTGTGTTTCAATGTCTTGCACACTGTGAAGTTTGCTGCTGATGGTGTTGGATTTGCACGGTTAGCTGTGGCTGGGGATATACTTGATATAATGAGTAGAGTGAGTAAATACCTTACTAACATCTGTAACACGTTTTATCTTACTAACATAGCTCTAGGTTTTTGTTTTATTGTTACTAACATGTTATGGATGCCAAATCTGAATAAAAAAAATATTATTATTAAATATTCATAAATTAATAAATATGGATTCTTTATTAAGAAACACAAGGACAACTATGACTATTCAGTATTGTTAAGACTGGTGAAATGTATGTATGTATGTAAACTCTTTATTGTGCAAAATAAACAAGACAAAATACAATTGACAAACACTGAGATACATGCACAAGGCCAGTTGTTTATAGCTGGCAATTGTTTGGTTTATCGCTTCCTGAGGGATCTACGCAATTTTTCTTGATAAAAAGTAGCCTGTGCTAATTTCAGATAATAACCTATCCCTACCCAAATTTCATCCAGATTTCGATACTTTATGTTCCATACTTTTGGATACTTTGGCTGCTACGCTAACAGTGGCGGCTTGGGAGTTACAGTACTAATGTCGGCTTGAATTTTACTAAGTATTTGGCGATGTGCGTGCTCCGGTATATTTGTGCACGATGGATGTCCCGAACAATTTGACCGCTTTGGTTGAGTCACTGTTAATGACCATTTTGGGTGTTATCCAGTAAATGATGATCTTGACTGCTACTTACTATATGACGCTGACTGTACAGTGGGTAAGAGTACTTAGTCTAGTACCATAAATTTATTTTGATAATATTACTTCCAGACCCTATTTATGCTGCTGCTGCTCTTGTTGGCAAAAGGGTGGGCCGTCACTAGATTGGAGCTCACATACAAACCTGTACTTTTTGGGGTGTGGCTAGGTTATGGCATCGTCCATATACTGCTCTACGTTTGGAATACCGTAAGTTTCAAAAAATTATAAAGTTATTTTAAATATAACCGCAACTCATCTTTTTAACCCCTGACGCAAAAAGAGGGGTTTTAAAAGTTTGACTTTGAGATATGTGTGTTTATATCTGTCTGTGACATCGTTTCTCTCAAGCGATGCGATGCGATTGTTTTCATTTGAAAGCTAGTTTCCTTGTGGAAGAAGCCATGTTTGGTAAAAATTATGTAAGGCATTTTGGGCTTAATTTTTTTTTTTTTAATTTACATTTTTAATATTATTCAGATATTACGATATTGGAAGTCAGGTTAGTTTCAGATACATAACCCTGATGATGATGATTGCGGAAGGCTATCAGTGTTATTAAAAGTGTGTTGACTATTTTGACCAATAAAAAACAAAGAACCAAGCCTCTTTTTACACTAGCAATTCACTAGTTCTAATCCGCTTTGCTTTCAGACCGAAGTCGACATCATAGAAGAAATAGATGAATACCAAACGTGGCCCGGCTGGCTTATACTGACCCTGCGCGTTGCCATAATGTCCTGGTTTGTGTTGGAACTACGCAATACTATGATGTACGAACACAATATGCCCAAGTTGAATTTCCTTCTGCATTTCGGCGCTTCGAGTCTGGTGTGGTTCGTTTACTTGCCGATCATCGCGCTGATAGCCTTGCAGATTAGTCCACTTTGGAGGTTTAAATTTTTACTCGGTAAGTTAATTTTTATATCTATCTACAGTAAGAAGTGTAGGCGTTGTACTCTCGTAATGAACGTAAAATGTTGAAACACGGAATACTTTACTTTACACTATCATCGCATTACCTTTTCGGTACAGTAAATGCTTTGAATTCAAACATATAAAGCTGAACATCGTCAGGTGCGATCACAGGCCAAGATTTTGGTCACAGTTAGAATAGAGTTCACACTGTAGTATTTTACATTGGTGTAATAATCATTGACGTACATAAACAACTAGACTCCCAATCACGCTCAAAAACTGTCGGAAGCAAAAGTCTGCACGACGCGTCTATTGTGCAGTTTTGGTTCGGTCGTATTTCGACCGCACTTTGATAACAATGTATGTCTCTTTCGCTCCGTAATCGCAAACTCTTGAAAACAAAAGAGACACACAGGTTTCCAGCGCGTGGCGTCGTGTCATTACTTCTCACGATCGTATGCAGTTGACATTAAACATTACTGCCACGAAATAAGGTGTTAATTTGAATGAATATGTTACCTAATGTTATCTGTAAAAGTTGATGTGTTGGCACACACAACACATAGACAACGATGCTCGGACGTTTCTTGAGGAACTTTTGTTTGCGATTGGGAGTCTAGTCTAAGATGAAGGAGTAGGATTTGACGATCATCACGTTTACATTACGGTGACAATGAAATTTCGCGAGCTTTATTGAGCCTTCCGCAGCTACGCAGCTTTGCACCCTTGCAGTCCTTACCTAATTGTCCCTACCAAATATTATGAACTCTGATTATGACATCATGGTTGCAGGCATAACATACTCTGCAGATTGTCTGGCATTCTGCGTGATGGCACACCTTCTTTGGCCAACGCGATCGGAACAGTACTTACTGCTTGCACCCTCTGATTACACAGGTATGCATTGAATGTTTACCATTTTGTAAAAACAATTCAGCGGCAACTGCCTGCCGTTCACTGAGCGACGAGAAAATTCTTTGTGCTTATATCATGGGTGAAATAAGACAGAACTGACAATCGTTGCAACCAAATAAGGTACAGAAATTCCCGAAAGATGTCAATACAAGTATTAATCGAGAATTTATAAGGTGATTGTCTACGTACCCTAGGCCTTGGTACGTCACTCGAGTTTTTATTCTTCGTCACATAGCTGTAGTAATGTCATGTTATAAAGGCAATAAATAGATGATGCCCACGTCGCTATTAACTCAGTAAAATAAAATAGTTGGAAAATGTTGCACAATTCCAGATGGCACGTTTTCGTGTTGGCGCTGATTTCGTCCATGGCATCACAGTGCTCCTAGTTTCTTAATGTCTCTCGGCAAATTTCGTGATACTTCAACGTATTCGGACGTCATTCAAATAAAAAATGAAAGTTTGCCACGAGACATGGTAACTCCTTGAAGTACAAACTTTGATTGGTTCAATAGTTTTCAGGATGTGTTTAAACTGGATGGAAATAGGATACACGTCTGTTGGTTTTCTTTATTTGTTTACTATTGATCTAATAAATTAAATTAAATGCTTTCTTTCACAGCTGGCATTGAAGAACTCGACGAATTCAATGAATCGCCTCACGTCGTCCACAGCGATACAGTGGCTCTCACTTCTGCAGAAAGCGTAAACGTGGATGAAGAGGACATAATATTCACCAGGGCAACACACAAAAACGGATCAGTTTACTCATAGCAAGATTAAATGTTCTAAACTGGTATCCCTGTGTGCGCGTTTGACGGTAGGTTCAAATGTTTTTGGCTACAGACATCTCGAACTGTTCTGGTATAGTGTTATTGGATACCCTTTGCCCATGGCTACGGATTGACGCGTTCGGTGCTCGTTACCTTTTGTAGATCAGTAATTTCGGGCTTTTTCTTTACTTGTCTTTGGATTCGTTTGAAGCCTTACCAAATTTCATAAATCTATGTCAACGGGCGCGTATACGACCCTGTACGTTTTGATTCCCACCGGTGTCTTTGTGTAAAAATACACCTACTAAAGTTGGTATCTTTTGATGGCGTGAACTTAGACGCTTAATTTTTTTACGATTGAACGTTTATATTATTTACAACTTGATACCTCTAAGCATTCCTGATGAAATGTGGTCTTAACAGACAGACATAAGGGCAACCAAATGATCCTATAACAGTTCCTTTTTTTGTTTCGAGGTACGGAACCCTAAAAATAAGGACAGTCAATGATTTGTTACAATGTGTAACATCTGTATTAGGATAAGCAATTTTATGCTAAACGACAGGCTGTTTATGCCTTGTAGTCTAACATCGTAAGATTAGTTGGTGTGGATTAAGGAAACTTATTCCTTAAGATAACCTGAACAACCTAATTTTACTACTACTATGCCGAAAAAGTTTATTACTACAGTTGATATGACACTTCATAACATAATAATGTATACTGAAGCAACTGCCAACGCAGTCAGGGATGTGATTTTCTAAACAAACTATCCCTTGAAGTAATCGCTGAGTCTGTCCGCAATCGTAACTTGACCCGTTTGTTCGGAGACATTACATCGAGTCAGTCATCGAGACACGGATGTCTTGCCGTCTATCGTGCGGATCGCTAATTGGCAACACAAACTGTCTAGATATTCACAAGGCAGATCTTAAAAATAAACTATAAAATACCCAACAAAACGTTATTTTGCTCTGTCCCCTTAGTTCAGATTTCCTTCGTGCAGCGCCTCCGTTTGCACGCGTCTCATGGAGGCCGATTGGCGTTTTCCAAAACTATGACGATCATGAATAGTCTGAAGTCAGCCTTTGCTATTTTTAGGGCGTTTAAGTAATAAGAAAGAATGTATGGTTTCTTACAATGTCAGTTAACTCTGTAAACACTAAAGCTGCTACATACTTTTGTTTGTAGTATTTTTCTCGAATTACTAAGTCTCTTTGGATCCTGCTTTCAAAAATGAGCTAGGCTGGGCACTTGGATTCGTTTTCCTGATTCGATTTCGGAATTCAGGGCTGCGTTCGGAGAGCCCATGCGAAAACCAGAATTCGGAGATCGACCTTAATCGACTATTAGTGTAGCTCGTGTTTTCTCGAGATCTGAGCTAAGAACCATTGATTTTGATTGAAACCACAGCGGTCTATAAATACGTATCATAGAGGGAACTAAGCGGCCACAGTAGGCGCAAAATGGGTAGGAACCGTCAAACAAGCTGCAGTCTCGCTCTGCCGGCCGCCTTTGAATTCCCCAAAAAATAAGCTAGCTCAAACTTCATGACACGCAGTATTTTTAAGTTCCAACTCGATATAAATATTTGGATAGCTTTATTTAATTTATTGTAAATGTTTGATATAGCTTGATATAGTCAATAACTATGGAAGTGTAATGTTGAAAATGTGCCAATGTTTCAATACTTAATCTGTCGCTTATTTGAACGACTTATATTGTGATTCGGTACGCGTTTTTTAGACTTGATAGAAAATCGTATAATTTTTGCTATTGTTTAGCTATTAATTACTCATTACTCATATTACTGGAATACAAAACAATCTTATTTAGGTTATACTACACCAAATACTGGTTTATCTTATCTGTCAATGAAATGTAAAACCTGTTATAGACGCCATTATTTTAATAGAGCATTTGTAATTTATTGTCCAAGGAATTACAGTAAATAATTCAATGTACCTACCTACAATTCATATAAATTGTAGCCTTTTTCTGTGTGCATTGTTATACATATTTGGTTTGCAAATACGAGAACAAGAGCAGGTTATGAAAACAATAGTACCTATCACTACATAGTATTGTTTGTTTCTTTTAAAATGACGAAAATGCAATTAACGCGGAATTTTACAACTTCTTTTGTTACTGAATATGAAAGGAAAAAATAACAAAGAGACGTAATAAAACTGACCGCAGTATGGCACGTGTACTGGAGTAGCTCAACCCTTCTTGATCGTTGAAATGAAAGATTTTAAATTTTATTTAGAATATGATTATTAATACTTATACAAAAAATCAACACATATACATATTACATATAGCCAGGACTATTTTTGCAAATATAACACGCACTAAAAGAGCGAAAGCCAGTTAGACACTAACAAAATATTACACTTAAGCCTAGACAGTATCCCCTCCTATTGATTATTGTTTATTACCTGAACTGGACCCTTTTAAGTATAATAGGTCTATTGTTTTCCAAATACACGTCGTCTAGTGTAACACCGACCAACAACATCAAAACTATCAAGATTATTTGTTCACGGTATACTTTGCACCTAACGCTAATGGTTTTACAACCCCACTTGAAGTTAACAATTGAACAATAGACGTCGGTTTTAAGTACTTTTCGTCAGCTTAAATGAAACAAACCATATAAAACAAAATCGCTTTCTCTGTCCCTATGTCCCTATGTGTGCTTATACCTTCAAAACTACATAACGGATTTTGATGCGGTTTTTTTTAATAGATAGAGTGATTCAAGAGGAAGGTTTTTATGTATAATTCTACGCAGACGAAGTCGCGGGCAGAAGCTAGTTTCATGTATAAAATGGCTTATGGATTGAGAGATCTAACATTTCAATACACATTTTGTCGGAAGTACAGTCAATTACTGGATCCCTAGACAACCACAGAACCTTGTCATAATGCCATTTTTGTTGTTTGATAAATATTGTCGTAGAGAAATGACATTATTACTATGATCAAGTTTTATAGCGGCCTATGAATCAAATTGATTGACTCCCTACATGGAGTGACAGATCTTTCATTCCCATTCTCGTCGCGGTCTAGTTATACGCTCAGTTCGCATAGTAACTGTAACATAATCCTCGAAGTGGCTAGTCTTTCAACCACTAGGAATTGTTTATAAATATTTTTCATTGCACATTTCCTGTTTAAAGCTAAGCCGCGGCCATTGTATCCCACTTTATACATAGTATATCACTCTACAAACACGAATATGTACCTCTTTATTTTGAAATAATTATGCATCATAAAAACGGTTAAGAAAATGAAACTAAAGTTCTTTTGTCACAAAGTTAATGTTTCCCTATAGAGTAGTTAATGTTTCTTTCTCAATTGAAAAAAAAAACGTTTATTTTTGTTATAGATGAGATCAAAAGGTTCACTCACAAAAGTAAACCATTGAAACGTGGCCGATAGGAGAAATATCATCTTTGACATGATGCGAAAAGTAAACCCACAAGAATATTCGATCTCGCCTATTGCCTTGCTAAAGAATTGAATTATCTGTTGTAGTGTGGTAATTTAAACAAAGTACCGGCAAAATATATAAAAGAATATGAAAAAAATCGAGTTAAAATTACCAGGCTTCACAAAGCCTTAATAGTTTCAATTTTAACTTAATAGTTACTGCTGCGACAAGTTCTGTGTAGTTTTAACTTGAATGTTTTAATTTGGCAGCTATAAAAACTAATTCTTCAAAAACAATGTAAATTAAATATTGAATACTGTAGGAAAAAATCACATTCCACTTAGGATAGATCTTCGACAATAGTCAATTAATAGATGAAGATAAAAGAAGATAAAATATCAGTTCCTTTACGCAACAACTCTTATCAGTGGATACATGTAAAAATATATTTATAAATAAATTGAATTTACTAAAATTTAAGATGTTATATTGAAATTATTCAATGTTTTATATATATTTTAATGTTGTATTTGTTGTGCTGTGAAGTGAACGAAATGATTGCAAAACTATGAGCACTTGTAAATAAAATGATGTTAGATATAAGGACAAGCCAAACCGATAAAAGATAAGTACGTGTATTAAAATTTAAAGATCGAGATATCTCCACTTTTGTGAAGTGTCATATTAGTACTAGTTCAGTCACAAGTAATTTTAATAACAATTAAGTATGGTAAGGTCAAGTGTAAACATAAAGTTTATCACACACTGTAGCAGTATAAGGTGGCATAAGTACAGTCAGCGTCAAATAGTTTGTGACATCCAAAGTGCCCAAAAAGTTAGCAACTCGACCTTATTTCGACTGTAACAATGACGTGTTGCGAACTATTTGGCTACTTTGGGTGTCTCGAACTATTTGACGCTGACTGTACTATCAAACAAAGTGGTTCCTGACCCACTGTGGAACTCTTTCACAGTAAATATCATTAATCAACTTGTTTGATAGTGCGTGTACATGATGTGTACGTGATAGGTACATATATTTGCACTTGACTGTACTGTAATCGCTTGTCGTGATAGGCAGAGATGTGAGCGATCAAAACTTTAATGATAGTTAGAATCCCCTCTGCACTGAATGCCAAGGCAGACAGACGGCAGGCTATTTCTCTACTTTTCTTATGTGACATAGGTACAGTCAGCGTCATATAGTTTGAAGCATCCAAGTCAGCCAAATAGTTCGGAAGGTACACCATAGAAATAGTATGGTGTGTCGAACTTTTTGGTCACCGTGGATGTTTCATACTATATGACGCTGACTGTACCTACCTAATATTTAAAAAGTCTTTCGAGAATGGTTGTAGTTTTTCTCGCTCGCCTCTAGGACGATTTGTTAGATAATTTTCTCGTAATCATTTTTGACTAGTAGCAACTTCCATTCGCATTTGTTCCCAAATACTTTTTTTCCCACTATGGTTTTTTACTAAAGCTTATTTTCATAGTAGCAAATTTTCTGTGTCGCATTTTTCGTAAGACTCGATGGGAAACAGGAGCTCTGTAATACCAGGGTTCCATCGACACAGTTTCTGTGCCTATTGGGATCGGGTAAAAACGCGACTGTGGAAAAATGCGACGCATAAAAATCGCTTCTGTGGAACCTTCAGTGAAAAACCACACTGGGAAAAAATACGAATGGAAATTTTGCTACTAGGAAAAAACGTTTTCGGGCAAATTATCTAACAAACCTCTAGGACTATAAAGGCGTATTTAAGTGTTTGAATCATATATCTATATAATAATACTAGTATTTCGCGTGGGGGCCGCGGGCCCCAAGGGCCCCGCGGAGGTTCCCTGCCACCCTGTTTTGTTGAAATAATTCTAACCGTTTTTTTACTATATTCTTTGGCCGCCATTTTGAAACCGCCACGTTGGAAAAAGTGATTCGTACCCTACCGCCCTGTTTTTTTTTCAAATATTTCCAACCTTTCTTACTTTATTCATTGGCTGCCATCTTTGGAAAAGCCTTTCGCATGGGGGCCGCGGGCCCCACGGGACCCGCGGAGGGTACCCTACCAGCCTGTTTTTTTTTTCAAATATTTCCAACCTTTCTTACTTTATTCTTTGGCTGCCATCTTTGGAAAAGCCTTTCGCATGGGGGCCGCGGGCCCCACGGGACCCGCGGAGGGTACCCTACCAGCCTGTTTTTTTTTCAAATATTTCTAATCTTTCTTACTTTATTCTTTGGCCGCCATCTTTGGAAAAGCATTTCGCATGGGGGCCGCGGGCCCCACGGGACCCGCGGAGGGTACTCTACCATCCTGTTTTTTTCAAATATTTCTAATCTCTTTTACTTTATTCTTTGGCCGCCATCTTTGGAAAAGCATTTCGCATGGTGGCCGCGGGCCCCACGGGACCCGCGGAGGGTACCCTACCATCCTGTTTTTTTTTCAAATATTTCTAATCTTTCTTACTTTATTCTTTGGCCGCCATCTTTGGAAAGAGTATTTCGCATGGGGGCCGCGGGCCCCACGGGACCCGCGGAGGATAACCTATCGCCCTATTTTTTCTCATATATTTATAACTTTTTTTTTACTATGTTCTTTGGCCGCCACCTTGGAAAAAGTACTTCCTGTAGGGGCCGCGGACCCCGCGGGGCCCGCGGAGGATAACCTACCGCCCTATTTTTTTTCATATATTTCTAACCTTTTTTTACTTTAATCTTTGGCCGCCATTTTGAATCCACCACCTTTGAATAAAATAAGGTTCATTAGATTACTCCTTCCACCTAGCTAGAACGACAACCACATCTCAACTGGCTACTGAGATATTCGCGTTTCAATTTTGTATGGCGGCCATTTTGTTTTCGCAATTTTGAAAAAAAAATACCAGTTCACCCATAGGCTGGCTGTTCTGAGCGACTTTAGTTCCAGGCAAGCTCGATAGGGCAAGTCGTTGCGGAGAACTGGCCCATGTGTCAGGTCAGTTTCCACGTTAAGGTTGGCTTTGCATTTTTTTTGTACTTGTGACAAAATTTCTTATGCTATGGTGTATAAAGTCGAACCCTATTTCTAAAAGCTGCTATACAACACAAGTGAGTCTGTGAGTCTGACATTACTTTGTATGGCGGCCATCTTGGAAAATGGCGAAATCGAAAAATTAAGTATGGCGTTTGAATTTGTGGTCTCGAAGAGCCCCGGATGCAAAATTTCAATCGGATCGGAGTAAAAGAAACTTTGGCCGCCATTTTGAATCCGCCATTTTGGAAAAAAATTAGGTTCATTAAATTACTCCGCTCACTTTGAACGATATTTGTTTGAGCACCACCCACCTGTTGCGACTGGCCTCTGAGATATTTGCGTTTCAATTTTGTATGGCGGCCATTTTGTTTTTGCAATTTTGAAAAAAAAATACTGGTTCACCTATTGGCTGGCTGTTCTGAGTGACTTTTGTTCCGGGCAAACTCGATAGGGCAAGTCGTTGCGGAGAGCTGGCCCATGTGTCAGGTCAGTTTCCATGTTCAGGTCAATTTTTCATTTTTTTCGTACTTATTATATAATTTCTGAAGCGAATGTGTATAGAATCAAACCCTATCTCTGATGGGCTCCTCAAAACAACAGGTCACATATACAGAAATTACTTTGTATGGCGGCCATCTTGGAAAATATCGGAACCGAAAAACAAAGTATGCCATTAGAATCTGTGGCCTCAAAGAGCCCCGGATGCAAAATTTCAATGGGATCGGATAAAAAAAAATTTTGGCCGCCATTTTGAATCCGCCATCTTGGAAAAAAAAATGCTTAGTCGGATTTCCCCCTCAACTCTGAATGACATTTGGTCGAGCACCAGCCGTCTATCTCGACTGGCCTCTGAGATATTCGCGTTTCAATTTTGTATGGCGGCCATCTTGTTTTCGCCATTTTGAAAAAACTTTGACCGGCTCACCCATTGGCAGGCTGTTCTGAGCGACTTTAGTTCCGGGCAAACTCGACAGGTCGAGCCGTCGCGGAGAACTGCCCCATGTGTCGGGTCAATTTCCACGTTCAGGTCGATTTCGTATTTTTCTGGTGGTCGTGGAGGCATTTCTGATACGACGGTGTATAGAGTCTGACCAAACCTCTTGTGGGTTCTTCAAAACAGCATGTCAGTGAGTCAGTGAGTCAGTGAGTGAGTGGGTGTTCAGCTATATATATTATAATAACCATTGCCTGTGACTGTAACACATAAAAAATCTTATGAAGGAACGTAGTGTGTAATATATCTTGCGGATTCTTAACAATAAACTTATAAGATTAATGTAATTTTCACATTAAGTATATTGAGATGTTTTTATGAAAAAAATGTTACGAAAAGCTTAAAGTACAATTAGATCTCATAATGGAATATTACCAGATCGCTTTAAAATCTGTCTTTTTAAAATTCCCGTTTACTTAAAGAAAATTTCCTCCAGGGGCCCAATTTTTGAAAACACATCACAAATTTGGTGTTTTTTGTTCTAGCCTTACAAAATGTGCCGAAGGGTACTAGTATGTTGGTATTTTCTTGTCATTTCCGCATTTCCCGCACTGTATCCCAGATTTACAGTACCTACCTATCAACGGCGATCTGGCTTAATTTGTAGATGAATAAATGGCATACCTAACATTATTAACACTACTTAGGTATGTTTTTGGGAAGCTATTTTTTTGATCGGACAATTAATATGGTTCAAGTATATTAATGTAAATTATCTAATTTATATTAAGTAATATATACTTGCAAACTTACCTGAAAAGAATTAGAAGCATGTATTTGATCAGGACTTTTCTTAAAGAGTTGCTTATACTGATTTACTACGCCAAAAAGTAGTTTCAGTTTTTTTATTCATAGTTTTCAGTTTTTTCATTATTGCAGTATTTTAAGTTACTTACATTACTTTTTGGTGTAGCACGTGTAGAGCTTTAAACTATTGGATGACATCAAGATTATATAATTATGTGAGTTTATCAAGTTGATACACATTGTCACTATTTTCAAGTACCGTGTCGAGTCAGATCAAGCAAAATTTGTTATTTTTGAAAATGAAAGTAATCAAAAGGAATAATCTAAATTTATCTGTACCTAAGCAGGAATGAGTTGCTAACTATCCATATAAATTCTGTACTTAGTTTTGTTATTGAAACACCGCGGCAAGAGATTATATTAGCGTGTAGTTTTAAGTAGTTTTATTATCTATCTTAAAAAACTTAGCAAAATGTCTGAACAGGTAACTGCGCAGCATTCCGCATAGAATTGTTGTATATGTGTTGTTTCTCGTTTCTTATTATAAATAACGTGGTAGGTAGAATCATGATTTTGGCAACTCGCCCAATTTCCTGAGCAGATAAGGAGTAGCTCTTTGATTGACGTATAATTGTAATTTTTACCACTATGTATGTTTAAGTATCAATTTGAAACTGTAAATAAAGATTTCGTATTATTTTATACGCGTGTTTGTGTTGCTAACTTAACTAGTAGGTACCGGCGACCAAACTTTGGCGGACAGTAGTTCCACTGCTGAAGAGATTGCACCAAACGTTAAAATATCAAATATGTATTTCATTACTTTCTTATAAATGAAAATTAGGGTTACCATAAGTATGGGGATGTAGTGTCGACCAAAAATGTTATTTTTATACAAACTTTTTTGCTGTCTGTAGCTACTTTTTACTAACTGTACTCGCGTTGTCATCTTTTTCACACTAACTATACCAAAAAAAAAAAAAGCCGTGGTAGCCTAGTGGTTTGACCTGTGGCCTCTCAAGCAGTGTCGTGGGTTCAAATCCCGGGCGCACACCTCTGAGTTTTTCGGAATTTATGTGCGAAAATTACATTTTGTAATTTGCCATGAGCTTTTCGGTGAAGGAAAACATCGTGAGGAAACCTTGCACACATCTGCGAAGAAATTCAATGGTGTGTGTTAAGTTCCCAATCCGCACTGGGCGTGCGTGGGAACTATAGCCCAATACACGGAGGAGGCCTATGCCATGAGGCACGCCGAATTACGCGACAATTTAATAATAAAAAGAAACAACAAATATGAAATTGTAGCGAATTCGGAATAAAAAGGCTATATAAATAAATAAATAAATAAATATAAAATACCAAATTTCAAGTCAATCGACCTTTAATTTTATCTTTACAATTACAAATTCTAAATAATATACGTTCCTACAACATTTAGTAAAAGTACAAAACTATTAGTTTTTAATAGCAACACATCATCATCATCATATCAGCCTTAGGAGCCTCTTTTGGACATAGGTCTATCCCCAGACCTCCAGTTGTCTCGGTTGGAAGCGGCTTGCATCCACCGTGACCCCGCGATTTTAATCAGGTCATCCGTCCACCTCGTTGGTGGACGTCCTACGCTGCGCTTGCCTGCTCCGTGCTATATATGGTCTGCAAATTGCCACTTCAATTCCAGGTCTAGTGCCTACTAAATAACTATGATTTTCTTATGGACCGGGATATCTGGACACTGCTTCATACCGGGACGCATGGCAACCCTAACCTAGCTAGTACTCGTGGTCACACTGTTATAAAAATCCTCACTAGAGTCAAATTAGATGATTCGTTAGATAGCTTCAAATGTCCGAAGGGCAAACGGAATAGAAATAGGAACCCCGCGTTTGGAGGGTAATTCGTCATTTTTAATAACAGCGGGACATAAGTGTGACCACGAGTCGGACGGAACTCCTAGCTAGATCGAGTTTTCAAAGCAATAACAATTTTCATCAAAATCGTTAAGTGCCATTTTCGATTTGGCTTACGGGGTAGACAGCAAGGCCACTTTACGTGATTGTGGGCTTATGTAATCGGTGGAAAGGGGAATCGAATCAAACTGGCGATGGGGTGCCTAGCCAGCCGCGTCGCCTATAACATGATATTATTTCTAAAATTTTCCAATGAGCTCTATCCTCTGCCTCATTTTGCAATATTAAATGAAACAACGTTTGCCAACAACAATAATTTATTTACCCACACATTTATGCACACATAAAGATTTAAAAGCTAGCACAGCACTTATTTGAATAATAAATTAACACCAATCACCGAAATTCTAACAACATTTTTGGGTAGTCACTAGATCCGTTTCTAAGTATTGCTATGGTAATAAATTTAACCAGCACCGGCAAAATTAAATATTAATTCCAAAAATACGACATAACTTTCGGTATTTTAACTCAGACCGACCTCGTTACTCGATATTCGTTAACACTGAACAAACGACGTGCGTTTATATTGTCTAGTAAGTAATGCATTGACGCTTAAGCTTAAGCATTCATCATCTCTTTCTACCCTCATCCCACGCTGCTTGACAGAAAGGAATATTGGATGCAACTGTGATTCAGACTGCGTTAGACGTTTATAAGTATAAAGACGCCTGAGATAAGAATACATATTTGGGACGCTTGTCTCCCCACATTACCTGGATTTCACCGAATCATATTTTCAGTCACATTCATAATTCAGAGCCACTCAGCTTGTATGAGGCCAGCCTGAGTAGTACGAAACTGATAAGCCGAACCTATGTATGAGGACGTATGCCACTGCCGAGTTGTTTATTAGCTAATCAGAGTAATCAGTTTGGACGTGTTAGAATCTGCCGGACTGTAGTTCCGACAAGGAAATGTAGGCTCTTCAACAATCCGGTGGCCTATAACTTAAAGTGAAGGTCTACACCCCAACAACCTCCAACTCATCCCAAGTTCAAACTCATCCAAGGAAACCTTTGTCTGAACTATGTGGCAGACGCCATACTATACAGCCAAGTCAAGGAAGCATTTAGGTATAGTGGTGTTCGATTTTTTTTACTTTGTAGACATGTAGATACTTATTATTATTATTATTATTACGGTAATAATAGTTTTGAACTGAACAATGACTTGTGCAACGTGACCAATTTTGGTATCGAAAAATGTTAGTTTGTCATGCTTTTCTCGATGTTATTGTACGAGTTTGTACTTGGATTGTATAATAATTTCTGTAATAATGTTTTAGTATTGTACCGGTGAGTAGATACCTAATTGTGCAAAATACACATATCAAATTGTTAATAGGTCATGGTATTTTTGTCTTCTTGAACGCAAGTCATTTAATTAATAATAGGAAAATGTGGAAACTTATGCCGAGTAAAATTGCCAGCTGTCAAGCACGGCTAGCTGGGTTACCTGCCTGACAGCGAAGTTATAACATTTATTATTTGTAGTCGGGATATTCCTTGGGGAGACGGGGGGACGGGGGGACGGGGAAGACAGTCCTGTCTGGGGCCTCCCAGAAGATCGCTTTTACTTTAACGCTTTAGTCGTATGACAACGGCAGTGGTCACGATCTAACTCTTCGAGTCTTAGGTATCAGAAACAGGCTTCTGACATCAATTAAATAAAGTCCAGTGTAAAAAGATATCGCACAGCAAAGTTTACGATCATTAGTAGGTACGTTTCAATTTCTGAATCGATTATAAATATCTTAATACGTTTAAATCGTAATAAATATCATGTATAGGATAACAACTTCTAACGGTTTTGGAATTACCCAGATACGATGCAGACATGGTCTAATCTTGGAGTTTGCTCATCATTTTATATTTAGTTTATGGAATACACATCATACACTCTTCGATGTGAAGATTCAATCTTTCTAAATTTAGATGTAACCGACGGCGCGCAAGAAGCCATACTAATAAAGTAGCTAGGTGCTTACACGGAGATCCATTGTACAATCCAATTCAGGTTAACTGGCCTACAGAACTCGTTTATACTGCTTACAAACTGTT
Source organism: Pandemis corylana (assembly GCA_949127965.1). NCBI lineage: Eukaryota > Metazoa > Arthropoda > Insecta > Lepidoptera > Tortricidae > Pandemis > Pandemis corylana. The sequence continues at coordinate 7,746,476 of OX421858.1, read as the reverse complement.
CACTTACTAGCTTATCAGCCCAGGAAGACTCTAAAATGCATTTATCATTATCATTTCTGGGATAAACATGGGGAGTTCCATTTAAGAGTACTACATACTAAGTAGGACAACTAATTTAATAAGTAGGTACGACATATGAAAAATGTGAGGGTAACTTATTTGTTTCAGTTTTACACTAAAAGCCTTTGCTTATGTTTGGCTAACAGCGTCATATAAATTGGTATTGTTACATAATATTTCAAATATTATAAACATACTATGAAAAATAAAAACCTGCACCTATAGTAAAATATCGCAGGGTAATGCGTCACATTTGACATCAAAAAGCGCAATTTACATTCAAACTTATGAACTAAAATAGACATTTTAACGCAGTTGGTTATCAAGTTAATTGTGCCACATTTTGATATCAAATGTATTACGTTTTTATATTACCCTACACCTTTCTCTAAACTATGAATTAAAATACCATCCTTTAATGTTATTTGAAATAAATAAGAAGTACCTAAGTCACTTTGTGATTTACCAAATAATACAATTTTCTTGTTTAAAAGTAAGTACATAAAAAGGTGACAAGAAGACCATTTAACTTTTTTTTAACTTAACATACAGAAGTAAAATTATTACTCAGACTTGACTAGGTTTATCTAATCCTGAGGTAATTTGCAGCCATGGTTCTTAATTGTCAATAAATTATTTTCATTAAATTCTCATAACAATAAAAGTAGGTAACTTTGAATTTGGAATATATTTTATATAACATGTCGTTTTTTATAATTATAGTATGTAGCCTTAATTTACTAAGTAAATTAAAGATTTACTACAAAAATAAATTTGGATTTAGGTAATATACATATTATAATATCCATAAAAACTTTAAGTGTTAGTTTTGCTATTAAATTAAGATTTTTAACGCTAGAAATATATTTTTGTGACTTACAAATATTTTGAGTAAATACCAAAAATGTGTTTGTTATAATGTAATCGACTTACACTAACCAATATTTATATTATATGTATAACACCTCAAAAATATAAAAAAATATTGCTTTACCATGCTCGGGATAAATTTGCGTGGCAGTGTATAAATTGATTGAATGATAAAGTTTTTTAGATGCATTAACTTGTTGCAATTTAAAATAAAAACTTGTTTCTATTTAAATACAGCAGATGCATAAAAAACAATTAATAAAAATAATACTTATGATAATGTCAATCAAGTAAATTATAAATAACATATCTTATAATGTGCATTACTGTACTATTGAATTTTCTACAGGTCCTTAAATACCATTGCTTTAATACTTATACAACACCAAGAACAAAAATAAAATCGTCTACATTAAAACTAAAAACTTTACTCAATAAGATGCATTCTCCCAAGCACTTATGACATTTTAATTTAGTGTAAGTAATATACTTTGACTGTTATCTCTTAAATTAGAAGAAATCGATAGCAGAAGATTTATAACAAATTAAAAGCGCACTTGGATCATTTGACGGACACATCAACTAACGAGCACAGCAATATTTGTATATGGCTTTCATCATCACGTTTTGCATATATCACAATCATTTTAAACCTTTATTAGCATAAAGGTTTCAGCACGAACATTATCAAAATTCATAAATATTTCAACAAGTAACGTGAAATAAGAGATTTTTTTAAATCCAGTTGAAGATCTACATTCTACACCAAAACCAAACACAGAAGTTAGAAAAGATTGATCATGTATGTACTCGTATGTATTCGTTTTTATTCTTTTAATTCATAAAGTTCAGTTTGCACTGAGTGAATGTGTCATACATATATGTGGAACTTCAAAGCCAATACAAATGCATAAGTGAAAAAATAATCTGTGATGGGGACGAGACGCCAGTGATGTGTCGATCAGCGCTTACACTATTATAAAAACGAGGGCAGTGTGACACTGCTCAGGTGTGGTAAGGTATACCTGCACGTATGTACTCGGAACCCACACGCCCTATGAGCTAGCTCAATAAGCAAAACTTAAGTTCATATTACGCTACATATTTTATTTTAAAATTTATTTTTTATTCAAGAACATGAAACGTGAAAAACGCGTAGGTATGTACGACTAGAACATCGACTTGTGGGTTTCAATGTTCGGAGATTCCCAACAATACTTATACAATTTAAAATTAAAAATATCTAAAAACAATTGGCTATCACCAATTAAATCACGAGAAGTAGGTAACAAGAATCCTTAAAGCTACTAGATTATTAAAACAGTCATACGCGATGCGATATCCACAGTAGGCTGACGTAAGTGATAAATGCAGGCGGAAGCTGGTAGTCTTATTATAAGCCGCAATTTTAACTACCTATACATCGTATTTGACTACAGTTGCCTAACCATAACCACCCTTATCTATTATGATGACGTTAAATAGACACGTGGATATTTCAGAGCATCTCTGATTGCTGGATAAGCCGTTTCTCTATCGTGGATATCGCATGAGATACCATTAATGTAATTTAATATAGTAAGGTACATAGTGACGATAGATTGTCGAGCCTTTTCCTTTGCAAATTAGTATTGCTAAGTCATAACGGCTTGCAAAAGGAATATGCCCGTTTTGCGTTCATTTAATACATTAAGCAGAACAAGACTAGAATAGTTGTGTCTGTCAACTATACTAGCTTTCCATTAACATAATTAGGAAGAAGGCAGGAATAGACAGAAATATTGTAACTTTATAACAGCTAAAAGACCCAACAAAGAAATAAAAAATATCATTTCGTATTGTTAACCATCTAAAACACCATTCCGTGTAATACAGATGTTAATGCCTCCACCTCATTTGTATATTCAACTGATGCCAAGAATAGTTAATGGAAGTCAAAACTTAACGACGGCCACGCGATGGTACGCTACTGACTGGACCCAATAAACGTCTCGGAACAAGGAGCCGAGCGTTGCCTCTTGCTGGTCTTACGACACCAGGGGACTTTAAATCTGCCAAATGAGAAGCATATCCATCGCTCAAAGTTGTCGCCATGTGATTATACTTTTTACTAATGCGCCCAATAGCATATATTTGCTTAGCGGATAATCCGCAGTTATTATAGACGCTTATATCTTTTCCAGACCCGTAAGCAGAATGAAGGATAACGCCGTGTTCATTTATAAGGCTTTTCAGGTGTGCTGCTTTGTGCCCTAACGGGTCGGTTGAGAATCCGTCCGAAAAGAATACCAACCCATTAGGGAAGTTGTGCTCTGCTAGCCATGATACTACTTTCCTTTGTTGCATATCGGGCCTGCCAGTGATGTACAAAATGAGATATCCCAAATCTTGCCAGAAACGTACGACATCAACTGCACCGGCCCTCACCTTCGGGTCCCGACCGGTTACAGAAACACTTGCAGTAAAAGAGCCATCGATGCTAAAAACGACGCATTCTGTTTCGGGAGGAACGACAGCCAGGTGAAAACTACAACTCGTATGGTCACCTCTTACTACAAGTCTCATGGGGTATATACCACATGCAACGCTCTGTTTTTCAGTCAGCGAATATGAAATTCTACCAGTTTTGTCCGTAACAACTGTAGACAACAGCGTCCATTCTCCAGCTGGGGGGTCTTTCATCATGTGGATGTCCACTTTCTCCCCAGTCAAAGTAATCATATCCAAGGGACCATACATGAATCTGGCTGAGAAACTTTGTAAGCACCCTTCCTTTACTATGACGTCGTTAGCTCTATGATTAGCAGCCACATTTTTAAGTTTTACTGATGTCCTCTTTTTTATCCACTTTTCTCTTTCTTGACCAGGGTTAAATGATTGACTGTCTTTATCATCTGAATGGCCATATAGTGCTAAATCAAAATGACCAACCTGTCGCAAGATAAAAGCTATAACATCAGAACTCTCCCAATAGCTAGCATGAAACAAATGTGGTAAAGCATTCATAGGGAAATTTGTTAAGCCTTCCGGGCAATACAGCGCATAGTCTAGCCTCTTAGAGCCCCACCATTTTTGTTGCAGTGCGTTCATAGTAATAAGGGGAATGTTATCTACCAAGCCACTGACGGTACTTTGCATTGATACTTCGGAAAGCCGCCTTAGTACTGGAGTTGGGGGCATTTGCAAGTGATCTCCAAACAATTGGGGATGACTTTGAATCAGTTCCATCAAATGGTATGGTTGACCATTACCTAGTGGATATTTTGCATATCTGGCAATGTTTATGGGGGGTAAATTTGTAAATCGAGCTGAAAGCAAAGGTTCCAGCCTAGCTGCTACTGGATCAGTAGGATGGAATAAGTTGAATACCTGTTGCACAGGTGGTTTGACGATGTCACGAGATTTATCATCAGCAATTTTCCGTGATGCTACTATTACTGATAATGGACTGCCAAATGTAAAGAAGTCACTGACTTCAAATTCAAGTTTTACTTGGTTATCGCTTGTTGAAGAAGACCTTCTCCTTGGCGTAGGAGCTTGTAAATGAGATTTATTTATAAAATTTTCAGTCGGATCATTGGGAATGGTGATTTCTGTATCTAAAATGCTGTTTTCGCTATCATGTCGCGATTGGTACTGTAAAGTTCGGCAAAGGGAGTCATAGGCCAGAATGGACCCTACACTGTCACCTACTAAACACACTTGACCGCTAAATCCTTTACCATCACTTGACTTGATGAACTCGTTATAAACAGCGTTGGCAGAATTGATAGTCTTTGTAATAGATTCGGCATAGTCTGGAGAAGCTGTAGCTATTAAAGGAATAGCACCAATGGGAATAAGATCATTGGTTAGAGATGGTGTTTCTATTGTAGATGGTGAACAATCAAAACTATATGGACTTAAAGTTGATAATATTCCAAGGCTTTCTGTGCAAATAGATGGGCATGGAACTAACTTTATTACAATATGACCTACAAGAGTCGGATAGTGTTGGCGCATGACTGACTCAAAAGCGCCTTTGAATGTGGTCACGTCTGATTTTTTGGCTGTCATATCAATATTAGCATCTAAAACGCTGCCTCCATGGAACACTAATATTAAAACTGTAGTTTGACATGAACCATGGATCGGTGTGTCCGGGCAACCATCAATACTCTGGTGGCTTTGCAATGTCCCGATCCTGCGGGAGCCTCTTTCTGAAGTAACGCGTTTTAGAAAAGATGGATTAAAAATGCTGTCATCCTGATTTTGATCTCCTTGTGTCGGAGAAATATCAATGTCCCCTTCATCGAGCGAGCACATTGAAGACCACTTGTTAAATGAAGACTCAGCGTCATAAAACTCGTCCTCAGATCCAGTTTCAGTTTCAGATTCTCTAACAAGGGTCTCCATTCGCCAGTTAGCTGCTTGTGCTTGCAAACTCTTGATAGATCCAGAAGACGATGACCTAAGATTCGATTTTGAACTCTTGTGTTCAGATGGAGGAGTACCTTCCGGGCTCAAATGCTTCTGCATCCTCTTTTCTATATTATTCTTCTTTGTCACAAGTGGAGTTGGCACGTCTTCGTTCTTCTCGAGGCTGCTCATTGTAGCGGCCAGAGATTTAGAATTATCTTCGGAAATATCTTGATCCTCACTCGTATCTCCTGCCATCTTCTTTTGCAGGGCAAGCTGAGTTTGTCGTTCTATTTCTCGTATGTCTTCCATGGTTAACCCAAACCATTCGTCTTGCCAAGCCCAGGCTTGTCTATGAGCGCGTAACATGGTTTTCCGTAAAGCGACATCGTGAATAAATTTCTCTAGTTTAGTTTGCATACCCCAATATCGGAATTCCACCTTGCATAACTTGTAGGCACACATAAGAGATTTACCATTTGGCAATGGTTGTGGTTTTCCTTGTACTTCTTTCCAATAATCGTCCAACCAAGTTTCAGGCAAGGGACCTCTATTGCACTTTTGAGAGACAAATAGGGTTGGGTCTTCTTCTCTAATGTAATCGGCACCATAAAGCTGGTCTTTTACAACGTCAATAACATCAACTACTCTATTTTTTAAGTCACTGCCAGACAATTTGAAGACATTTTCTTGGTGGCCATTATCACCGAAGTAATAAGTTTCTATTTCTAGTGAGAATTTTTCAACAAAGGGACAAGTGTACCTTGTTTTAGTGTATGGATAAGCGTTCCAGGCTTCCTCAGATACTGTTAAAGCTGACTTTGGCAGTAGACTTTTGAACCATCCCGGTAAATGACTACCAACATGGTATATTTTTTGTGTGTACTGACCTTTACCTCCCGGTCCATCTTCATATGGTTCATTGACCAGGATTTCAACACCACTGCCTTCACCCGAACTTTCTTCTCTGCTTTTCTTTGCAATCATATACAGCTGCGCGATTCTATACTCTTCTACTGTAAGAGGTAAAGGAATTCTATATTCTTTTATCAACATCTTGACTTGGTTTTTGTTTTTCTAGGATCAAAAAGATCTGAAACAAATAAAAACAAGGATATTACGAATTCTTTGTGGATACATTTATACATGTATATCTCGAATACGTTTTTGGTAAAATGGTGAGATGATATGTGGGCATAATAAATACAAATTGTTAGTTATGTCATCTAACGAGTATTTAGTAGTGAGATTATAGATAAAACAAACCAGTGTTACTTTTAAGTACCAAAGCACCAGAAAAGTTGCGTTTTTGTTTTTCCAATGGATGGCCAAACCCCCTAGGCCCCTACCACTGGCAACATGTGTATGTATCATAAGTAACCCAGTCCAGCCAAGCCCTACTTGCAGTGGCACTACCAATCATTTTGTGTGTCACACAGGGCCAACATTTAAAAAAAAATATTTATTCTGTCTCATACTGTATCGGTCCTTGTACTTACTATGAGTGGCTGTGGCACTGCAAGCAATAGGGTACTTAACATTCATACTGCTTTAAAACTGATGATGACAATCAAAAGGTTAAGTGATTCAGACTTTCTATAATTGGGTTTAACTAATATAAATTAGGAGTTTATGTTGTCAATTATGGTTTGTACATGTTCTTTTTTAAAACCTAGAGCAGCGATGCAGGGCCGTTTTTTCATGAGCCAAGGCTCTGGGCACAGTAATCTGAGGCTCTATTCGAGAGTAAAAAAAGAAAATTAAAATTTATCAGACTTGGACATAACTAGGCCCTATGTATGTATATGGTAAAGACGGAATAACAGTGATGTAAGACATACAATACAGTGTAACAAAATAATAGACAAAATTTCGATCTTACTCAAATCAGTTTTGATTGGAGTTCCATCTAAACAACAAAGTAAAAAAAAAATTTTTTTTGACAAAACAGTGAAAATGGACCCCTTTGTTATGCAACTTCTGCACAGTTCAACAAACACTTGCATCCTTAGCTGGTTTTATATTCAAGGATATAATTATTTATTTTAAAAAGTTACAAGCAATATTGCCTTGGTGCTTAGCAATTAATTCAGTTCTTCAAATACTAACTTTTATTTAATAAACTATTCTTCTTTTGTCAAAACTTATTTCTGTATAAAGTTAATTAACCAGTTACACTTTAAAATCTCAAAGAGTGTAGGTAAATAAAAATACATAATTATAAAAACAATATTAACAATAAAATTATCAGGTGGCGGAAGCCTAAGAAGACACTAAGAAAGACCTTAACTTTTTAATTGAGACGCTATAATATTAATAATTTACTGTAAAAACTGTATCATAAATACTAGACTGACTGTTCTTAATACACTTTTAATTTCATTTTATAATTGCAGTAAAAGTTCGAATAAAATATTACTGTAGCATATAGAAAATTTGCAGACGGTATAAATAGATAGAGGCATAAAATAAACTTAGAAAATACTACTTCAGTTCATATTATACTTTCCGGTACCTTTCCGGTTCTATTCTTTATCAATTTATTTCTGCACCAGAAACCTTAGGATAAGTAATAAAATGTGTAAATTGAATTTTTAGCTGGTTTGATTCTTGGGTGTGACAAGCCAATTTCAGATCTTTGAATGCAGTTTTATTTATCTTTAAAATTTCAGTAAAATGAGCTAACTAAGGATCTTTTTAAGGTAGTTTCCCTCCAGGGACCATTTTTCCAGGCTGTATTAGTATTAGTCAGTAATTGATGAGTGTGTTAAAATTGTTGTGTTTACTACACTACTGGTTCAATTTGCAAAATTATAATCAATTTCGAGTAATTTTACTAAGTGTATTTGATATTCCATTAGTCTAATGGCAAAACAACTTGTCTTTGTATACAAAGGTCAAATACATTACCAGTTTTATTTTAGTACCTACTTGTAAAAACCACGAATTCTTATTTCGAGACTTGACGTTAGTTTCATTTATCTTTTCCTGTATTTCATACAAAATAAAGATCAGTTTTCCTGTGTATTTTTCTAGCAGGTGACAATCAACACGAATCTACGTACCTACGAAATCATGAATAACATTGGTTTAGATTGCAAAGATAAAATTGTTACATACCTGACTTCACATTCTAATATAGGGTTTACAAAATATCACATCACAACAATGACACATTATTACACGAACATAATTTATTTCTTTTTAACACAAAACAAACCCCTCTACGGAGAACTACGGGTGAACATGAACGGTGAACTTTGACATTTTCTGACGCGCATGCTCAATCAAAGCGCGAAGCCAAATGCCAAAACGCTCCAAGCGCCTTTCCATTTTAAGTGGTTTATTTTGCGCTCTATGTAAGGAAATAGTAGCATTCCGATCTTAAAACAATGAAAAAAAAGTTTTATGACAAAAATCATAAAGTTTATTTTCTGACTGATTTTATAGCTTCAATATATGTAATCGTATTCGTCTCTTTCAATTAATTCAGAGTGAAGAGGCGATATATAAAATGCGTACGTAAATCGGAACGTTGTAATTTTGTTGATTCTGCGTAGACGAGGGCATTATTCATAGTTACATCCTGTAGAATGCTGAATTCGCCGTTATTATTTTTATAGTTGTTTCAATCATTTATTTTCTCGATGACAGCTCCCGTAGAATGTAACTGCGCTTTTTACGCAAAAATTAACTTAAATGCGGGGTATAAAAAATATGACAACTGCCTAGTTTTGTTCCTTGATCCCATATAATATTCATCTAAGACAAATTAAGTCCATATATGCAGTAATATCTTTTTAAAGTACGATAAACAATAAACGTTTTAATAAAGTTTCATTATTATGAGAACTCTACAAGAGCTATGTTATTCTATCCACTAACTAAACTATTAACTAGTAGATATTTTATTTAGTATGGGTTACAATAAGATACTTTAACAATACCTAACTTTAAAGATGTGGTAATAAGGTCACTTCATTACACACACACACACTGATTATAATATATCTTTATTACACCAATAACATCTGATACAGAACAATCAATATTTAAAATCGTTACGATAAACTAAACACTGCATGAGCGTGCGCCGGTGCGAGAGCGTAATGGCGGCCGTCCGCGCGGGGCGCGGGGAGGTTCCGGCTAGAGGTGTGCCGTGTCGGCACTAGAGTTCGCCTCAATACTCCCCCCCTTATTAAAGAGAAAAGAAAAGAAGGTAGGTTGCCAGCATTATTACAAGTTAAGTTTATCGGGGAATCTGACCCGACGACCTAACCTGGTAGTTTGAGTTGTTACAGGTGGAGTTACCGTTGGAGGTGTGAATATCGGTGGGCACGCAGGTAAGTTTGATGGTGGAGCAACAATCGGAGATGGAATAGTTGCTGGAGTAGCAGAGGCAGGTGAAAACACAGGTAAGTCAGTATTTTCAGGTGCAGTGGCGTTGGTTGGTGTGGAATCTGATTCGAGGTATGCTGGCTTAATGTTGTTGATTGATATAACGCGCGGAGTACCATTTATGATAATTGTGAAGAATTTGTCTCCTTTCTTCGTGACGCGGTATGGACCTTCGTATGGGCATTGTAGACCAACTTTATTAAATTTCTTGATAAAAACATGTGTTGTTGTTTTCAGGTCCTTATGCATGAATATGGATTGCTTCGCGTGTGATGATGTAGGGATTGGAGCAAGGCGATGGAATGCTGATCTCAGTGAAGACACGAACGTTATCTCTGATGGAACTGTTGATGGTTGGGGTGATATGAATTCTCCTGGTAGTCTGATGTTCTGACCGAATATCATTTCTGCTGGCGTGGCGTCTATGTCTTCTTTATAGACAGCTCGGAGACCCATCATGACCACAGGTAGCTCGTCTGACCATGAAGCATTGTTGTGACATTTCAGAGCGGATTTGAGCTGTCTGTGTAGGCGCTCGACTAATCCGTTTGAAGATGGATGGTAAGGAGTAGTGTGGATGTGTTGGAAACCACACAGTCGAGACAGGGATGAGAAGAGCTCTGACTGGAACTGTCGGCCTTGGTCTGTGGTTATCCGAAGTGGTATACCATATCGGCATATCCATCCGGAGAACAGTTTGTGTGCAACAGTTTCTGCTTCTATGTTTCGTATTGGGTATACTTCTGGGAGCCTTGAAAATCGGTCTACTACGGTCAGCAGGTAACGATAATCGCGGGAAGGAGGCAGCGGTCCTACCAGGTCGACATGAATATGGTCGAACCTGGTGTTTGGCAGGGCGAATGTTCCGGGCGGCGGGACGTTGTGGCGATTGATTTTATTTGCTTGGCACGCGAGGCAGGAACGCGTCCATGTGGTGCTATCCTTGTTCATCCCCGGCCAGACATATTTGTCCGACAGCAACTTGGTCGTAGCTCTGATGCCGGGATGCGCCAGACCATGCAAGGCGTTAAAGACGCGTGATCTGAGTGGAATAGGTACGTATGGTCTAACTGAAGTGGTGGAAATGTCGCAATAGATGTGAACATTTGAATCTGGGATGTGCACTTTCCTGATCTGTAGGCTGGTCTGACAGTCTGGGCGCAGAAGCTGCTGGAGCTCTTCGTCGGACTCCTGTGCAGCTGCCAATTCGCGTAAGCACACTGGTCTGCTAATCGATTCTACCCTTGAGAGGGCGTCGGCGACAATGTTGTTGCGGCCACTGATGTGTCTTATGTCGGTCGTGAATTGGGCAATAAATTCGAGGTGCCGAAATTGGCGAGGAGTGCACTTCTCCGGTTTTTGTTGGAATGCAAATGTGAGTGGACGATGGTCAGTGAAGATAGTAAAATGTCTTCCTTCTAACCAATGTCTAAAATGGTGAATTGCTTGATATACCGCTAGAAGTTCTTTGTCATAGGCGCTGTATCTTGACTGTGCAGAAGTCATTTTCTTGGAGAAAAAGGCGATGGGCTCCCAGTCGTTGTTGGCCTTTTGGTGGAGTGCAGCTCCCATGGCTGTATCGGAGGCATCTGTAAATAGCGCTAGTTCACCATTTTGCTTGGGGTGCGTGAGTCTGGTGGCATGCGCTAGGCTTTGTCTGCAGGATTCGAATGCAGCATCGGCTTCTGGTGACCACGGCACGGGGTCGTTGCCTTTAACGCCCTCTTTTAGCAAATTGTGGAGAGGTGCTTGCATTTCAGCGGCGTTTTTTATGAAACGCCGGTAGAAGTTCAAGACACCTAAGAATCTGCGTAGTGCTTTGATAGTGGTCGGTTTGGTGTATTGTTGAATGACTTCGACCATGGATGAGGGTGGTTCAATGCCGAATGCCGATACTCTGTAGCCCAAAAACTCAAGTTCTGACTGACCGAAGAGGCACTTAGAATGGTTTATAATGACGCCATATTCTTGAAGTTTTTGGAAGAGGCACTTGAGGTGCTCCAGGTGTTGGGATTCGTCAGAAGATGCTACCAAAATGTCGTCAAGGTATGGGAATGCGAATGGTAAGTCTCTGGTAATCTCATCAACAAACCTCTGAAAGGTCTGGGCGGCGTTGCGTAGACCAAACGGCATTTTGACGAATTCGAAGAGGCCGAAAGGCGTTATGACGGCTGTCTTCGGAATATCGTCTTCATGGACTGGAAGGTGATAAAATGCGTTGACTAGGTCTATTTTGCTGAAGATGGTAGCGCCTTGGAGTGACATGCCGAAGTCTTCGATATGGCGTAGTGGATAGCGGTCGGGCAGCGTGCGCGCGTTGAGGGCACGGTAGTCGCCACAGGGGCGCCATCCACCTGACTTCTTGGCTACCATGTGGATAGGGGATGCCCAGGAGCTGTCGCTGGGTCTGATGATGCCTTGCTGGAGTAACTCTTGGAATTTATCTCGTGCAATTTTGAGTTTTTCCGGTGGGAGACGTCTTGCTCGACAGGCAGTAGGTGGGCCAGGAGTGGTGCGTATGTGGTGCTCTGTCCTATGTCTGACCCCACCTATGCTTGAGGTGGGCCTGGTGATTGCTGGAAACTTTGCGAGCAACTGGTGGTAGGCAGTCGTGCCTACGACTGTACGCACTGATGGTGTGGAGTCGTCTGCAGCGGGTAGGGAGCTGGTAAATAACCCTGTTGTAGGATCAATTAGCCGTCTGTTTTTGAGATCGACTAAGAGGCCGTAGTGTGTTAGGAGGTCAGCTCCTATGATTGGCCTGTTCACATCTGCTATGATAAAAGGCCACTCATAGTCGCGTCGCAGTCCTATGGTCAATTTGATGGATAATTGGCCATAGGTCTTGATTGGTGATGAGTTGGCGGCAAACAGCTCGTATTGTGAAGGCTTGCGGCGACGGTTTAAATAGGCGTGTGGGTACACGCAGACGTCGGAGCCAGTGTCTATGAGGTACTGTTTCTTTGTAGAGCTGTCAGTGACGAAAAGGCGGTGGGGCGTTGAGTCCAAAATAGGGTTGTGTACCGCCTGTAGCAACCCTATTGCTGGTTTCCCGGGTAGGTACATGGCTTCTCGCACTTTCGTGCGTTCTCACCGTAGCTGTTGTGGTAAAAACAATAATTTGGGTTTACATGCGAATTGCGTTTACGGCTCTGCGATCGCGGGCGGGCTCTTGACCGGTTTCTATTTTGATGCGAGTGATGTGGAGGGCGAGTGGTGAGAGAAGTCACTAACCTAGTTAGTTCGTTAATCTGAGCCTGCATCTCATTGATTCTCAACTCGATGGGGGACATCATAGCAGTTGGCATGGGTGCCACAGGTGCATTGACTTGGTGGACTTGCTGCATTGTGTGTACAAAACCTGTGGGTTGGTTAATGTCGTGCAATCTATCCGCAAGGTCTCCGAGGCTCTCTAGTGACTGGTTAGGTGGTTGCGCAATAAGTATCTGTTGTGTAGCCACTGGCAAGCGGCTAATCCATATTGTTTTTAGTATCTGGTCGGAAACTGCACCGCGCGAAAGTGACTTGAGGTGCCGGAGGAACGCAGCTGGCTTTCGGTCACCTAACTCTGCTCTCTCCAGAAGGCGGTTAACTCTCTCTTCATAGGTTTCGGAAAACCTAGCTACCAGGCAAGATTTGAGTTTTGTGTAGGGCAGGTCATCGGGCGGGTTTGTGATTATTTCCTCCGCCTCGGAGGCGTATTTTGTGTCAAGTTGAGAAATCGTGTAATAAAATTTTGTTTGCTCCCTAGTAATATTATTAAGATGAAATTGGGCTTCCATGCTGGCGAACCATAGGGCGGGGCGATCGGGCCAGAAGGGCGGAACTCTAATGCCAACTCGACTCACCTCTGAATCTGTTTGCTTCGAGAATCCCGCTACATCTTCGGGCGGAGAGTTGTCTTGTCCTGCGTCCTTGTCCGTCATGATTACTCGACGGGCAGTCTCAAGGCGCAGAGCGGTTGTGTGGCTATGGTATCGCAGCGTCTGGGTCAGCGCGCGGCAGCGACGGCTGGTAGTGGCGCTCGGTCAGCGCGCGGCGGCAGCGGCGTGGCAGCGCGGCTCGGTCAGAGCGCGGCAGCGACGGCTGGTAGTGGCGCTCGGTCAGCGCGCGGCGGCAGCGGCGTGGCAGCGCGGCTCGGTCAGCGCGCGGCGGCAGCGGCGTGGCAGCGCGGCTCGGTCAGAGCGCGGCGGCAGCGGCGTGGCAGCGCGGCTCGGTCAGCGCGCGGCGGCAGCGGCGTGGCAGCGCGGCTCGGTCAGAGCGCGGCGGCAGCGGCGTGGCAGCGCGGCTCGGTCAGCGCGCGGCGGCAGCGGCGTGGCAGCGCGGCTTGGTCAGAGCGCGGCGGCAGCGGCGTGGCAGCGCGGCTCGGTCAGAGCGCGGCGGCAGCGGCGTGGCAGCGCGGCTCGGTCAGCGCGCGGCGGCAGCGGCGTGGCAGCGCGGCTCGGTCAGCGCGCGGCGGCAACGGCGTGGCAGCGCGGCTCGGTCAGAGCGCGGCAGCGGCGTGGCAGCGGCGCTCGGTTAGCGCGCGGCGGCGGCGGCTTGGCAGTGGCGCTCAGTCAGCGCGCGGCAGCAGCGGCTTGGCAGCGGCGCTCGGTCAGCGCGGGGCAGCGGCGGGATGGCAGCGGCGCTCGGGCTGCGCGCGGCGTGGCGGCGCGGCGTGGCGGGGGCGCTCGGCCAGCGCGCGGCGTGGCAGGGGCACTCGGCAGCACGCGGCGTGGCGGCGCGGCGTGGCGGCGCGGCGTGGCGGGGGCGCTCGGGCTGCGCGCGGCGTGGCAGGGGCACTCGGGCAGCGCGCGGTGTGGCAGCGCGGCGTGGCGGGGGCGCTCGGGCTGCGCGCGGCGTGGCAGGGGCACTCGGGCAGCGCGCGGTGTGGCAGCGCGGCGTGGCGGGGGCGCTCGGGCTGCGCGCGGCGTGGCAGGGGCACTCGGGCAGCGCGCGGTGTGGCAGCGCGGTGTGGCAGCGCGGCGTGGCGGGGGGCGCTCGGGCTGCGCGCGGCGTGATTTTTATCGCAGTACGCGAGTGAAAAACTTTTAGGTTATTGCGTATTTCAGTCTGGGGTCACCAATGTGGTAATAAGGTCACTTCATTACACACACACACACTGATTATAATATATCTTTATTACACCAATAACATCTGATACAGAACAATCAATATTTAAAATCGTTACGATAAACTAAACACTGCATGAGCGTGCGCCGGTGCGAGAGCGTAATGGCGGCCGTCCGCGCGGGGCGCGGGGAGGTTCCGGCTAGAGGTGTGCCGTGTCGGCACTAGAGTTCGCCTCAAAGATAACCGACGATTTTGACGTATGTTTGACAGAAAAACTATGATAGATCTATGCTCCAAAAATCTCCAATGGCACACCGTTTATTTTAGCATAGGTACGTCTTTCGGCGCGCATTCGTAATGATAATTCCTAAATAGGTATATTAAAGAAATACCTCTAGTTACCAATTTTTTTTTGCATGCGCGACTTACATTTACTTAGGTGCAGCAACTATGAATTGCGCCCAGCGCCCAGTTGCTCCTAGATGATGGACAGAGGAAAATCGATAGCAGCCCGCGGCCGGTAAATTAAAGCGCCGCCGCGAATGCTCACCATAGAACCGTTTACATAGACCATGTATTGTATAGGTATAACACATACTGTTCTATTATAGATCATTGTTGGTTCAGCCAGACTGCTTTATAGGTAGTTAGCTATCTAGTGGACGATAGCGCTACTTACCTGCTAATAAATGTACCTACCCATTACACAGCTCATGACCTCATCGTTATAGGTATTTACTTTTAATGACATATTAATGTGAATGCGAGGTCAGCTATAGGCAATATTCATTGATTATTAATTAAGAGATTTAAATTGGACAGGGGTAAACTTAAGGACAGATTACAAGATTAGTAGGTAGGTAGCTAGCTAATTTAACGAACATACGCGCGTGTTGGTGTTAGAAAGAGGTTTCGCAATCGTTGACAGACTGGCCGGTATGAAAGGTGACGGATGTATTCAAGTTTGATGTTTGAGAAAAACATCATATACCTACTTTTTGTGTAGTTGTCTAACAGAAACGTGTTCTATTGTAAAATAAATAAAATATCTTTATTTTAAAGATTAGTTATTTCTGTTGACACTGCAAGCTCTGCTATATAGTTAGATACAATCTATAGATAAATAGAAAATTTTATCAGTTGGTTTCCTAAAGGTGTTTCAAACTAAAGAGCGGTGAAGGCAATTGGTATTTCTTGCTAAGTTGCTAAGGGATCTTTAATCATCATCATCATTATCATTTCCAAAGTTTATCCCACTTCTGAGCACAGGCCTCTCAGTAGGGACAAGGGCGTGCGAAGCCTAGTGCGATGTGGGTCTTCATACATCATTAAACTGCTTCATAAGTGGGCTGAACGTGCTGGTTCTTTAGTGAAAACTTGCATCTGCGAATTTCGCGCATGGCGCGGATATTTTTAGGGTACCCTAGCCAGAGCAAAATTTAATTCTAGCGACATTACAATTTCTATTATACAATAATAGGTACTTAAACCTATTACCTGCTTAAGCTCTCGTGAACATTGAATTAAGATTACTAGCGTAGTAGCTATTATTACTAACGCGGTAATTACAACTCGCTGTCCACGAAACATGATTTATGAAAACTAAAAATAAAATCATGCTAAACGTGGCCTTGTTTTGTTACCTTAGGCTCTGTCTACCCCGTATGGGATAAAAACGTGATATATGTATGTAAAAAAATTACGCCTCAACTCACGTTATTATATGTAAAGTCGGACCGTTCTCGATTTATTACTTTTAAAAATTTCTATGTTCCAGCATTCCAAATAGAGCTGGCGTGTGTTGCGAAGAGGACAATGCATGTCGGAAGTGTTTTATGTTATGATGTGGGTCCCATAGTAAACGAAAGGCACGAAGTCCATGGGCCTATGAATTAAGAACATAGGTAGGTTCTCGAGTAAAACACATGGATGATCAAAAATAATTTAATATAAAATAAAAATAATTGGTACATACCAAAATGCAGAGTAGGTATGTACTGTTTCATTATTTGAGTGACAGGTATATTTATGTAAATGTAGATATATTTTTAGATCTCAAAAACGGGTCTAAATATTTCGATCAAACTTGCTACAAAGGAGTTTTTGCGGCAAAAATGTATTTAGCTAGGTCTCGTCCCTGAAGAACGATTTTTCCATTTTATAAACTGAGCTCCAACGCCCCCAGGTACTGTATGAAATGATCAAAATATACTTACTTGTTTCCTTAAATAATTATATTTAGTATATCAATAAATATGAGTGATCTGTTACATAGTAGGTAAATTGTTACAAAACCAAATAACTTCCTTGTAAAAATATGTCTTTAAGTGTTAAAGGTGAGGCCACGAAGCGTATCAACCGACGTATCTTTTTGTCACAGAAATTGACGAATATGTTTATAAACTAAAACCTTACTTTACTGCACCGCGACAGTTGTGTGTGGTCATCTTATAATATACATGTTCATAGTTTATGGTAACAATGAACATACATCGAATGAAACGCTTTGAGGCCCCCAAATATAAAGCAAGTCCATACAGAATGCATTAACAAAAATATCTCAGAATATAAAAAAAAAAACTAACTTATGTATACTCATCTCATCAACACCGGGAATTATAACCCATATAATATAACCCAGTTTACATTTGCTTAAGTTGAATAAAAAAAAGTAAATATATATTTTATTAAACTAGCCCAGCTTACATTAAGGCACTATGTGTAATTTATTCTATTAAATTATAATTTATAAAACTATGATAGTCCACTCTTAAAAGCAGAAAACCCCCCTACATAATTGAAGACCAAATGGAAACGACATAAAAATAAGATCAGATATAAATCATAAAGCAGAAAGACGTCAAAATTTAGAACAAACCGTATTTATAAATGTTTGTTCTCAAGTTAGTTCCTGCGCGATTGTTTCCTATCGAAACCTAAAACTGTCGTTTACTGCGATTCTACTAATCGCTAACTTCAGAGACTTCCGAGTATGTTCGTCGGACCTTCTAGAAGAACTTTAGAACACTTAGAACCTTATCTAGCTTATTCCCAATCCATCTGGCCTAGAGAAAATTAAACTGACTTAGGTAGACGGCACCAGTAGGTAATGGCCAAGGACTCAATAATGCACTGCGCGATAACTCTTATTCAAACGAAACGAAGGGACAGCAATTTGTTTTACAATCTAAATTAAGAATGAAGTGTCCATTACTTGTACCATCACCCTATGAAGTAAGTCGACTTGACTCGCATTAGAAACGCATCATGTAGATATTATTTTAGTAATGTCATTAAAGGATTTGTTGAGAGCTTCCACGTATTCTGAGCTATTGTTGTGAGACTTGTAGCTGGTTACCGCTGCACCCAATTTGTCAGGGAAGGCCGAGTATCTAAAAAAAAAGTTTAAACTGAGATTTAGTTTTCACAACTTAGTCTCAATTTTACACATTACCGAAGAGATACGCGTATAAATAAGGCATAGATAAAGTGGGGTGGAAAGAGCGTACAGCTTCGAGAGCACACAAAACAAATGAGTAAGACTTTGCACACTGAAGAGCGATTTTTAAAATCACTTCGTTTCGAAAGTGGTCAAAATACGTGCAACTGCTAAAAATCGGAATAGCTGAAAAGATCATTTAGAGCTGTAACTTTATTTTACTCCTATTTCAAATTTAGCATAATTTTACGTCACTTTTCTCAATACTTCTTTTTAATAATCGGGTTCCTGGTGTGCTGAGTGCGTCCACATTATGTCCGCCTCGGAAGAAAAAGGCATGTCGCTAAACGAGCGAGATAAAAACTTACGCACTCTGTATGCCACAGAGCATACAATAAAACAGCGCTAGGTCGCATAAACATGAAATTTTGACGCCAATTTTCAACTCACCCGATACCAAAGCCCTCTGCGCAGACCGGGCCAAACCCTCCGCCCATAACACTAGGCGATGACAGAGTGCTGGTACTCAAAATAGACTTATTGAGAAAATTATATTCGTATGAATCAAAAAATTCCGGTCGCTTAAGGTTGTTGTCTTCCGCTATCTTCATAAGAGCGAACAAGTGACGATCGAACCCTTGGCCCATGGCTGCTTGTTTTACGAGCTCCGAGTGATATTTAGAACATTCTTGCATCATAGCACTGAGTTCTCCTTGCGAAGCTTTGTTTGAATGCAAGGCTTCGCAGAAAGCCTGGAAAAAAAAGCGTATACTTTATATGCGGATAATAAATTACACTACAAAATAACGACATCCATATGGTTATAGTATTTATAACAGGATAGGATTATAGGAGAGACAAAAACCGTATTTTTGTTATCGGCTATTGATATGCAATTATGATTATATTTAATCCCAGATATAGGCAATTGTTATCATTGTGTCCATCCATTGACAAGCCTATAAGCCAGACTGTTTTAAGGGATTATGTTATCTTTTAAACTGATTAGAATAAATGATCTTATCAACACCCAAACAATGTTAAAAGTACAACACTAAGTATATTTTTTAATCTAATTGCAATCATAATAAAGTTAAGTAAAGTAAAAAGGTAAGTAAGTAGTAAACTTTTATTTTACCTTATGTAGGTAAATTGAATTAATAATTTAATGTGTAATTTAGACATTGTAATTTTATTGTTTAATGGTTAATGCTTTATTGGGATGATTGCCTAAATAAACAATTTATTATTATTACTATTAAAGCGTCATACCCAAGGGCGTCACTAAGGGGTGGGCAGCGGGTGGAGGGGAGGGGGGGGTACTACTGCTGGCGGCCCCCCTAGAGAATCGAAAAAGGTAGCCTTTATGTTTTAACAATTTGACATTTAAGTGCCGCCATATAGTTTGACTTACCGATACGCGTTATATATACTTCTAATACCTCCCCCCCCTGATCACCGGTTGGCGACGCCCTTGGTCATACCTACAATCCTTCAGGCCATATAACAGCCTGTTGGAATTGGATTAGTCAGGGAATTGGGGTTAAAAATCGGCTCATCTATATACTTGATGATTTTTATATTTTTAGCCAGTTTTTAGCAGGAAACCTCAAATAAATAATTTATTGAATAAGGCGTTATTTTGCGGAGGTTCATTTCAATAAACAAAAAAATGTGGCAGCGGAGTAGCAACCTCAAAGAAACCTCAAGAAAAAACTGTATTGGTTTTTCAAAGGATTGATAACTACACATTTTTTCTTTTGATTTTAACCATCTTCCCGGACCAATATCCGTGTCTTTTGATCTTACAAACGGCTTGAAGGCGGTTCATACTGGACAGTGCAAGTTTTTGGTAGCTATAATTAGCTTTGAGCAAAGCCTTGTCTGTTCCTCACTATCATGTTTAAGAAAAAATAATTACCTTAGTTTTTTCAGTACAGGGCCTCATAGTTTCCGTCCTGCCATGTTTGAAGGCCGAAGTGCTACAGGATTCGTAAGTACCAACGAAATTTCCACGGAGCAGATGATATGCAGCCTGATTAAAAAAATATATGTTTTTTTCGATTGTTTGAAGTTAGTGTTTTGAATGTTGTGTTACTTTCATATATAGTTTGTTTCATTTAAAATGACGAAAAGTACTTAAAATCAATATCTATTGTTTAATTGTTATCTTCAAGTGGGATTGTAAAACCATTTTGCAGGTAGTCACAAAGTATACAGTGAACAAACAGGTACCTACCGATACACCAGCATAATTGTTTTACAACCCCACTTGAAGATAACAATTAAACAATAGATGTTGGGTTTAAGTACTTTTCGTCATTTTAAATGAAACAAACTATACCAGTTTTTATTTTAGACTATATGTACATAATAATATATTAGTTACCTGCGGCAACTTTGTTGGTTAATGTCTAGCGTTAATTAGTTACCTTAGTTAACTTAAGATTTATAAGGAAACTTTGTTCTTAGTCATAAATTTGTAAAACATTTATGAATAAATTATCTTTATCTTTACCTACAATGCAAGTACAGTCCGTTTTCTGTCTCACTCATTTTTATGGGTTTGATACTGTAATCGGCCTAGTGAGGGAGACAACAAGACAAACCCGAATGACATTCTAAGAGCTCACGGACAGTGTAATTGTACCGTTTGCGCCCGAATATACATTTAATTATAATGTACACAATACAGCACAAGTACGTACTCTTTATTGAACACCAGAAAACAGGACAGAGAGTGTACAAATAATTTACCAGGGTAATGTTAGAACATTGTTGTTACCTGAAAACCAAGCTGCATCACACAATCAGGACTGACTTCATACTTTTTGCAAGCGTTCTTCGTAAGCCCTTCGTACAATGTGTAGTCAATGCTCAATGATTCATACCAGTCCTTGTATTCCTTCTTAGCGTTCTCAACAAACTGCTTGGATTTGTCGTCCAACTTGAAATCTTTAAATTAAAAAATAAAAACATTTAGCCCGGGGCCGCAATAGTAAAGCGATGGCGACGCGACTAAATCAAACATCGTTCGAGTTATGCGACCGGCCGCATTGATTAAACGACCATCAATGCGGCCGCTCGCATAACTCGAACGATGTTTGATCTAATAGCCATCGCTGTGGCGTCGCTATCGCGTTACCAGTGCGGCCCCGGCCTTAGGGCCTGTTTCACCACTCTTTGTTAAGTTCCTGATATCTTAAGTGTCAGATGTCTATGAAGCCATCTCCGTCTGTTTTGTAGTAATAAATCGAGACGGCGTTATTGATATCTGACATTTAACCCGGGTCCGCACTGGTAAAGCGATGGCGACGTGATAGCGATGTCACTAAAACAAACATCGTTACGTAAACAGCCGCGTTGATTAAATGACAGGCGACCAAATTTCAGTCTCTCAATTATTCAAATGTTTAATAATGTACTAATGTGTCCGGATTGCATGTTCATTTCATCAAAAACAATTCAGATATTTCTAGTGGGCCACTGATGGTTACTATTTTAGTTACTTATTAATAAGACTTATGTATTTTCAGGCTTGTGTGGGACATTAAAAAAGTGTCTTCCTTACCCAATTTACAAACAGAAATATTGCTAGTAGCCGGCTTGGTATCGGGATGCACAAAGGGTTTCTTAGTTGTTTCAGCATATATGTCTTCAAAGAACCTCAACACTGCGACACCATCGCCCCACGAGTGCTCGAAGTTGACACCAGCCACGCCATCACCTGTGACTATGACGCTGAACGACTTGTCAAACCACCTGTAAAAGAAACAATTAAAATATGAAGAAATATACTGAGCCAGGGACTCCTGAGAGTGATGGGACATATTAACTTTGGATTGAGAAATATTGGGTTAGGGCAAAAGCCAAAAGATATTGGATTATTAAAAGTCGAATCAATTTTTATATTTCTATGAAATTAACCAAAAATACCTATCAGCTTTCTATTACTAAGCACTTACAACATTATGTATAAAAATGTTCAGTATCATTTGAAAGAGACACTGCTGTGTTCTGCCGCCCATCAAAAGGGTAATTCAGATGGAAAAATTTGTGATACAAAGGGTATTCTATCTTTGCCCTCTGGAGGGGCGAAGCATTTGCCATCCCTCTGGTCAGTTATAAACATGATCATTTCCAATCCAGTGACCCCATAGCCTTTGCTTCTCATTTATATAAAAAAAAACTCACCTATTTAAACCATCTCCATGCAAATAAGTCTTCAAGAGCGCGCGCTTGGAATCACCAAGAGTTTCATCATCAAGCACCAGATTGAATATAGCAGAGTCTATCTTATGCAATACATCCTGATTGCCAGTTTCTTCTAGATGGGCTCGTTGCTTCGCCCATTCGTTGCGGTCCTGGCAAGTGAGAATGCCTACAGGGTACTCCGCAGCCGGCGCATTATCACTTATTATCCGGTTTAAATTGGCTAAAATTTCTGATGGCGACAGAATATTCCCTGAAACGAAAAAAAGAAAACCAGATTTTTATTTAGTTTCTTTTAGAAAGATACATACATACATAGCGGCACGCCCCTTTCCCACAGGGGCAGGCAGACTACTTTGTTCCATTTGCTACAATCCTGACATACCTCTTTCACCTCATCCACATTCATCAATCTTTTCATACATGCTCGGTTTGGGTACTCCTGACCTGACCTTTTTCAAAACGTCTCCTATACGATCCCAGTACATCCTTCTTGGCCTTTCCCACCCAATGCATCTATCAACACTCCCCATATAGATCTGTTTAGTTAATCTTCTTTCATGCATCCTCTCTATGTGACCAAACCAACTAACCAAACCTTTTTCTATACTATTCACTATATTTTGTTTCTTTTTTAGGAAGATATATTGCTCATATCAATGGCATGGCTTCCATTAGGAGTGATAGCGTTACACATCATACAAAGGCATGGAAGTTTGTTTTTTACATAGGAGAACCCGTGATTAGCCCCTATCTAACCTGATGGAAAGTGTAAATGAGGCAGACAGTGTAACCCACTGGTTCAGTAATTGACAGCCTATTCACTCTGGCCTTGATGAGCTTGGTTGTATTGTATCTATCCCATCTATATGAAATAAGGACAATCTTCGTATTTGGCTTGTATGGCCAATATGATCATGTCAACCTCACACCTTACATCATAAATACATTAATTATCTTCCCCTAAGTTACGGATGGTGAGACTAAGTTAAACTAAGTTGAGATCAGTGTAATTTCAAAGTCTAACATTGTTGAAAAACAACTGAATTTACATATTATTTCTACACTGAATTGCTTGCTGCAAAGCATATTCAGCACATTATTAATTTATGAAGTATTCATTTAGTTGGCCTCTGAGGTGAAATAAATAAGCATAAGTCAATAGCCTCACAATAACTGGTGAGGCAGATTACATATTTAGAATGCAAATATAAATTTTGCACAACTTCAAGATTTTACCCTACAATCATGCTAAATGTGGTCTTTAGGTCTTATTACCTCAGGCTCTGTCTACTCCGCAAGGGATATACACGTGATTTGTGTATGTGTTGAGTATGTATAAAATTTCTAAATGTCACTGAAAATTAGAACATATAGAAAAATCCGAAAAGTAAAGCTTGGCCGGGAATCGAACCGCGATCCTCGTCATGCCGTGACGCGTCTCTACACCACCCATAGCAGGTGGGTAGTCTTCGAATTTTTCTACCTGTTACTAGCTGTCACGTGACCTTGTTACTATGCGAATTTTTGTCGCTAAGCGTCATCTGTTTGAATGATGTGTACGACACAATTACAAACTCCCAAGATGTATGTCAAGATTTTTAACTTTGATTTTTCCAGAATTGCCAATGACTCCTGACACTTGCATAATTTAAAAACACTCTTCATGTCCTTGCTATGCTTCCCACTGTTTTATATTGTTGTCATTTGAATACAGTGCTTAACATAATGAACCATACATTTTCACGGAAATTATTTTCTCCTATACAACTACTTTTCTAAATTTAGTCATGGCTTGGCACATTTGGTTTCCTTTTATAAAAAAAATGTAGCATGTCTAAGGTGCTAGACAAGTACCTGGGGGACCAAGCTACATTTTGTCTACTACTGACTTTTAATCTTTAAGCGGATTCATCACTTTTTCGAAACAGTTGAACTCTCAATTATTATGGTTTAATCGCCTATATTACTAACTTTTTACATTAACTGTTACATTTGACCTCTTTAATTAATGGGTTTCATGGCATTAACCAACTCATAACAATATAATATTAACAATAGGCTCAAAATGTTCATGTGAAGTTAATTTTATTTGTAATTCTTTTTCTTATTATTATAAATATTATGTATATTCCAACTCTATTAAACATTTGATTTTTGCTATGCAAATTCTGCCCTATGGTTATCATTCAGATCAAAGAAAATTAATAAAAATATATTTATAAATAATTGAAATATCTTACCATCAGAATCAAAAACATCGAAAATGTAAAAGTTTCCACCTTTTTGTACCACAACATGCCTGCTGTTTGGATCCCTGAAGATCTTGTCTTTGGTTAACAAAGGGATACGGGTGGCTCCAAAAAGTCCCACAAACTGACTCATGTCCAGCGGAAAGGCTTTGAATAGATATGCACCATACCTATGAAATAAAAGATTTAATTTCATGCCCAGCATATGGTATTTTCATTAATATATGAAGCTGCAAATGTGAAAGTGTGTGTATGTATACAAAGTATTGTAAATACCTTTAATGCTTACATGGAACCAATGCAATAAATGATAAAGAAATGAACTGTCCAAGCATAAGGTCATATATTATCTATTAGAATTAAATAGCTGTTAAGAAATATTGTACCTATTACAAACCATGATACCGCCTCAGGCAACATGCCCGTAATAGTTCTGAAGAGGGGAGTATTGCTTTTTTTGGGATTCATATGAAACACTGCAGGCTCTAATATTTGTGCCCTCAAAGATTCCATAAATCTAACAGCACTGATGAGTAGGTTAGTAGAACGGACCAACTGGTTGTTGTAGGCTGGCCTAACATCGTTTTGGAACACAATCAGTGGATTGAAATTTATAGGCAGCGGTTTGCGGTCTCGAAGGTAGATGTCAAACCAGTAGTCGGAAATGTAACTGGTATGTTTATTAGCTTTATCTTTAGCAATAAGTTTCTCCTGTAAGGCTTTACCCTCATTATTAACAAAGTTGCCTGTTCGTTTTGTCGCTGCGTTAAATTGATCATCAGTTAAAAGAGGCCGCAATGATCTGAGATAACGGTCAGAACTTTTATTCAACTCTGGAATGGGTAGTCTTGGTAAAGATTTTTGAAAGTGCATTGTCGGTACCTTACTTCTTTGTAAATATTGATAGTTGACATCTCGTATTGTTTTTGATCTGCTGGCAAAGCTTCTTAGCGTTATGTTTTTTAAATATAGGTTTTTATTTATACAATTATTTAGAGCATACATTTTAAAGACAACTAAATCACTTGTATGATTTGCACACACTACTAAGAGACTTCGTTTGAACTGTTTAACTTATGGACTTAACCAAAAAGGTGTTTTATATTGATTAAATAAATTAAAAATACAAAAAAAACTACAAAACAGCATTAAATAATATAAACGAACTAAAGTGAAGTGAACTTTGATTCGATTCGATTCGACTGACAGAACAGTATATAAAAAGTACTGTCCTACTGGCTTTACACTCGTTATTCGATTTTCGAAGTTCGTGTCAAGCCATTTCGCTCACACTAATAGGCATTCAATTAAGAGTGAGAGAGATGGTATGATACGAAGTTCGCAAATCGTATTTCGGAGTAGCCCCACTGTCGACTGTGTGTGTGTCGATTCTTGGTGAGTTTGACATTGACATTTTACAAAAAGAAATGTATTTTTTTACGTACGAAGAGCAGAATAGACAAAGGTATCAAAGCGTATAAAGCATGTGCTCTTAATCGAAAATAATTTTCCTAAGCTTAAAGAAATGAAATAAAGAAATTAATGTGGAAGTAGCTAGAACAAAAGAGTAAAACCAAAATAAGCTGCTACCTTAGGCTCGTAAGGGATAAAGACGTGATTTGTGTATGTATGTACAAGTAGCAAACTGCATTATTTCAGTAACTAAAATATAGTAGTAGGGGAGTCCGCGTTACTAAATTAAATGTGGATTATTTACTGTAGGTAGTCGTTGGGAGCTATCGGATTTCGGAAATTGGATGATATATGTAGTATATTATCATCTGACATAATTTTTACCGCAGTTTGTTTTTCAAACACGAATAAAGGAATTATATATAACTAGCTTCTGCCCGCGACTTCGTCTGCATCCTTCCTCTTGAATCACTCTATCTATTAAAAAAAACCGCATCAAAATCCGTTGCGTAGTTTTGAAGATATAAGCATACATAGGGACAGAGAAAGCGACTTTGTTTTATACTATGTAGTGATAGTGATAAACAACTAAGGGAATTTCTGAGGTAATAAATAATGTTTAATCAAAGCCAATTATACCGTTTTAAAAACATCTAATTTTC
Source organism: Pandemis corylana (assembly GCA_949127965.1). Taxonomy (NCBI): domain Eukaryota; kingdom Metazoa; phylum Arthropoda; class Insecta; order Lepidoptera; family Tortricidae; genus Pandemis; species Pandemis corylana. The sequence continues at coordinate 7,719,720 of OX421858.1, read as the reverse complement.
ACTGTTATCGGAATTTCCATTTCATTTAGCTTGCTGATTTATTCTGTCTATTGCTCCCAATCACGGTGCCTTGTTTTTCAGCTTCTTGTATAGCAGAGAATATGGCGCCGGAGTGAACTTTCTTCAGAATTCTCTTATCATGGAAGGGGTGTGTGTGAGCAGAAATCCTGTAGACAAGTAAGCAATAAAACTACAGTACGAATTAAAAGGGAATACCACTGTTCCTGTCACATTTTTTGACATAAAATCCTCAAATATTACAACAAACTTTGTATGACTTTTATGGACTTCTAAGATCCGCTTTCTACTATTTATGCATTACAGTACTTTAACTGACCAGTATTAAAGACCAAAGCAAGAAAAATGCATGCACATCATATTGTCATGTCGATTGTAAAATATTTATTCCATCTTATGCTTCAAGGTTTCTACAACAATATAGCCTACCAGTCGTTGACATCTACAAGCACAGTTAACATATTTTTTTCCTTCTTACCTTTGAATAACATTATCATCTTTAGTAACCACATGTGCCGGACACTTGATTGATGTGACATAATCAACGCACCGCCATTGCCTACTGTTGTTCCGATTCGTGTGCTTCAGATAGTACACAAACCTGTTCAGTATCATTTGTAAAGATCCCTGGTTTGAAACTGTGTACTGCATCGTTGGTTGGGCTGGGAACAAAATAACAGTATTTTAAAAAATCATTGAAATAAAACGATATCAAAATTGCTTTGAAAGTTAACAAGACTAGCTGATAATCTCTGTCAGAACGGTAACTTTAAGAGAGAGGGGTAAGAGTTTATTTTACGTGAGCGACATAAAACGTCACATGATTTATACTAATGTTTGAAGTTATTAAAAATCTTACATTTATGGTCATTTACATCTAGAATACAGTCTTCAGTCTTTGTTATTACACTATCTTCCTCCTGCATAGTCTCCATGAAGGAATGATCAACTGAATGTACATGTTCTATGGTGGATAGTATAGAAGAAACCTCTTCTTTATCATCATAATTCCTGAAAAATAACAATAAGCTTCGGTCAGATCAACCACACGCAGCTGAACTTTTGTGCAACTTTGTGTTGTATGCAATTTATAAAAGCCAGTTTAGACTAGACTTCTAGGTAAGAAAACATTGTAGCACATAAAAAGTAACTAATAATATAAGCAAAAATTAAAATTTAATGCTGAGCTTATGCCACACCATTGCCCTAATTCTACCCTTAATTAATCAATTTCTTACATATTCCTGTGCGAGTATGATTGGAACTTTACATCTTTGTCCTTGTGATCTGTGATCTCGAAGAAGCAAACATCATCTTCCTCATTCTGTGATCGCACGCTGGAGGGGCATTGAACAGTGTTGTGGTCAACAAATGACTGGTTGATTTTCTAGAAAAAAATATTATTATTATTAAGTAAAATACCGGTATCTGGCACCCAAGTATACTTAGTTTAGTTTGATGAGAACAGAGAGGTATTGGCTGATGTGAGCCTGTTTAACAGGGCAGTGAACATAACATTGAGTTGTCTGCTATCAGAAGACACAGCGCAAATATACAGGGTCATCAAGCACTCCTTTACTGCCAGAGAATTTGGAGGGGGAGTGTTTGAGGAATTTACCTCACAAGACCACCAATAATGCTGGCGTAGTCACACAGGTGCCCTTAAGCCTAGTATATAATGAAAAAATTAAACAAAACATCACTTAGTATAGTATCTATCTATAGTAACTAGCTCTTCCAGTGGGCCACTGCTATTTGTCAATATTAACATTTTCTAGAGACAAAAGTGATGAATACCATTTCTTCTAATCCTTTGATACGAAGTTCTCTTCCCGCTTCAATTAGCTGATCCAAGTTTTCACTGCTCACAATCACCTCTCCAGTGTATATGTATTCCAATATTGAACACAGTGTAGAATATGATATTCGCTGAAAATATGATACAGCATGTTAAGATAACAATTAAAAAATACTAAAAAAAAACTCAAATTAAAAGCTACCCTATTTCTGATTTAACACTTCCGCAAGGACAGTGAGTGTTAGCTGGTATATGAGATAAATTATTAAAGAAAATAGTTTTTTTAACATAAATCTTAAGACCAAAACCCACTTCATTAACTATCCAAATGATGTAAGCATAGACAAGATTTTTAAAACGGGTAAAAGCATGTTAGGCAAGGTAGTCAACATACATTCAAGAATATGATTGGGTGAGTGCACTGTGCTGATGTGATGAGCTCCTTAATGTAGGGACTGGCAAGGGCTATGATTATCTGATGCACTTTTACGGAATGCCCGTCTGCCGCCAGCGTCATGTCTACGAATTCACCATTCTGGAAAACATAATATCATCACTATAAGCGCTTGTAAAGACGTGGAAGATTGATTGTTGTTTAAATGTTATATTTATCATAATCAAGCATATATATATTTTTTCAAATATATTTGATAACTGTTATCTTTTTTTGTTTAACATGGTTTTAGCAGGTGTTAAAACAAGTAACGCTTTCGAGTAAATCTATTGAAAAGTCCCATGTTTAATATAAAACTGAAAATGTAATCCCCAGTACCTGTTGTAAATAACTTAAACCGTTGCAAATATTCTTCTTGTGTGCGTCCCATGATAACGCGAACTGTGTCTGTGTCATCACTAATTTGTTAAATTTTATTGGAAGAAATATTTTATATTACTCACAAACAAAATAACACTTTTATTTTGATTGTCGACTTGACACTTTTATACTTTTTCGTACAAGCGCATAATGCTCGAAATCATGGAACGGAATCCAGCGTTTTTAGACGGTGTTGCCTGTTCCTTCCTCATTGGTGTTGCCTGGCCAAACTCATGGGTTCCATAATTTTACATGGAACCCTTAATATTTCATGTGCGTGTGCCTTATTATAATAAATATATCATGTTTTATTCTACACTGAAAAGATAATGGAAACTAAGCCTATACAGACAAGTCTGACGTTGGATAATATTATTTTATCACTATCACTACATAGTATAAAACAAAGTCGCTTTCTCTGTCCCTATGCTACGCTTGTATCTTCAAAACTACACAACGGATTTTGATGCGGGTTTTTTTATTAGATAGTGATTCAAGAGGAAGGTTTTTATGTATAATTCTACGCAGACGAAGTCGCGGGCAGAAGCTAGTCATAAATATAACTCATCACAATTTAGCCGTATTAGTCTATGTCAGCTTCACATAGCTTCAGTTAAGCGATAGATGGCTTGGCTTAATAATTACCGTAATAATCATTCGACACTTTCAAAAATCGTAATACTCGTTTTATTTAGGTTTCCTTTTGGTGTAAGTTAAGTAGATAATTATATATGCCAAATTGCTACAATGATGGCGGTCAATTTTGAGTGCTAGCGACTGAACTTCCCTTATTTACCTTGGTAAAATTATTCACTATAATTATGCAATAAATAAATAAAAAGTAGGTATTGAAACAAACCAACGATTCTTACATTTAATTTATTTCAGCTATTTATTTGATTGAAACACCTTTTTGCGTCAAAGTATTATCTTCATAAGTTTCCAAAACATGAGCCAAATGTTCGTTGTCTCTTGGCTTTTTGAACTGTCTTTTCTTTTGTGACGCCTTCTTTCTCTTAGGCGCAAGTGGCTTCCTAGGACCATGGTCTTGCATTGATTTGATGCCTTGTTTTTCTAAGTACTCTTCGATTTTTGCGTCATCCATAGCATCAACAGCAGTTGCTCGCCATAATTTTACGAATTCATCATCAACCTGAAAATAAATTTTAATATCAGTTGGTAACAATTTATGAATTTCTGTGGCTTTAATGCCAAACGAAATAGTTATTGTATCTATCTTAAAATTATGATCTTACATCTAAAGTAGCGGTCTTATCATTATAGAATAATATCTTCTTTTTGTCAGTTGGTCTGGTTATATACAATATCTCTTGTGCTAGGCTTTTGAGAGCTCTGTCACAGTGGGGAAGAGATTCTTGAACATCCTCTAGTAAAATACCTCCCAATCCTTTCAAATCTTGTTGTTTAAGTAATCTGAAAGAGAAAACACAACATTATTCTAGATGTAATAGGTACTTGTATACATATTGCTTCTCACATAAAGGCACATGAACAGGCTGCTTAAATTGTGTTAATAATGGAAGTAAGAGTGGGGTAGAAATTAAATTCAAACATTTGATATTTTTTTCTTACCTGAGCAAGGATTTCTTATCCTTTATTTTGTATACTGGTTTGAAATTGTATTTATTATCCATTGTGCACTCTATTTTTGGATTATTTTGTAAAGCCTCTGTTTGAAGCCACTGCAAAAAGATGAGCATATTCAAAACAACTTCATTGGTCTATCAGATATTCATGGCAATAATAATAAAACTATATAAGTCAGTTTACCTGTTTAACTTTGTTTCCTACATCCAACTGGTTGGTTTCATCCAAAACTTCATCTAATGTCAGCGGATGGTCATCTCCATCCTGGTGACGGGCTCTCATGTGCCGCACAATACGGGCCAGTACCCCAAAACGGTATGATGAACTACCAGACATAGTCTTGTAACTGTAATAGAAAGTTATAGGGTGATTTTTTTATTCTAACTACAGATTGTTTTGTGTGTTATAATCAGCTATGGCACAACAGTTTGATAACATCTAACTTATAGGTACAAGGGATTGTCATAATTTTTGTTAGTTAAATTAATTGTTGCATTTGGGCTGGCATAACTGGAAAGATAGGTGAAACAATAGCTAGAGGTACCTGAACAAATTGTGAGGTCTTATACATAACCATATAATGACATACACTTCAGAGATGGGAGTTACATACTTTGTGGAGTCCAGCTTCGGTGCTGAGCTAGCCGAGCTAGATGATGATGATTTTGACTTCTTTTTGCTGTCATCTTTGGAGTGTGATGAATCATCTCTTCTCTTTTTCTCGACACTACAAAATAAAATAGTTTATAGTAAACACTAAAAACAACAAAGTAATAGTATGATTTCATGAGTAACTGCTTAAATTACTTAAGTATGCATGGAATTTTGCAAAGTTTTCTTTATACACAATTTCAATGCTACACATTACAATGCTTACATTAACAGGACACAAACAATCTAGAAAGTATTTCCCAAGCAATTTCTGCCGAAAACTGGCCTTGAGCTGCTCATCAATATTTTGTGATGCGAGCGTGCGGGTGCGAGGGAGAGAAAGTAATTGGCTAGTTGACTGGCGCGGAGCCGGAGACTAGTCGGCCAGTATCCAAGTATGTCGCGAACGCGTACCTGGGTGTCGCAAGTGCCTTTTTCTTGAAAGCCTCACGTTCCCGTAGCAGAGCCGGATCCATATTTTTGAAGGACTTATTCTACGATCCTATAAGAAGTAAGAATGAAATTTACATTTATTATTTTATGTTTAAATTAGCTATTGTCTTCTCGTAATGGTTTTTGTGTAGCCTTTTGACAAGTTTACAAATTGGAATGACGTTTGTTTGACTTTGACATTCGACACTGTGTTGCTAGTTTATAAAAAAACTACCAAATATGTTATTTTTTAAATAGTGTTGTAGGTAGAGTCACGTAGAGTCGAAAATATTTTGCAGTAGACAAACATACAGAGACACAGTTTAGTTGAATAGTAGAATGACACTGACACAATGTAAAACTAGAATACTGCCGCCATAACTTTCAAGGGGGGGAGGGGGGTCTTTGACCATTACCGTACAACGTTGCCGACATTTTGTCACAAGATTTTTAAATAAAAAAATTTACATTGACATTGGCGAAGTTGTCGTCACTATAACGACTTGATACGCCACAAATAAAAGAAGAAGAAGAACTTTCAAGAGGTTGACATACATATTAGCTGGTATGCGGGCTTACAGTATTTAAAGCTTTCTAGCCTTTTGGACTTTTGGAGCTTTTAGTGAGACTTCGGAGTTGTTTATGTATTCGCAGCGACCATAGACGTAACAGCGTTTTTGAAATTTGATGTAGTTTTAGAACTCGCATGCGTGCGTATGTGTTTCTAAAAGCAAAAAATAACTTTGAAAATGGGGCCTGAAATTAAGAATTGAAACCAGAAAGTGGACTCATATAGTTCTTTAGCACAGCACATTTTATTTTACGTTAGGCATAAGTAGGTAGAGTTTAAGAGATAAATGAACAATAGGTAGGTATGTGTGCAAAAATGACTCTTCCCTGCCCTTATCTGCAATCATTTTATAAAGTTTGCAAATCGAAATAAATAAAATTGTTCTGAATTATTCTTGTCCTGTTGTTCGGTCGTAAGATAATACATAAAAATCACGTCTTTATCCCTTACGGAGTAGACAGAGCCTGAGGTAACAAGAACTAAAAGCCACGTTTATAATAATTGTAGGCGTTTAGAGGTGGAAAGTCCCCAGCGTTTCTATTCAAGTTCAAGATTGTTACAGATCCGCTTTGTTCTTGCGGCGAATATGGAGATGTTAATCATATATTTTTTTCTTGTGCACTCTACGATCGGTCTGATTTCATTTCCCAACTCCTGTCTATCCGCATTCCTTTCCCCACATCTATCACTTGTTTACTGTATTATAATAATTACGATGTATATAATATTTTAGTTCCATATTTAGAAAATAATAATATAAAGTTATAATATTAGTCTGCTATGCATATTATTTTTTTTTTACAAATATTTGTATTTAGAAAATAATAATAATAGTTTCTTTGTTAAGCACAAATTAATTTAAATATTTGCATTATTTTTATTTTTGTAACCCAATCCTATCCTATTTTTCCAAATTACCCTAATTTAAATATATTTTTTTTATCCCGATGAGTTTCCCTAACTTTGAGATTGGCTAATCTTTGTATGGCCATAAAAAAAAAAAAAAAAAAAAAGAGGTGGAAAGGGGAATCGAAATAGTGATGGGTCGCTAGCCACGTCACCTATAAAATTATTCCTAAGATTTTTGCCTATTCTTTCCATGGACTTTTACCGTCCGCGCGGTAAGAGAAGCAACTGATACATTGTATGTTTTTCTTTGCTCCCAGACCAGCATGGAAGTTAAAATGGCAGTAAAAGAAATGTATCTATTATTCATTATCTTAAAGTCACCAACGATATCAATACTTTCGGACATTCTTAAACTCACAACCACACATTCTTAGACACTAGCATTATGATTGCACTACGCGCTGGCCACCATTGACCCCAAAATCGTTTAAAGAAAGGTTTTACTTTTATGTTCGTATCGCGAGCATTTGTCTGCAAAGGGGTAAATTGGATACCCTTGGCCTTGTGCTGGTTGTGAATTATGTAAATAAGTTTAGCATTCCTCGTATTTTATGCAAGGCGTTGCTGCGAAACGAACAGGCTGGGAGCATTTGTAGAATTGTATGTAGGTAGAGGTAAAGCATTCAAGTTCGTTATTTTAAGCAACATCTTGAGGGAAATCTCAGATTAATTACAGATACAAACCCGTTGGAGGTTGTTTTGATCTACATAAAATTTCACTTTGTTTTGTTAAAAATGTATTTAAAGTATTATTTTTGGAACTGCTCTCGAAGGAATATTAGGTTGGACCCGTTACCAAACAACATTAACGCGATCTATAAGTAGTTGGAAACAACATTATTTCTTCACGTCGTTAGTAATGTACTTGCTTAGGTAAAATTAATAACGAGGCAATTATCGAAATTCGATAGCCGTTTACGACAAATTTGTCCACTTCGAATGTGATAAATTCATTTAATACACACTAAACTGAAAACCAATTTAAATCATAATGCGGCTACTAACACAAACACATTAACAAGTTTCGAGCTCGTGGCTAGAACAACTTTATAATGCTACTGGAAAAAAAATGAGTTGTAACGATGTCTTTAACGTAAGGTGGTAGAGTCTATATTAGTTTGGATATAGTTGGTTCTTGTGTGATCATGTGTAAAGTAAACAGGTTGAGGTGGTACGGCGAGCGGGAAATTCACATTTTGCTCGATTCGCGCTGCCGTTCAGCCGTGTTTTTCTTTGTTTGTGCTTTGCTTCTATTGCGACAACACTTCGGACATAAGCGGACGTGTGTGAAAGGTACCTATAGTTTGTGTTTATTTTTAAAAATAGACACCCGTGTAATATACTTCCTGTTTTCTGCATGATTCAAAAACGGTGGCAGTTTTAAAAGTAAGCTAAGTGCATGTTACGATCAGCAAGCAAAACAAAACGGTGCCGGCATTACAAATATGTAACGCCGGAATTGTTTGTATTTTTTATGGACAAAGACATTTTTGGGATATTGATCAAACATGTTGCAGGTAGACAAGTACTTTACTTTCGGAAAATATTCTTTAAATAGATCTGTTCATCGTATTTTACCTGATTACTTTTACTAATTCCGCCGGCGGTTCTAATAGAGACCATCAACAATTGTTCTATTTACATCCATTGCGTTGCAACAACGTGGTATTAATTTAAACGGACAATTAAAAGTGCCACGTTTAAGTTTTGTGCTTTTTAAAATTATACAGGACACAAGAAGTGTTAAGATATACGTATTATTTACCCTAACTTTCGAAAATGGAATGGAATAGACTAAGTAATTTTTTCAGTTATTCGACCTACTTGCAACTTTGTTAACAAACTGTTTGACTAAATTTTCACCCGATTCAGAACGATCGATTTAGACCGCCAACGCACCAGCAGTCCTAATAGCACTGTAGGTGTCGTTGAGCGGCGGTGATTGCTTAACATCAGGTGGACCGCATGCCCGTTTGTCGGCTTTAATATATATAAAAAGAACGAGGATTTTTGAAAGAAGAAGACTATTAGGAGCCTCGAGAACTATTTTTGGGTTTTGTAATCCTCATCAAACCGCACTGAACTTAAAAATATGTATCTTTTTACTTTTTTCATTAAGCGTTAAGGCAAAATCTCGGATGGTAGAAGAACCAAAAATTCACAGTTATTAATTAATTTCTAACGCAGAGTATACATGCAGCCAGTCTCCGAAATAATTACAATACTAATCGACCATTCTGTTGTTTTTTTTATCTCGCTATTCTCGATAATTACGCAGGTGTAAAATTAAAATCCGATACGTGGCACAGCCTCCAACGCACTTAACTGGTCATTCATGATATTTATAGGTTAAAATTTCTAACAAGAACAGAAAATTTGGTAAGTAAGTACCAAAAATATAGTTAATTCTGTGAATCGAATCCATGTTCTTGTCAACTCGAGCCTTTGGGCACAATTCTGTAGTGTAAGAAAAAATACGGCTTTTGCAATTTTGATGTTTTTACAATCATTCATTTCACTTGCGACGAATATTTGCAGCGAGTTTGGAGCTATGTTGTAAAATATTGTAAAGTCAAATTTGAACCCAGTCTAGTGATCGGATGAAATTTAAATTACGTATAGATAATGTAGGATGGATGACAATACAAATACTGTCAGGAACAAAGGCTCGTGTTAAAATATTAAAAACTGACTTATTTATGTACTCATTTTAATTCATTCATTCTTTGTATTTATGACAACCGGTCACTTTTAGGTTAGCAACCCTTACTGCCAATGACTCCTGACAACATCAAAATTACTTACATTGGCATTTTGTAAGCTATATTCGTTTTTTTTATGAAAATTAGTAAGTAGGTATGATGTTCCTTTGTGAAAAGTACCTGCCGTTTCCGTAATGTAACAATTACTTACCCATCAGTATGTATTATACACTAGATTACTTGCCTAGTGTTTAATAACCCTCATTTTTTCGTGCCTAAACAGGTTTACAATCATTAACAGCCATATTTGCATAACGTTTAATGTTAATAAGTCCCAAATCATGGGCTCACTAAATTACCAAATTGCAACCTAATTAGTACAAAACTGCGTTCGCGAATCAATTTAAATTATTGTTACCATGCAATTCTAAACCGAAGGTGTAGGGATAATACACTGACGAACAAAATGACTGTACAGTGGTTCATGAAATATTTATGAAAAACTCACAAAAGCTCGCACTCCCTTTAAATTTTCGAAAAGCTTAATCTAAACGAAGCCACAAACTGGCTTACATATAGCCAGTTAAAAGAAAAAACAAAAATTGTTCTAGTCACACGAGCGAATATGATTGCTTGTAATAAATGAATAAGTTTGTACCTCAATGATATTCTTCAGCAAGGTCCAAAATTGCGAAAGAATTGTAATTGTTTATGTTTTATTTATTTTGAATTTTTGTTTAAAAGTGCGTCATGACTGATTGTTATGTTCGAGGCTGTGACTGATAATACTATCAGAGGAAGACTAGAATTGGATACGGTACCGTTTGACTGTTTGAAAGATTCGTGTTGAGAAGATGTCGGAGAGCATTTTTACTATACGGAAGTGTTAAGTTTAAACAGACGTAGGTCCTTACTACAATTGAATTTTTAAGTTGGCCTATACATAAAATTATTGTATAGTATTTCACTTTTTGTAGAGTGACAGACTTTAAAATGATTAGTGGTTTTTCTGTCAACACCCAATTCTGATGCTGTAGTTTCCAAGGTAAACAAACAGGCAAAGATTCGAAACATCATTTAAATCTTTGTCAACGTTTCTAACATCCCCAAAAGTAGTTATTATATGTACAGATTTGAAGATTTCCACTCTATGGGTTAATTCTTGTGGCTTTACCCATACTTAGGCGCTTAAACTGCACAAGAGCCAGCTATAGATGTTTAGATACTTTCTTACAAAGCGTGGCAGGATATGGTGTCAGGGAGTTCGGAAGCGCATTAGTGTGAAGTATCGATTTATAAAAAATTAGCTAGCGTGTCCAACTGCCCGATTCTGTAAGCGAAAGTAGCTTAATAGGTCGGCTGCACAATACAAGAAATTTCTAATAGAAAAATTCATACTTGCATTGGAAGGTATTGCGTACATTTTAGACTAGATCCAGTTCACGTAAACCAATAGTCATTTCTTGAGACAGTCGCTCGCTTCCCCATCTGTGATATAAGTAATTTTTTAGTGAATCATGATTTACATTATTTGGGGTCCATTTCAATAATTAAGTAAATAGTTAAGTGCTTATTGGTTGTCTGGTAGAGATCTCTATTAAGCGATAAGAACGCCTTTTGTCTGCCTTGTTCTTTGTTTCTGTATTGTTTTATACTGATTTGTGGCGTTCAATAAAGAGTATTCGTATTGTATTGTGCAAGTAAGCAGCTCCAGCTGTAGAGCTGTCATGTATGATGTGTATGAGTAGTCATATTAGCTACTTAGGAGATTGGGAAATAATTAATTGATAGCCTATCACGTCGTCGCAATCACTTGTTTGATTAATTACTACTGTAAATTTGTATATTTATTAACTGCTACATGTGCAAAAAAATGGTTTCATAAAATACTGGGGGTGCGAGTCGAGTTACCTCAGCGTGTGATCAAGAGTGCGGTTCGTTTTTGGATTCGTCCGAGGAGAAGAGCAGTGCTTGGTCCGGTGCACCCTGGGCATCGGTTAATGATTTCTGCCCATGCCATTCCTGGCAGATTCTGAGGGATATCCGTTATCCGTTAGCTAAGAGCCCGCCTGGCCCCAGGCGGGGAGGGAGGGGTTGTGTGACCGTGTTCTACCGCACAACGTTGCCGACATATTTGTCACAAGATTTTTGAATACTCATTACAAATCATCGCATCGATCGAAGGGGGCCATATTCAAAAAAAGAAGGAAGAAAATACTGGAGGTCGATTTTCGAAATCACATCACTCGAATAAAAGAAGAAAAAAAAACTGCATCGCACCAGAACTAGCTCAATTTCAGGTTCCTGTTTCTGGTTTTTATCTAGTTTGAAACCTGAGGTTTCGGAGGAGGTAAATTATAGATGATCTTTCTTCTTGTGAATTGTGACCTTTTTTATCATGGTTAAGTCGACACGTTCCATTGTGTGCACTTGTTGACATATTGATGGGCATATGGAGTAAGATATTCCCTCTTTGGAGGTGACATATCATACAGCTGTCACTTTTGAATGGCACAATGGCATATTGCATCAACTGGAGTACGGTTAAGATATTTATGCTAATTAATTTAATCGATGTCTCATGAGTAGTTTTGGTGCAATCGGAAACTTATAAGGTATATCTAAAAACATATTTCTAAAAATCTTCGGAAAATTCCACAGACGTTACTTTCTAAGAGGCGCGGTTTTTACAAGTTCTTTTGAATGAAAGTTTTGTGGAAATTAAGGATTCACGAAAATATCGCGTTGCGCTCGCACCAGGATGTTGTACAGTTGGGTTCTCTAATAGTGCCGTATCTATATAGTTAACTTTTAGACAATACATGCATGGTTCGTATTTGGATATTTTTGAACGGTTGGCTGCATAGATATTGGAGAACTAGCTGTAAGAAAGATATTGGTGTTCCTAGAACTTAGAATAAAATTGTATTTGTGATACCATTTAAAAACTTACACATGTATCTTTTGTTACAGGTTACAATGTGGCTAGATAGGTTTTACGTATTATGCGCTATCTACATAGCGTTTGTGATAAAATGGTAAGTCAAGTTTTATGAATTTTCCTAACCAGATTATAAATTAATGAAACAAGAGATAGAAATAGTCGGAGTTTAACTCCATCCTATATACGTCCCACTGCTGGGCACAGGCCTCCTCTCAGAACGAGAGGGCTTGGGTTATAGTTCCCACGCGGACCCGATTGGGAACTTCACACACACCATTGAATTGGTTCGCAGAAGTGTGCGGGATTCCTCACGATGTTTCCCTCGCTGAAAGCTCATGGTAAATTTTAAATTTAATTTCGAACATAAGGTCCGAAAATCTCAGGGGTGCGGGTCTGGGATTCGAACCTACGACCCTCTGCTCGAGAGGCCACAGGTCAAACACTAGGCTACCACGACAGGAGTGTTAATAATGTTTTTAAGCAGTCTCCATTCTTTAAAAAGTATGTGAAAGAACATATTTTTTGCAATCCATTTACAGAAACCGGTAATGCAAATAAATGTTCACTGTGATTTACTCATATACAACTCATACATACATGCATACATACACAAATCACGTCTATTATCCTTTACGGGGTGGACGGAGCCTTAGGTAGCGAGACCTAAAGGCCACGTTTAGTATGATTGTGGGCGTATAGGTGGAAAGGGGATTCAAAATAGTGATGGGTTGCTAACTTGATTCGGATGAAGATTTTCGCCCATTCCCTCGATGGCCTTTTACCATCTGCGCGGGAAGAGAAGCAGCTAGTATTCTATATACAACTCGAAACTTAATACCTAATTAATTGAATTAATTTAAATTCTTGTTTGTAATGCAGACACAAGATCTTCGTGACGGGATACAAACAAAGCAGAATTTCACGTATTCGCTGAACAATGGGTGCATTGTCCGTTTTATTGAGATCACGATTCGAGATGTCTTAAACTGATCAATCATTACTTTAATCACACTCTTGCAAAAATTATGTATTCGGCATTTAAAGTTTGAATGCTGTCGATTCATGTGACCTATTCGATTTGAATAAATCGCCTCACTTCTCCGTGAAAACCGTGCTAATTTTAGAAATCACGGGCTATAAACAGTTGCTTTTGTAAATATATCGGCCTTTCTACATGATTCCGTGCAAAAACTGAATCATTTCCTATTCCTTACCTGTGATATTATACATATAGTTAATTCAGTATGCTCTCCCATTGTACGATTAAATACTTACGCCCATTACATTTCGATTTTATTTCGACGACCGGATGGCCCAGTCGTTAGAGAACCTGACTATGAAGCTTGAGGTCCCGGGTTCGATCCCCGGTCGGGGCAGATATTTGTATGAAAATACGAATGTTTGTTCTCGAGTCTTGGATGTTTAATATGTATTTAAGTATGTATTTATCTATATAAGTATGTTTATCCGTTGTTTAGTGCCCATATTACAAGCTTTGCTTAGTTTGGGGCTAGGTTAATTGGTGTCAACTGTCCCAAGATATTATTATTATTATTTGAAAACCTTGAAAATCTTAATGAATAGAAGACTGTTTTATCAACCTCGTGTCAAGTCTGTGCACCTAGAACTCGAAAGTTAAAATTTTGCAGGTCCCCTATTATAATATAGACAAGTTTAGCAATGAGCGAAAACTAGTATCTTTTATATTACATACCTACCTACATACATACATATATCACGTCTTTATCTCTTACGGGGTAGACAGCGCCTAAGGTAACAAAACCATAAGGCCACGTTCAGCATGATTAAGGGCGTATAGCGGAAAGGGAAATCAGACTAGTGATGGGTTGCTAGCCGCATCGCCTGTAACATGATTCCTAAGATTTTTGGCCATTCCCTCGGTGGGCTTTTACCATCTGCGCGGGGAGAGAAGCAACTGGTAAAGCAGCGTGGAAGAATTATATATTATGAGAAGGTTAATGCAAGTTGGCCACTCATTATGCATGACACATTATGATATGCAACGCAACGCATATTAGGTATGCATATAAGAGGAATATCGAAAGCCCTATCGATATCGACTTGTAAATGATTCAAAGAATGAAGTAGGTAGCTAATACTGTTGTTGATTGTAAAATTAGCTTCATTCCAAACCCAAATGACTGATGATTGACCCAGTAATACCTAATTGCTCGCAAGATGATCGTTTAACGTCATGGAGGATCACTTAATGATAACAACGTGCTTATGTCCGTAAATAAGATTAGCTACAATTTATCTATCATTAAATTTGTTGACAATATAATAGGTATAGGTTAATTTCTTTGTGTTGAAAATCAGAACCCATACTCGACGGAAATCCGTATATTTGATGGCATCTTTGACACACATTGGCGTTATTTCAGCCTTGCGGCCGAGGGGGTCGATTATAAATGGGCGTGCGACAACGGCAAATGCCTGAAGGCACGCAATGACCCCAAAAACAAAGACCCCGCCCTTTGTCTGGAGGCCTGCAAAATGTTCTGCAACGAATATGGTAAGCGCTTTGGCCTTTTCTTTTTTCAGCGTTATGATAAGGATAGATAATTATATTACGGTAGAAAGTATTAGTAAACAGCTATTGTTATGGCGGAAATTTACTTTCCGCGCTCTTTTTTATAGATGCATCGCGTTAAGAAACCGATTAAATTGGTATGCGCTCAGGTTTTAGATACGAAGAAAATCTCTGTTACTTAATTGGAATAATTAATAAGTAAAATCTAGATATCATAATAAAACCAACTTGAAGAACAAAAGGTACACGCTGGTTAAAGCTATATCAAAATCAGTACTCTAGTTGTCGAGTTTGACGTAATCAAACAGAGAGACAGAAGCCACTGGAGACTTTATTGTTAATATGTATAGATTTTTTAATAGTTTTGCTTAACGCAAAAATTATGTGCAACACTTAACTATCTTTGGTATGCATATTCAGCTATGTCATTAGTAAGCAGTAGAAACGAATAAAAATTGTAATCCCTGTCGCGACATTTTATGGAAAACCAAACTTAATAACTAGCTCTACATGTTGAGCGCGATCCAGGTGCATGTTCAAAAATATCTCAACTCTATCTTCAAGGATGTTCTGGAGTAACTAGATCTTTAATCAACTTCTACCCCACCCCAAGGTATAATGTATATGTGTTTAACGTTGAATTTTAACCTTTTGCTGCTGTTGAAACTACCTATTTTGCATACTCATTTGTTTAATATTTCTTTCCACTTGAGGTTTATTAACATTTGCAGGTCTCCTTTGGCCAAGGCCTACCGGCGAGACGGAACTGGGTAATTTTCTATCCAAGATCAATATGGACAGCATTGACATTCAGATAGAGAAGCCAGGAAGAACTGATGACTTGATGCAGGCGGCAGCTGAGGTATGGATAAAAACACTTTCCTTCTTCTTTGTCCAACCCTCTACCCAGTTTAGAGGATTGATTAGTAGGTACAGTGCTTCGTAAAAAGCGGAGCAAAGTTAACTCTGCCTCCCTAGGGAGGCTCTACTTTAATTACGTAGCGTAAGATTAAGATTTGTTTTTGAAACTATTGTCTATTTTTTTATTTCGCAGACTAAAATGAGAACCACAAATGACAAACGTAAAAATAATGTGACCAGCTTAAAATAAACAGTGCTGATCTTTGATTTCGGTTTGTGAATAACCGATAAATATTAAATTATTTTTAGTTTCAAAATCGTTATTTTAGGTAATGCTCAACGAAAATATACAATAACAACGAAAATATATTATTATTAGACACTCAAACATAAAAAAATAACACCGTATCGTCGACCCGACGCAACGCCACTTTGTTTTAGGTAATCGTTACTTTACATGAGTAGGTACCTAAGTTGGTGAATTTTAAGCTATATGATACGTTAGCTTCGAAGTAATTGTTAATCTTACAATAAAATCGACTTTAAATTTAGACCTGGATACAAAATTTCTCTATGCTTCAAAAGGGTGACATTTTTGTCTAAACTAAGTATTCTACCTTTTTTTAATACCTTTCCTAGAGTACCCTTTTGGCACGTCACGGATATCCATTTACTGTGTTACAGGCACTTCATCAACAAACTTAAGTATCTACCTCTAGTTTATTTTCGGTTAGTACCGGTTGTAGCTTATCACTATTTGTAAAACGTAAAAAACAGGCAACACATGAAAAGTCATTTTAGTCTGCAGGATAAAAAAATAGACAAGTTAATACAATTTATCAATATCAGCTCTTTTACGATCAACAATTACCAGTGTCATTCCAGTAAACTACTAATAACAAAGTACCTACTTAATTATTTTACGACCTGTCGCAATTCCAGCGATATTCGTTATTTATTAGTAATGTAAGGTAAATTTACCTACGCAGGTTTAAGTTTTAAAGATAATTTTTGTAAAAGGCTATTGACTTAGAAACTTCATACAGACCATAAGTATCGTGGCCTCTATACTCGCCCATAAGTACCTACACCCTTGACTTGTCTATACTGGGCGAAACCAATGGCTTGCTATAAACTGACTAGAGGCTGTTGTTATGTTATAACCAATTTTATAGATCCATGCATCAGAAACTCAACTGCCTTGACAACGAAGACATTTTGATTTTCTCGCTTTCCGTGCTATTTGCGTTCTAGCATGTTATTACGTCATACCTCTAATACGAGCACCTCAAATTTTGCAACGAATGATTGCTTTTAAAACCTATCCAAGCCCGCTAGGTACTTACCTTAGTGCTCCATGTTCTAATTATAAAAAAATGAAAATCGAAGGGTACCGGGCGCGCCCCTCATGTGTAACGTGTTTATTTCATTGATTTTACTCGCTCTTAAGGTTTTTTTCTGCGTTTTAGATTCTAGTTTTAATAGTAATAGACACATTGGTACTTTGTCGCAGTCTCTACCGTATACAATAAAGTACCTGATTCAACAGTCAGCAGTACATAAGGGTCGAAACTTACCTAAACACTTGAATGTGTTATTCAAGGGACTCTGAAATGTGGAATTAGAGTTTATTTTCAGAGATTCAAAAAGAACGTAGCCCTGTCGATTCCTGAAGGAGCGGTGGCCAAACCCACTGGCAAAACTCTGCTTGTGCATCTTGTCAACCAGGAACCAGATAACAGAGGTGGGTATAATTGTGGTGGCAAAATGACTTTGGTTCTTAAGGCGAAGGTTAGATATTCAGTAGGTAATTAATGACTGTTGTCAATCAACGTGATAAATACTGAAGGGCGACATTCTGTTGACATAATCAGGGTAAGTGAACAGGCAAAGGGAGATATTAATGTTGTCTCGTCCGTACTTCATGTTACCTCGCGTAGTTCAGATGTAGACGGATTTATAATGGGTACGAAAAGTAAAGCTTACGTGCCTAAGAAGTACTCTTTGCTGTTTATCAAAAAGTGAAACATACATACATACATACACAAATCACGTCTTTATCCCTTACGGGGTAGACAGAGCCTAAGGTAACAAAAAGTGAAAACTTATATGACGCACAAGTGGCTTCACAGGACGTTACAAAAATCGTTACGAATGTAAACAAAAGGCGTTTAAGTTATTCATATATTTTTTAATATCTAATGAAAAAATTACACAAAAAGCTATTGTCAACTTTACCTTTAGTTCCGATGCTGTATACTAAGTTAAGGGCGTGTTTTCATTGTTGTGGAAGAGAGACAAAATCGGCCAATCACATCATTGAACGGATCATTGAACTTCCGAAGTGAAAAATTCGGAGTTTGCTTCTTGTCGTTCTGATTGTTTCATTATGTGATTTTACAACTTTGCAAGAGCCTCCGCGCCGTATGAAGCGTATCCATAGAGCCAACAACTTTATAGAGTGGAAATATCAAACAATTCATTTGAGATAAAATTAAGCCAAGCCGAATTTGGGGATTACTGTACTCTGATTGGCTGAAATAAAATACAAGCAGGTCAATAGGGTCGATAAAGCAGCTATATGATCGATATGGATACTTACCCCCTTATTCATAAACGTTCTGTAGGCCTCTACTAACTTAGCAATCGTTTGTCCTTATCTGTCACTTTGACATTTACCTTTCACAGATAAAGACAAACGATTGCTAAGTTAGCAGAAGCCTATAGAACGTTTATGAATAAGGGGGTTAATGTCTAGTCGTTGTGTTGCATAGTCAATGAAACTCAATTAATATTTATTAAAACCAAAAAGCAAGTATACATATAATCAATCCTCATTACTTTAAATGGTTTCGTTCCATGCACGAGAAGAATGAAAATCTACCGCGAAAAATTTGTGTTAGTGGAAATAAACTAATGTATTGCCATAACGATCGTCGCGTCTAATGTTGTTCATCCTAATCCTAGGAATATCTTAAACGCTTTGTATGTATAGCACCATTTGGGATCAATGCCCTCTTTACAAGCTTATGTATCTGCTGACGTTAATCCAAATGGAACTATATCACTAAACGATCTCAAAACATACGTGTCCGACCGGTTCTCAAGCCGCGACAAAGGATGTTGAACTTAAGTCAATAACATCGTCCCAAAACGTTTAGGCATCCCAAGAAGTTTATACAGAATTGGCATACGAATCTGGTTTACATAGTATTATGGAACTTGAAATATAAAATTGAAGAGAAGAGCAAATTACCCGATAGAGTGAAAATGTAAAATTAATCCCACCAAAAACATTCTGTAAAACACTAGCCAAGTCTCGATGGAGCTGCTTGTTTATCTCTAAAAAGTAATGAAATCTAGACAAAGTCGTTCCAAGTCTAAGGTTGCTTACTGCGATTTCTTTATTATTATAGTTAATGTTGTGTGACTTGGCCGTTGAAGGGTACACAAGGGTACAAAACCAGGTTCATTTTCCATCGTCAATGGGTAGCGGCACTGGCGACAGATTGGTGCAATGGTGTCATGGAGCACCTGGTTTTGTACCCTTGTTTACCCTTCAACGGCCAAGTCACACAACATTAACTATTATAATGGAAAGTGGTGTAAAATTTGTAGATAGAAGAAATTGTAACGTTTCAACCAATACACGCAATTTTACCTATTTCAAATGATTATTTCGAGTGAAATGCTTCCAAACATCGAGTCACAGATTCGTATGTGAATTTGTGTTTAATTGATTCATTTACTCATCATCATAATGGGGTTAACCTTTTCGCCACCGTTTACTTGATATAAAGTCAGCACTGTTAAATTAAACCTTAATTTTACAAGACAAAGTTGACAGTTGCGAGTGACGCTAGAGCTGCTTGACGGCGAAGAGGTTATGGAACCATTTGAACCCCTATTGGTTTTAGGATAATTTTTGTCACATCCTGCAGAGAGAACGCATTTTTGATTAACAAACTCATATAACAATTTAAAATATGTTTTAGATTTCTCCCTGGATATGAATGAGAATTACACTATAAAGATCTCTGGAGCCAGCGACAAAGTGAACGCTACCATCACTGGAGGATCTTTCTTTGGAGTCCGCCACGGCCTAGAAACACTATCGCAACTGATTCTGTACGACGATATCAGGGAACTTCTTTTGGTAAGAATTATTGGGTCAATGGCTGACAGCACATCTTATCTATCTGATATAATATCTATTCAAGTGCCGTTAGGTTGCCTCTAATCAGATCAACCAGCAACATAACAAAGCTTGAGCAATTACATTATCGAATTACAAATGAACTGAGTGAGATGTGGTTGATTCTTTACATCTTCTCTTCCGCCGTATTGGAAGCCCACCCGTAGTAATATTAATCCTAATTATTTTAATCTAACACGCCTTATTTCTAAACTAGCTTCTGTCCGCGACTTCGTTCGCGTAGAATTAGATTGAAGAACTAATGTTGATAGTTATATTCTGCAATAATTATTTCCCTCTTCTAAATTAACAAGTCATGTACTTAGGTCCTTTTTTTTTGTAAGTCTTTTATCGCCATTTCGCAGGAACTTTAATTTTTTTTTGGGATAAAAACTATCCTATGTCCTTCCCCGGGACTAAAACTATTCCTAGTTACACCAAATTGCAAGTAAATCGGTTCAGTGGTTCGAGCCTATGATCTTGTTCGTAGCAAAAATAATCTGCTGCGAAAAACGGGTTTGCTTGCTTGTATTAAGAAAAAACTTTCGGAACAGGTGTTACTCGAATAAATTGCATCACTACTTAAAAAAAGCAACCTTACCAAGTTAAGTGAAACTATCATTGTGATAATTTTCGTTACTGACTTGAGGTTATGACCTTTTTTTAAAATAGTGACGATTTGTGTCTTATTTAAGACTGAAACATAATTTTTCAGATCGTAAGAGATGTCAGTATCGTCGATAAACCCGTCTATCCATACCGTGGAATACTCTTGGACACGGCAAGGAACTATTACTCCATTGATTCTATCAAGAAGACTATAGGCAAGTAACCTAGTTTTTCGTAAGTATTTTACCCTCGCCTCACTCCGCCCTTAAAGATTAAAATTAAAATCCACACACAATTAAATAAAAAAGGATAATTTGACTCCATACTGGTACATAAAGCCTTTCTATCAATACAATACTTTTATCTTCTTTTGTTTTCTAATCACTTCTCTGCATGGCATCCAGCGGCCGCTTCATTCGCTAATAGCTTACGTACTCCAGCAATTGTAGGTATAACGGTTTGTTTTTCTTCACAGATGCAATGGCTGCTGTTAAGCTGAACACCTTCCATTGGCATATTACGGACAGCCAGAGCTTCCCCTTCGTATCACAGAGGAGACCGAATCTCTCCAAGTATGGAGCCTACACCCCTGCAAAGGTATTGCTAGTGTGCTCTTGGGACAATGAACAATTTATACTTTTTGAATGTTGGTAATCATCGACTATAACCATTTCCAGTTGTTTCTCTCCAGCAAGCCATTTAAAAGCGTGCAAGCTAATCAAGCAGTGAATGAAAGCAAGACAAAATCAGTGAATTCTCCAACTCTTTGTTAGTTTATTATAAATTAACTAGCTTCTGCCCGTGAGTTCGATTCGACTATCTATTAAAAAACCGCATCAAAATCCGTTGCGTATTTTTAAAGATCTAAGCATACATAGGGACAGACAGATAGCGGAAAGCGACTTTGTTTTAGACTATGTAGTGATTTACCACTCATAGACTTCCTCGCTGCGGCGACCCGAATGCTACTTTTCCCCCTTGTGGCCCTCTGTCTGAGGGGAACCGCCTCAGCACACCGAAAATATTAAGTATCCGACTCATATTTCTATTAAAGGTTTCGGAAACAAATGGAATTATGAACGTTTTGACAGTCTGTTCCTACATTTTCATTTGTTTTATTTTCAGATTTACACTAAAGCGGCAATCAGCGACGTGGTCCAATTCGGTCTGGAGCGCGGTGTGCGGGTGCTTCCAGAGTTTGACGCGCCTGCGCATGTGGGCGAAGGATGGCAAGACACTGACCTCACCGTCTGTTTCAAAGTAAGATTTATTACCAACGGCAACTATATTCATTCGTTACACTAGGTGCTGGAAGCGCAGATCATCCTACAGGTGTATCTTTATTACGAGTAGGTGTGCATATGGATTAGTACTTAGAAATTACAGTTAGAAAGAGACTTGACTTCTTCCATGCTGGTTTGGGAGGAAAGAAAAAACATAGAATGTACCAGCTGCTTCTCTTACCGCGCAGATAGTAAAAGCCCATCGAGGGAATGATTTCATCACAATTTTGATTCCCCTTTCCACCTATACGCTCGCAATCTCCCTAAACATGGCCTTTAAGGTCTTGTTACCCTGGGCTCTGTCTACCCCGATAGGGATAAAGGTGTGATTAATATGTATTGTTTGTGTATGTATGTAAAAGACTAAAAGTGGGGGTAGGTCATTTATATCAGGAACGACGAGGTTCCCTAATGTTGACATTGGACCGTTACGGCTCGGTAAAGATTGTTAACTCGTAAATGGCCGCGAGGTAAGGGTTTTCTCTGTTCATAGTGTTCATTGCTGCTAGTGCCAGGTAACCATTGTGTGGTGTGCGTCTTGAACAGGCAATGAACATGTTCCCCTTTTTTTTGTTAGGCGGAGCCTTGGGCGTCGTATTGTGTGGAACCACCATGCGGCCAGCTGAATCCTACCAGAGATGAACTGTACGATGTTTTAGAAGATATCTACACAGATATGGCCGGTAAGACAACTTCAGATTCTTCAGAAGAAAAACATCTAGTAATGGCACTTCAAATTTTCATAGTGTTCACTTATGCTATTGCCACTGTGACAACAAAAATCGTGAAGATGGTTAAAGGACCATAGGTGAACACTGTGAGAATATTAAGTGACTACTTATTTCGATTTGTCACATTATAGGCCTGTGACAACTGGACAGGCATACAGCCGAACCATAGCCCCGTGGGCACCCTTCGGGTAAAGGACTCTAATATAGGTATATTTTTTAATAAAAACCTTATCTTTACCAGAGGTATTCAAGCCGGATATATTCCACATGGGTGGTGACGAGGTGAGCGAGAGGTGCTGGAATGCCTCTGAAGAGATCCAGCAGTTTATGATGCAGCATCGCTGGGACACGGATAAGGCCAGCTTCCTCAAACTTTGGGACTACTTCCAGAAGAAGGCGCAGGAGAGGGCTTACAAGGTAACAAATAAAAATACATGCCTACCGTGAATTTGAAAATGCGGGCAAAGAATTATGGAACTGGCTGTTAATCTCTTGACCGCCACATTACGAATGAAGTGACGTGCTCTGTACGCCACGGAACAAATCGTCTAATAGGGAAATATGGATTTCATTTTCATTGTAGAAAGATTTGCTTCGACTAGAATGTTGGCCATGTATTGATGAGTGTGGCGTGTTAGGCATTCTATTGGCTGTCACGACTGGATGACTGTGGCGGTTAAAGAGGTTAAAGCCAGAACTGAGAGTACTTTCGCAGATCTAAGTTTTTGATTCTTCCAGTATGATTTTGCACAAATATTAAGTAAGTAAAGTTAAGTATTATATTATTTTCTAGGCGTTCGAGAAAAAGCTTCCTCTCATCCTGTGGACCAGCACGTTGACAGACTACAACTACGTCGACCAGTATCTTAATAAAGACGATTACATTATTCAAGTGAGTATCATATGCAATCTTTAGTAGATTCTATTTAAGGTCCGGCCGGATCGCTACAAACGTCTTACTCGTTAATCCTGCCGCTAAGCAGCCGTGCTTATGCTGCTGTGTTCCGACGCGGAGAGCAAGACAGCTGGCGAAATTACTGGCATATGAGATGTTGAACATATCAAAATAATGAACATGTCATAATAAAATAATGTTTGTTCAAGGTATGGACAACTGGCGTAGATCCTCAGATCCAAGGATTACTACAGAAAGGATATCGTCTAATTATGTCGAATTATGACGCTCTGTACTTCGATTGCGGTTTCGGTGCTTGGGTTGGCAGTGGTGTGTATAAACATTTAACTTTGTTGTTATATAATTTTTGTTGCGGTTTTGATGGTGGCAGATTAATTATATTCTGATATTATTATGTTTTAGGAAACAACTGGTGCTCGCCTTATATTGGCTGGCAGAAGGTCTATGACAATAGCCCAGCTGTTATGGCTCTTGAGTACAAAGACCAAGTTCTAGGTTTGTATTTACGCATAATTAGATAGAAAAGTGATTTTTATGTTTTAAACTTAGTCAATTTAAAAATGATCAGAATACTTCAAACTCAAAGCAATTGTTGCAACTGTCTCAAAATTATTCTATCCTTCGTTGGTTTAAAAGTTTTAAGCATTAAAAGTCTTACAACACTTACCTCTTTCTTACTTATTCTTGAAAACAAGGCTTGTACGAAAAATTTACAAATCCACCTAATTTCAAGCAGCTAAAAATGTTGTTCTTTTACCGACCAGGTGGTGAAGCGGCCCTATGGTCAGAACAGGCTGATTCAGCCACTTTGGACGGTCGTTTGTGGCCACGAGCGGCCGCGCTGGCCGAGCGACTCTGGACGGAGCCAGCCACCACGTGGATGGATGCCGAGTATCGCATGCTACATGTGCGGTGAGTTAATGACATTGTGGCCTTTGGATTCGGCCATATTAAAATGTGGGTTGTGGCTACGACTATGGATGGAGTTTGGAGTTGGCTACAACATGTATGTATAGTGAGTTAATTGTGGCCTTTGGGCTCTGAGCGGGTTGATTCCACCACCATAAAAGTTCGGTCGACCATGAACGCAGCCAGCTACCACAAATGAATGAGTCCTAGTTGTCAATTAAACGAAGTGTTAATGTTGGATGACGGAAGCGGTATATTGCTCGCTTTGTGCTTTGTTATTTTGTTAAATCATTCAAATTCCTATCGGGGGCCAAGACGGACATAGAGTAAATTATTTTTATTTTTTTCCGCAGTGAGCGTCTCGTACGTTTGGGAATTCAAGCAGAGTCTATCCAGCCCGAATGGTGTTACCAGAACGAAGGCTACTGTTACAAGTAAATTACTTGTACGTTAATTTACAATTGCATTCCTCAATAGAAATAATATCACGTGAAGTTACAAGTTACTCTACATTCGAGATTTCTACAATCATTGAGATTATTAATATTTATTGCACATAAAATTTGGTACGAAACTATAAGGATTCTACTGCCTTGGCATAAAGCTGAATTTAGCTCGTCAAAATAAAAGTTTTTTGTGACGAATGTGATTTCTATTAATATATTTACTATTATAATAATATAATAATGTAGTAGATAGAACAATTTTACGTAATTCACTTTATGTTTTATTGCACGTATTGTTTTGTTTACGTATATTGAAGCAATAAATTTTTCGAATAAAATTTTGGTAAACCGTTTTGTGATTTCATTTTGCATGCATACAAATAATTTTCCCTTTTTTTTCTTTGCACATTCTACCCATCAGTCTGAACCCTTGGCTCATGTCGTGGTCAATGAAGTTTGAATATCTACTTACTTCATTTCGTAGGATGGCAAAATGTTTGTTGAATTTTTTGACCGACCGAAAGTTAAAACGTTATTAGATCTCCCACGATTATAACCACGATTCAATAGAACCAACTCATCAGCTCAGTACAACATCAGTACCTACCTAATGTCTTTTGTTTTCATGAAAGTTAGTTTTAGTTTAGCCTAGGCTTTTAACCTCTCGACCGCCCTAGTCATCCAATCGTGTCCAAATCGTGTCAGACAGTGACAAGGCTCCCACGCCAATATCATCCAATACATGACCAACACCGTGCACTTTGAAGTTAATTCTTCTGCATGACATTAAAAATGAAGTATTTTGTCGTTTGTTTTACCCGTGGCGTACAGAGCCCGTCAGTGTGGCGGCCAAGAGGTTAACAATACCTACGTTATTTGTTGAAAGAAAAATGACGAAAGAGAAAACTATAATTAAATATTTTAAGTAAATTCATTGCTAAAGATGGATGGCGTTGTATAGTTAGATAAATGAATAGAGATTAATCAAATAAAATGATATTAATAGGTAGACGTTAGAACTCTAGAAAGTTATTGTTATCAACCCATGTTTGTTATCAAATGTTTGTCACGTACGGTTTAATTTTGGTTCATTTTATGACCTAATATTCCTAGGAATATTGTCTATCGTAACGATTAGGTATCATATTACATAATTTATGCAACTCAGCGACTTGAGAAATAAGTAGAAATAAATAGACGTTTTTTAAACTAATAGCAGCATTTTTAACTGACATTTCAAATAGTAAATCGTGCGAAGAAAACATTTTCACAATGGCTACCAAGAGAGTAATTATGCTTCTTTGCGTACAACTGGTGCTTGTGCAGGTAATTAACTAAATATTTACTTATTTTGTTTTGTGTGAATTTATAAGCATTTATTTTGCTACCTATCTACAATTTTGAAACCAAACTAGTCCAAATTTCCTTATGTTCAGCCCAAGCCAAGTAAGCCAGACCATCTACTTCGAAATTACAAATTTGAATAATATTAAAGTTCTCACTCACGATTGGCACCATTCGAATTTCGAATATGGGAGTTAAACCAGAGAACTTCTTTTTTTAATACAGAAGCAGATGACAGCAACAGATGTAGTTGGTCGAGGCGTTTCCACGCGGCTTGGTAGTTGTGCTTTGAAGATTTTAATAAATTGGAAATAATAGGTACCTATAAATGAAATTGCTATACCTAATTTAGTTCTTGAAGAAGTAGTAGTACCTAGGTACTAGGTAGGTATTTGTTGCATGTCAGGCGCCTTCCTAATACCCTACCCTCAACTATAATAAATACCTACTTCTTTTGTTTTCAGATAGTCGCGTCTCAAACTGTGTCCGTTAAGTCACTGGGGTCTTGCAAAATACGCAAAGATTCTGGTTCCTTTGTGGTCAATAGCAGGTCGTCTGTAGAGCCAAAGGGCATCTCCGTCAGCAACAGTTGTGTTACCCTTGACCTTCCTTGCCCATCACCCATTACACCAAAGACGCCGAGATTTCCCGTGCGTCAAGAAAAATCGTGTAATTTTTAAATCGTTACTTATCAATTGCCTGCGTTTCAAATAATAAAGTTTTTTAATAATTATTAAATAATAGACTTGTTTAAAATGGTGTTGGTTTTGTTTATGCACTTGGGCTCTGAGCACTTACTATGTTTTTTAAATAGGTAAATGGGTATAAAATAAAAAATATATGCAGCGTGAAAAATGTTGAGTTTACATTTTATAATAAAATAATTACGTACCGATTTAGAAAAAAATCAGAGTCATCTTCGACGTTAGTCGTATTTTATTTATGAATTAAGATTTTTGCGTTTTAGCAGATAAGAGCCTAGGTCAGTGCAGTGTCATAAGCACCGTAGCTACTCAATGGCACAAAATTTTGCCCAGAGTCCATACAAAATTATCTACATTGTATACTTACATGTACCTATTGCGAGGGCCACATTTTTTTGCCGCTGAGTACCTAGATATTTAACAAACCCGCTGCGCTTAGAGCAAATTGATCGGGCAATAAACTCCAAAATTCAATTTTCGAAGTTCGTTTCGTGCCGTTTCGTTTACACTAATAGTCATTAATTTGAGAGTTAGAGAAACTGTATGATACAACCTACGAAAATCTAACTTCGGAATTGGGACCGTGCGCGACGACAGCGCCACGTGATAGGCGGCCATTATGGCTAATATTGTCACCGCTGTCAAACAAGAAGTAAGTAAATATTGTGAAAAATATTAATGAAATCTTGTGTTATTTTACTATATTACACAATTTTGGACAATGGTAGTCAGTAACATTATTGCCAATAATATTAAAATTGTTGTTTTCAGTGAAATTTTAGAGGTTAGGTAACTTACTTTTTTTTTCTTACGGCAAATATCCACTTATTTCTTTGGTCTCGTTTCCACCATGGTCTTGGAAATTGGTAAAATTTACAGTCGCTATTCTTCTTGGTGTTATTACAATTCACAACAACACATCTTACCAGGACCATATTTTTATCTCAAAAACGATTAGAAAATGTTTACTGCAATATGGATTTGACAGCTCAAGTCAGCGACAAAAATGACAATTTTAGCCGTAGCGAGCGCTGTGATCGTTTAGGCTACCCCCTCCACCCGCTTTGCACTCTGCCAATAGCTTCCCTGAGATTGTAAAAAAGTCCAACGTTGTCTCTAGTCTGGGCAATGAAAATTAAGACTGGTATTAATGCGCGGCAAATTTAAGAATTCTGTTTGTTGTGACAAAGTTTGACCACAGAACAAAGAGACAACGTTGTGACCTATATTGAGCGCAAAAACATTGATATGCATTGGTAAGCCAGAATAAAAAAAACCTGCATTCTAGTCTAGCAACTATCTATGAATAATTCAAATTTCAGAGATTAAGAAAAAAATACAAATCAATAGGTCTCAATGTCGGCCCGGATCCGGAACTAGGCATACGAAAGGTTAATTAATAATGTATTTGCGCACAATAGCATAGGTCCAACAAACAGATTTTTTTTAAATTTGCCGCGCGATTTTGGTCACAACTTTAGCTAGCTATAAAACTCGTGTTCAAGGCTGATGATAGATTCTAATACAACAATATGACAATAAATATTCCAAGATAAATAAACACAATTTATTTTTGTGCTGTAGATTTTTCATTTCACATAGTAGATTTGATTTTTATGTACAGGCAACCCAACATAAACGTCACTTTTATTGTATTTCTATTTCGTATTGGATTCAAGTTGAAGTGAAGTTTCGATTTGTCATTTTTTTATTTACATTTTCTGCTCTCCGATATCCTTTATCTTTTCAAAAGAATACAATAACAACAAGAAATAAACATGAGCTGCTTCGAGAATGTGTCGATGCCGAACTGCGTCTGGTTCGAAGGCGGAGAACGGCGCAATGTTTTGGCTGCGATGGCAGCAGGATTTCTAGTAAGTACCTGAGTATTTTGTAACTTTCTCGATGATTCACTCATCTGTTCTTAACTACTAATGTAAATAAAATATGATGCCCCAGATAACGCTGTTGTTTGTTAGAAGCCTGCGCATTATAAAGTCGCAAAGCTAAAGCAGTTCTCATTTTGTAAATCATTGATCTAATTTTGTGCAATCAAAACAGAATCATCTCTAAGCACACTAAACTTTACTTTGTCTTTACTCTTCTTTGTTGCTTGTCAAGACATATCTGGTTTAATTTCTTTTTAGGTCTTATTTGAATCTTAATTGAATGAGCTAGTACCTCCTAAGTAATGTCATTGACCTTGTAAAGCCTAACTAGGCCCAGAATACAAAATTTTGGAGATAAGTGTAAACAAATGTGAACTTTTCTTGATTAAAATTTGATGTATCTCAAGGTTATAAAGTGCATTATAAGTCTTCGGAAATATTTGAAATCTGACTGCCGGAGTGAGGTGGGGACAGATAGGAAGAGAAGAATGGGTAGGTGGTATTCCTCTGCTACTAAACACACCCTGTAGGAATGCATTTATTATTTATACATGAAAAGGTGTACAAAGTTAATAATTGATATTATTGTTTATTAATGTTAACAATATTTATGATTTTTTTCTGAAATGTAGAGATAAGACACTTTTTTACGTAATTAAAAAATGAACACAATATCTGTGCAGTGTGGGATGACCGTGGGTTGGTTACTTCTTCACCCCCTCACACTTTCATTCCCATTGACCACAAAAATCCAACAGCCCATAGCCTAACTGAAAATTGATGATAAACAATCCATTGTTATGTAATGTTGGAACTGAAACCTATTAAACTTATAAGTTTAATAAAAAAAAAATAGATATTTTTTCCATTTAGGCTTTGGGCTTTGGCAGAAGTGATATCTGATTGCCAGGGGTCCGCAGCTAACTCAGTTCACCCTTAACATACTTACATAAGAGTATTTTTTTAATATTAGCCATTATTTTCTTTCACAAAAATTTTTATCAGACGTCCATGGACTTTTTGAAACTCTGAAAATGGTTTGTGACCGAAAAAAGCTTAACAAACAGATTTAGTGGGTATTTCTCAAAATTATTAACTTTTTTTTCTTTAGTTCTTTTCAGGATGGTGGTTTATCATTGATTCAGCCTCTATGTATCCAAATGACCTTCCAAATGCTGCTCATGTCTGCGGAGTGATGGCAACTATATCGCTGGTTATGATCAACTCTGTCTCCAATGCACAGGTAAATGTCTGCTAAATATGTAGTATATGAATATGAAACATGTTTTTCTTTTTATTATCTCTAATCAGTCTAAGGTCTTTTACCAGACTTGTTGATTGCTCTTTTCTCCTTTTACAATATGTGGCATATCTTTAACCTTATGACGTCTAAACATGTTGGGTGTTTTCGTTCATTTTTAAATGATTAGTTTGTTTATAATAGCTTCTAAATTAATACTTAATTAAAACCACTATGCATTACAGTAAGGCCCACATTGTTTTAGTTAGCTTTTTTTAATGGTGTCCCACTGCCAGGAGAATGCTTCCCTTTTCTTTTCCACCTGTTTCTATTTTTTTTCAAGGCTTCCTCAGTCTTGTTCAAAAACTGCAAATCATCCCACTCTCATTGAATGTTGGTCATCTATTGATGACCATGGTATGTGAGGCATTCCTTTGGGTATTCCGACTAGACGACTGGAGTGATGAAGAGTTTAATAAATGGTATGTTCTAGGTTCGGGGTGAGACATACACTGGGGGCTGCATGGGCCCTCGGGGTGCCCGGCTGTGGCTCTTCCTTGGGTTCGTCGTCGGCTTTGCATCACTCATCGCCGCCTGCTGGATACTGTTTGCCAACTATGTTAACACGGGTAAACAAGTCCCAGGTCTATATTGTTTTTTTTTTGTTCATGGGTTTAAGGTAACGGATTTTTTGCTGTTGCGTCTTACTAGAACTTGTCTTATAATAGTGCTTAAAAGTTAGAAATTTTAAGTTTATTTTTTTGATTTATGAAACTTGCTGTTTTAACCAATTTAATGTACATTTCTTGCTACGCTGTTGTGTATTAGACAATAATGTAAATGTTAGCAGGGCAATAATAATGTGTTTTTTATTGTTAGTTTGTAACGAGTTCTAAATAAACAAATCCGGGGGTCTATCCATGGTATAAGATTGGATTTAAAAACTGTTGCAGCTTATGCATGTACTGCTTTTTAACAGAGATATAACAGCTGTTTTTGAGTATTAGGGTATTGGGTACAACCATTTCTAATTCAGTATTTATTTGCATTTACAGATACTACCAGGCACACATGGGCGGGCGTGAGTCTGTTCCTACAAAACGCCTTCATCTTTGCTGGCTCGCTTGTCTTCAAGTTTGGACGCACAGAGGATCTCTGGGGCTAAACATTTAGTTAATCCGTAACATCCTGTTAAATATCTCATACATTTTAAGTCTGCATTGTATCTGTGCCTTTAGCATAAATGGGTCGATTTAGTTTTTAACATAAGGAAAGTATACTGTTTTAACTCGATTAAATGTTATTAATACTCTAAAGGCGCAGAGAAACACTACTTCTAAAACATTGCGGCGGCCGTAATTATTAGAAAAAGAAACGATAATTTAATATAATTACAAAGTGTAATTCAGTATCCCGTTTGTCATTATCCATGTATGTCAATTGATACAGACAACTCGACATTGTCCAATGTCGATGTCACCTTGCTTCTGTGTCATCCTTAATCTGAGGGCTTACTTGTAAAAAAGCCGGTAGTACATATTTTTTATTTCTATGAACTATAATATTTGTAACGTTTTGTTACAAGTGTTAGGAACGGAAGTAAAATATTACTTACCATATCTATCCCTATCTAATTGTCTTGTTACACATATTTAAATCTTGCAGGAACATTGCATGCAACAAGTGAGTAACTCATGTGTAATGTATGGACGTTTGGTTTTTTTTTTCTAATAATTTTAGCCAGAAATCGTGTATTGTATTAGTTGCGAACATGTTCTTGAAGTACGGTCACAAATCATGTAAATAATGTCCTATTACTTACCATGAAACAGTTTATTTTATTTTATGAAACAAAATTTAAGCATGTACAGGTAAACGTTTTAACCTTTTCGCCGCCACATCAAATACAAGAGACGTCACCCATACGCCAGATTTCTTTATTGCGATCCCTCAAGTTGAACCTAAACCCTATCGAACGAAGGTTGCTTTTGCATTGAAGTAATGGACGTATATATAGGTCGTATATATTCTTATGCTTACAATATGAGTAGTAGGCGTCGTAAAGGTGATTATTAAATTTAATGTCCGAATCCAAATATAATTCACAATTTAATTAATTGACCTCAGTTTAAATGATGGTATTGCTCGTTACCAAGTGGTCAATGTTGATTCGCTTATCGAAATAGTGCGTAGCGTACTTGCGAATGCAAAATAATAAGTACTGTTATTCTTGGTGTGTGTAGCTTTTGTAATGAATGGAGTTTTTATATAAATAATTTTGTGGTAATGTCAGTCTTAAATAAATATTTAGTTAATGACATACTTAATTTCAATGGGTAGATAATAGAGTATACAGTAATTCAATATTCATAATTATGTTCACTTTATTCCATAAAGCGTGTTCACAATTATCATTGTCTAAATGTTTCATTATGCTTAATTTAAACCAAAATGTAAAACTGTTGTGGGTCTAATTCAATATTTTTTGTTAATATTTCTATTTAAAGAACTGTCACTTGTGAGTGAATCTATTTTATTATTTCATTAATAAAAAGCGGTAATTGATTTTGATTGTATTTTCATTAATATTTTGTTTTTGATAAGTAAACATTCATAACTAATTGACTGTAAGCTCTTTGACCACATGTATTTAAAAACAATCCTTGCCAAAATCACAATACTTTATTCAAAATAAAGTATTTTGTGATTTTGTTAACCAACGATTTTATTCTTAAAAACGGAGTATTTACTTATTGTATTAATAGCTTTACAGTTTTGTTAGTATATCATTAGGTGTATGGTTTAGCATTTTTAAATGAGTTCAAAATTTTGAACAGCTTGCGGTTTGGCAAAAAGTCTAATCAAAAAGGTTTTTTTTGACACTGCTGAAAACATTCAGCCCAGTCATTGCCGAGCACCTGATACGCTTACCTAAGGATGACGCCGATCGGCGTCAGCGGCAACGAATGGGTTAAGTACATATACATTTTTTTTCCGGAGCAATACTTCAAAATTGTGATGGTAAACTACCACCCTCTTTTTACTTTAGCCAAACTTTACTTCACTTAGGTATAGTATTTTCCGCGTTAAATAAAAAAATTTGATAATGTATTATAATTTATAATTGTAATTATAATATACATACCATACAGGATAAATAAATAAGACCTTACAAAGGTATCGTGTCAAAACCTCAAATGCTAAAAACAGTAAATGGGGGTGATGTGGTATTATATTAGGTACTTACACTAAGAAAAACTATTATCGCGTGTGAGGTTTACAATTATACAATATATTTAGGACTTTGACATCTGAGGCCCATTTTACTTTGCCATAAGTTCAAGTCCGCATGAAAAGAAATATAACCTATTTAATGGGTCAAGACCAAAATTAACGTCAGTTACGAAAATGAGAATTAAAGTAACGTTATGAATATTCTAATTGTAACGAAATTTATATGGGTTACGAAAACAGATAATAAAGATTACTGTTAAAAACACTTTCGTTAATGAAATTAATGTCGATCTCGATCTTTTAATTTGTCAAATGAAGTCTTGAGTAATGAGGCGGGTAATCTTTGGTCTCCAACTGAAAATGCCAAAAACCAACACTAAACTAAGGGCCTTTAGTAACAGCAGGCCTTTTCTGACAATAGATGTTCTATTGATATTCTTATTCACAGGAGCAGGAATCCCCTAACGTAAGAATGAGGCGACACTTCTGCTCATTCTGGTGTTTAAGTGTATCGTTCTCGGCTGTGTATGCAAGGCAAGTCGGACCTTGGGCTAAACTTTAAACCACCATTGCCCTTATACCGACAGAAAACAGTGCTATAGAGGCCAGTGCGTACGCGCAGAAGTATTAAATTTGCGATTTATTTAAAACATTGTTAGCAGTTAAAATGTTAAGGATTCTTTAGTATCCGTATGTGTTGTCGCCGGGTATGCATACTCTGCTTCCGTTTCCGTCGGGCAGACAGATATGGTCCGGCTCGCAGTTGCCGTTCCGGTACTGGCAGACGTTGCTTGATCCCGGACATTGGTCCGGCGCGACCGCCACACCGTACAGCCGACGCGACGCCGTCGCAATCGGAAGCTGGCCCTTCCGTTGCGTTACTGTGTCGATGTTTTCGATTTTGAGCCTGTAAAGTAAATAGTGCGGAAAATATAGATCACGTAAAGTAAACGTTGAGCCAGTGCAACCTTTTCTCAATAAATATAAAAATGTAATGTCAACGTCTGCTAAACTTACGTTTTCCAATCCGTCCAATAGAAAGTATCTCCATTGATTGCTAGTCCGAAGGGGTACGAGCAGTTCTGCACTACGGTTTCCTTCTCCATAGTGTGCAGGCTTACGCATTTTATTGCGAACAGTCCAGCATCGGCATAGCACAGCCGATCTCTCGCCCAGTCTATGGCCAGAGAGTTTGGCAGTTTCACCTCCGAGTTGTCAACGAGGACGCCTCGTTGGGATCCATCCATGTTAGCCCATTCGATTTTAGGACTCGTGCGGCTCCAATCTGACCAGAAGACCTTTCTGTAATCAGTTAAAAAGTAAACACCTGTCTACTGTAAGGAAAAATATACCTTCACGGTAACTTTTACGAGTATTTAGTTCAAAATTTACCCTCTTCCTGGATGCACTGCTATGCCTCTCGGATTTCTGATGCCATCGTTGGAGAACAGAACTGCTCTTACTTTGGTGTCAATATTAGCAACCTCTATTGTCAACTTCTTTGAATCAGTCCAAAATATGTTACGTGCTGACCAGTCGACAGCCAATCCCTCCGGTGATTTTATACCTGTCCGATATAAATAAATCTAGTAAGTGTTTGAATACTACCAAATAGGAACAAATGTTGACGCCCATTCTATTTAATATAATTTTACATACCGTTTTGTAGGAATGGTTCAAATGATGATCCATCATAATTGGCACGCTTTATCGTGTTGCTGACCACGTCGCCCCAGTAAATTTTGCCAGTTTGACAGTCAACGTCAATGCCGACGGCGATTTGGTCGATACCGCTGTTAATGGGAGTAGCGTAGGTTCGGGCCGAGGCCTGAAATGGAACCTTGTACACGAACACGCCATCACTTGCCACTAGGAAATTACCGACTTGTCTTGGGATTAGCGTGCATCGATTGCCGTCGCCAGAGTACCCAGAATTACATTCGCAGACGTAGCCCTCGCTCCGCTTTAGACACGACGCCTGTGGATCGCACATGCTGGGGTCGGTGCGGCAGCTAGGCTCCAATCTGCAGTAATAACCATCTCCAACAAATCCTTCATTACAAATACACTGATAGGTGTTTTCAAACGACAACGTGCATGTAGCGCTTTCGTGACAGTCATTCGCTACTTCGCACGTAGCACCGACGGGCGAGCACTTTGAAATACCTTCCCCTTCATACCCTGGGTCACAGTGGCAGTAGCTCACGGTAATTGTTTCGTCGAACAAGCATGTAGCGTGCTCAGCGCATACAGCTCCGCTGCAAAGTTGGCGATCAGGGATACACGCTTCGTTTTCATCTTTGATGTATCCCGGTACGCACTGGCAGACCAACTCGTTGCTGGCAGCGTCAAGTCTGCATTCGGCATGGCTTTCGCATTCGGAACTATTAGTGCAAATCAGCTTAGGTCGGCAATCATACCCGTCGCCATGGTAACTCGGGTCGCACATGCATATGTCGCCGTTGCTGGTTGGGTAGCAGTGAGCGTTTGGGCCGCAGGAACAGGAGTCAGTAATTCGTTCGATGCACTCGTACGCATCACCTTCGTATCCTTCAGGGCAAACACAGTGCGATACGTATTGCCCGTCAATGGGGTCTAGTCTCACGGTACAAACTGCGTTTGGTGGGCAATCAGTATCTGTCGTACACGTAACTGAAACAAAACAATTGTTTAATTAAGACATTACCTTTGACCATGTAAAAGTATCTAATGAGAATGAGTACTTACTCGAACTGTCATTAGTTTGTTCCATAGGGCTTGGAATCTCGTATTCATCAAGGCGACATAGATCGTTGTTTCGTTCGTCCTTAAACCTCGAATAACCACCAGGGCAATCACAGCCATATGCATTACAGTTTGGCAAGACAAATGTCTCGTTATTCTCGGCTTCTTCAGTGCTAGGTGTTGGCAGCGGAGTTGTAGTAACAAGTGGTAGTGAGGGAATGTACGTTGGAGCCTGTTCGGAACAGTAATAACCATCGCCGACGTAACCAGGATTACACTGGCAAATGTAACTGTTGCTAACTTGTGAAAAGACGCACGTTGCTTGCGGAGAGCAATTGTGCAATACGTCGCACGCATATTCGTTGATAAGCCAACATCTCTGTCCGTCCCCCGTGTATCCCGGGTTGCACACACATGATGGTCCACTTCCACCGTAGCCTTCATGACATTGAGCATATTGGTTGCATGTTTTATCTCTGCATTGGGACACTTGAGTGCAGCTGACACCGTTTCCCTCAAATCCATCGTGACAACGACACTCAAATCCTCCATCGTTGTTGTAGCAGTCAGCGTTTGTGTCGCAGTTGTGCGTTCCAGCGCTACACTCGTCTACATCTATACAGGCCTCTGCGTCGTCTAAGTACACGTTTGTAAAGCCTGACTGACAGATACAAGTGAAGGAGGTACCTTGAACCACGCATGAGCTATGAGGTCCACATGTGCTTCGACCGACAATGCAAGGATCCTCTTGTCCCAGTGGTACAATTTTATTACTCATTCCGTACCTGACTATGTTATTCTTGGGCTCGTAACCTAAATAATTCTTTGAGACCTTTAAAGTAGACGAAATAATGTCATCAGGTGATGAGGGTGCGTAATGACATGGATTATACGTGAAGGTCTGTGAAACTCTTTGTTCATAATTGACTCCTGTTAATTTGTTTGTTAGAGTGCGAGTCGATTCTGATCGAATTAATCCAGGTTCTACTATTGTGTACTGTTCTTCGTATTCAGAAATTTGAAGTTTGGCCCCGAATTCAACTTGTGGTAATGATCCCCTTACGTCGGAATCCAAAGTGATTTGATCGAAAACATCATGACCCAGAAATTCCTGCGTGAGTGTAACTCGGTTCTGTGTTGCTGGGAAATAAATGTCTGCTGTATGGTTGAACACAGCTCCAGTTAGTTGGTAACCATTGCTAGCTGCTCCTGAAGGCTTCGCGAACAACCACCCTATAACTCCGCCGAGGACATTTACTAATTGAAGGCTACTTCCTAGAGGGCTTGGGGCTTGCGAGAGCGCCGTGTATGACCTCCCGTCTGCAACCACAACGTACGCTTGAATGTCAACGTCGTTTATTGAAACATCGTTAATTACACCGTTTAATTTGCCATGAACTCGCAATGGGGTATCATTTTTCACGCAATATTTTCCATTCCCATAGAACCCTTCATTGCATTGGCAGCAGATTCCCGCTTGGTAATCCACACATCTCGCTTTCGTGTGACACACGCTGGGTCCACTTTGAGCGCAAGTTTTAGATTCTTCCTCGAACTCTACTTCATTTTGATTGTATAGGTCCGGCACGACAATGTTGCCCTCCAGAGAAATGTTGCCTACACGGAACACATACTTCCCCGGTTCGTGCATGTTCGACCATCTGAAAAAAAGTAAAAAAAATGGATTTCATATCATTTTTGACAAATTATCAGTCATCGATATTTAGAGACATCTCTACTTACGCAACAATATTCCGTATTTGATGAGTGCCCGAACCTCTAAGGTGTAAAATGCGACCGTCCTCGGCAACAAAGCCAGCTTGTGCCTTGGCATCCGGTAAGCTTCCTGGTGGTATCTCTCGTTGGACCCACTGGATATCTCTGTCAGGGTATAAGAATTCGACGAAACTCTCTGTGCCGTTACTAATGACAGCGATTTGGAAAGTGTTTCTCCGATTTTCCTGTGAGCCGGCATACGGTACCTCGAGCCATGTGGCGATGAATACGCTGGTGGGGTGGAACTCATAATATTCATGGAAGTTATTCTGAATGCTCTCTTCGGCCTTTATTAAAACATGGTTTTCGTTAGTTTCTCTATAATAGACGGCTCCAGATTCTGATGTGTCTATGTTTGAGTAGAATGCTGCTATTGAGGGATATGGCAGCGGAAATTCGGTATTCAGAAATGATGATATGTCTGCTCTGAATGAAAGTACTCCGTAGTTATTGACCTGAGGGCAACACAGAACATTTCAATCGAATATCCGTTGGAACAGTTTTACCTGACGATACTTGTAGATTGCATTGGGTACCTACTTACAAACTAATTAGTTATGTATAGAATTATGTATTGTATGTAAAAGTACAAGCAACATGGCCATCCGCAGTAAAACATCGCGAGGATTGTAAATTTCTGTTTACTATGTTACTGTTTTATTTCGCGTACCTATTTTAGATCGACAGTTTTCCTTGTTCTGTTGTTCTTTATTTATTTTCAGGGACTCAACTATTTTAACTATTGTTTTGATCTAATAACGTCCTTGTAATAACAAAAAGCAATCAGCCGATAACTCCGAGGCCGATAACCTGCTAGCGTCAAGATTTTTAAATCTAAAAACTGACATCCCTTACGAAAAAAAAATAAAACAAATATGAACAAAACCAGGATCCCGCGATGAGTGGGTTTAGGTTTTTGAGATTATTCGACTATTTAAGTGCAGTGACCGCCAACTCGGTTCTGATAGCCACTTGCATTTCCGCCCGTCGTCCCGTTTGTCCCCTAATGTAGTACATTATCATGTTGCAAATAATGTTACGAGTATCAAAATACTTTTGAAGGAGTTAGTAGGTATGGAAGTGTGCTATGGATCCCATCGGTAGTCTACCTAACCTGACCGACAAAAAAATATGACATGTCTCTATGTATATTTGTGAAGAGAGCTAGATGCTACCTATTTCATCAGCAGCTGTCTCTCCACTGGGGGGATCCGTAGAAACTAAAAAAAAAAACTTTAAATTTTTCTTTACTTGTAAGTATGCTTAAATACTCTAGATTTTGATAGTTACGATTTTTGTAGAGAGACTCAACCAGACGAAAAAAGTTGAGGCGAAAATCTACTTAAAATCATACACATAGATTTAATTATTCATCATGAGGTAGGTTACTAAGTAGTTCATTTGAAAGGAAATATTGATTAGTGGACTATTCTTTTGTATTCAATGCGGTTATGAATATTTACTTTACGCTAATTATGGAAAGCTCTACAAAATTGTTTGTCGAATATGTGCCTTGGTCGTTAGGTAGTCACATTATCGGCTTAGAATGAAGACACAATTACCGATAGACGATTATGTTACAATGACTTGTCACTATTAACTTTAAACTGGCAATGTTTATGTACGACTTCACTTTGCTGTCTCGTATTAGCTTTGGTTTATGAAGTCTGAAAAGATGTGAAGTTGTGGTCAAGTTGTAGCATAGTGTAGTGTAGTCTGAAGCTTGCAGTAAAAACAAAAGTAAAACTACAAATGTGTAGGGTAGGTACTTATTTTCAAATTACTTGATTTCCACCATGGGTTAGGTTGGAAATTCAGCCTACTGTAATAGAATCGACGTTACCGTGTAGGTAGAGAATATTGTATACCTACATAATACATACTCTACGTTGTAGTTAACAAACGTTAGTACCTCATTGAGCTCTGCGGAATGAATTCTGAAACCGTAAACTATTCAGGATTTATTTCGGATCTATCCTGTAAAACCGTATAGGTTGAGTTAGGTTTGTTTTATAACCGTACCGAGCGGACGCATTTTCCACACCTTAAAAAAATTGTTTTACAAAAATCCTGAAACAATTACAGTGTCAGAAAAAAGTGTCATTTGAGAATTATACGAAATATTAGAAAAGCATAAAGAAAATATCTGTGCAAGTAACATAGTACAGTGCTCCAATAACTTTGTAACGCGTAAGAGTTCACGTTTGTTTACTAAAGATTACCCTTACACATATTAAATGACCTAAATTCCTAGATACTCATAGCTAACTAAGTTTCGAGAGTAGTTATGTTTACTGTTAACTCACTAATAACGGGAATAAAAGAGGATCTATTAAATAAGTATTAAATAGGTATAGAGAAAAAACCAAATACCGTATTACATTAAGTCAAAGTTAAATATGAATTCGATGTTTTATAATATATTTTTTTGTACGTTATGCACCTAAATATAGGACGGAACACTTGTCATAAACCCACTGCACTGTTACATTACCTATCAGCCAGCAAATTTCACTTAAATCTATATTTAGTATCAAATAATTTCGATTTTAAAGCTGTACCTATAAAAGAGAAGAGAATTAATGATTGGGTAATCTCATTTTTATCATGATCTGGGGCCCGATTTTTGGAACCACATGTGTGAAAATACCACTCGAAAGTGGTGAAAAATTGTGCTGAATATACGAGTAGTATAGAAGACAATCACAACTTTCATTAATCTTATGAACTAGTCTAAACTTTGATTAGAGCTGTAGTTTTGGAGATATAAGCTGATTTATACCGCTTTCAAGTGGTACTTTCGAATGATGATTCAAAAATCGGACCCCAACTTACCATTCCCACAATCTGAATTTGCGAAATGTTCAAGACAATTAATTTAGTATATTTTAATGAAGACTATGAGAATAGCTTTCAATAGACAGATTATGTTTAACCGGCGCTATTATTAGGAACGTAGGTACATTGGGGTAAATATTGGTATCTTAATGAGGAATAGTCTGCTAAATAATACATGCATTATAGAAGAGAGATAATTTTAAAAATGTCGTAGGCACGACAACATGTAGGCATTAGGTACATTGTGTCTTAAATTAATCAAGAATGCCCCTGTTATTGTTTTTTTAGGTTTTTTTAACTGTGTTTGGCATTTGATTCCCTACATTTGGTCGATCAAAGTTTACGACCTCAAAGGGGTGACATAATTATGAATTTAAAAAATACGATAAATTATTACAGGAGTGTTCAATAAAGCTAACCCAAGTACTTGCTGAAATATGCCAGAGTAAATAGTTCTAAGATACTTAAGTACCTACTTATACATATAAATCTATTAATTAGGCCACGTTATTGGCACATTGGATCGGTGGTTAGTATTTCTGTAAGATGGACCACATGGTGACCATCAATTACGAACCAAGCTACAGAAAAATAAATTAGAAACCATCAAAGTAAAAAAAAAAACTTACGTAAATTTTAACGTACGTCTCGCCATAGAAGACAATCGGTACTTTCAAGGGTACTTCAGGGCTGACGATTTCGGCGCCCCTTGGCAGTTTGAGGTCCAGCCCCGGGCCGTGGGGGTACAGTTGGTCCCGCGTGATAGCGCACGCGAAAGTCGCTAGCGCGAGCACTCCCGCGCACGTCCACATGTCGACGCACTGTGTTCTATACTAATAGGGAATGACCCATTATTTTTACGTTCAGAGCAAAGTTAAGCGGGTAGCGATTTGGTTTGGTTTAATTTATGCGGGGAAAGTCCGCTGTCAGTATTGTAATTTTTTTGAAGAACAACGTTTAAGTCTATTAGGCTGGGAAAGCAGCTGACCGATATCGTTTTATTCATTTGATGATGTAAATTTCAAATAGTTTTGTAGAAAGTAGACCTTTGAAATTTGTTATAATTTTTTTACAAGTTCTGAAAACAGTTGCAACTAAGACTAAATTTAATTAATTCAGTTTAAAATTTTCAAAGAATTTTGCGATATTAAGTTATAATTAGGTATAGCGTCATTGTAACATCTATAATATAATTACCTGCATACGGTTCCCGTCAAAATATTTAACTAATTTATCGTACTTGAATAAATTAAATTTTAAAATACGCTAGTCGCTCCGCTGAGTCACTAAGCTCGGCGCGTAGGACATCTCAGAAGGCAATAAAGCCAACTAAAATAAACAGTTGAATGTGGAAAGCTCACGAAAGTTGCAGCAACAACGGAGGAATGCCGAGAACTCCGATGAAAGCTTAAAATCTTCAGAATTTTAACGGCTTAAACTACTTCTCTTGGATAGCTCGAGTTCATTAAATGTTTTGAAATATTTTGGCCACATTTAATTTATAGTCAGTGTAAAGTTTATCGTGCTCGCTTTAAGTAAATAAAAATTTTTGGGGAGTAAAAAGATGAAATAGACGTAAGTCGTAACATGACAGTTGCAATTTTAAGTTGATTCTCTTTTGTTTGATCTAGTTGTGCGATATACTCATGATGTAATTGTGACTAATCAACGAGAAAATACAAGACGTTACATTTTATTTGATTGTTAAGTGTTAATAAAGTATTAATTCGATAACCGGCAATGATTTCTTGGTGAGTAGTTGACTAAGGCCGAATCTCATAAGGGATAACCAACGCTTCAGTCCTTTGGTCAACAAGGAATTATTATTTTATACGTAATCTCCATTTTAATTAGCAAACATTTTGGCTGATATTGAACAGGAAAACATAATGAAATTGCAGTCATAAAAATATGATAAAAATTTGTAACAAACGACTCACTTTGGTGTAGGCATTAAATACCTATTGTTAATTAGGTATATTATTATGTTATTTAAGATGAAGGCTCGAGAAGGAGACGTTTTTTCGTAATAGGCGTAGGTAGGTACAGTCTACATCAGATACATAGACGCTGTCTACGTGCTCAAAAATATCTTAACAAGCACTTACGCAATTGACAATGCGATCATCTGCAACTTATGCATGCTTGGTCTCAAAATACTTCTCGAACGCGTTTCCGTTAAAATGTAAAATACCTACTATGAGAACAGTTTGTTGCCGTTCCGATCCGCAAGTGGCGCTGCCAATTCAATTCGACAGATACTCTCAATTAAAGTAGGTATCTTGCAACTTTTTAATTGCT
The DNA here is from genome assembly GCA_949127965.1 of Pandemis corylana. NCBI lineage: Eukaryota > Metazoa > Arthropoda > Insecta > Lepidoptera > Tortricidae > Pandemis > Pandemis corylana. Next base: position 7,676,719 of record OX421858.1, on the reverse strand, counting down.
TGCTAGACTTTGACCCGCTTCCTATGATCCGATTGGACTGAAATTTGGTAAGGTGTTGCTACAGAACTTCGATGTCAATTCAATAAACAAATGCCGTCAACAAAAAAAGTCGGGTCTTTAGTTAACATAACTTTGTATCTACCCAAGTTTTGAATTTAGTTGTACTAGTAGCGACCATTGGTATGCAGATTCATTTCTTTTTCACAAATACTTACACTCTTAATTGGTTTCTCACAACAATTTCTGATGGTTTAGCAAGAATGATTAGGGCAGGAACACAATGTGTTATCTGCAGTTGTGGGAACGTTTTGTTTGTATCTATGTCCTCATTAGTACGCAGGCGCATTACAAAGCGCTGTGGCTTGTCCATTCATTTCTTATCTCACAACGTGGTATATTATTAGTAAAAGTAACAGCATCTTCACAACTTAATTATTATGCTTTATATGATCTGGTAAAAGCCCATCGAGAGAATAGGCGAAAATCTTAGGAATCATGTTATTGGCGATGTGGCTAGCAAGGCATCACTATATTGATTCCCCTTTCCATCTACACGCCCACAATCATGATAACCGTGGCCTTTAGGTCTTGTTACCTTAGGCTCTATTTACCCTGGAAGGGATAAAGACGTGATTTACCCATGTATGTATTTTGTATGGACGTAATGTTGTTGCTTTGCCATAAGTACAAAGTTTCAATTGGAACCGAACTCGAAAAAGTGGAATGAACATCCTTACAGTTATAATTCATAACTTAAACAATTTTACCGAATTTTATTTGGTATGGAGATAGTTTGAGACCCTGGCAAGGACATACAATAGTTTTCATCCCAGAAAATGTTTAAAACCGGTATGGTTCCCGCGGGCGCCCGATAAACGAATCCTCCGCAAACGAAGTCACGGCCAACAGCTAAATAATGTTGCATTCAAAAAGTGAAAGTATTTATCGGTCACTAGCCCCTACTGAAAATACAATTACCACCAAATGTTTTCCGCAAACTATTTCGGATATAATTGCAGATTGTTGACCTGCTTGCCAGTAAATGCATGAAAACGCCGCTTGGCACAGTGCCGCGGAGTGAAGATAACAACATTAAATCTAACTCTTTATTGTAATGGTCATGCAGTTCTTATAGCCACGGACCCACTTCTGTTTGTAATTTGGCAACTTTTGTAATAGAAAAAGTTTAAGGGCCAAAATAGAATGCGGAACAGCACAGGGGAACAGGATTAACAGGTGTCCGAAAAAACATTGCTCGCGTTGCGTGAATATAGAAATATTTCAAGGTGTAATTTACTATCTGAACCGGGACCCAATGTGGAACATGTCATAGTGGCATCGCATTGCCTGACTAGGAAAGCTATTGCGGCACTCATTGAAGAACTGGGAATGTTCGAGAATTGACTTTTTTGTCTTTCTAATTCTAAAGGAGTAATCAATACGGGTAATATATTTTATTGAATCAGGCGTTACTTGGCGGAGGTCCACTCTCCCTGTCAATAAAACACATATAAATCCCACAAACTTAATTATCCCTTACACCATACAAACACTGACGCGTTTCGTAGTACGCGTAGTACGCGTTCAGTAGTGGAGGGAGGGTTGCATGAAAAACATATCATTTTTCTCACAGGCTTGGTTATCTTGCACGTGAGTAACGGAGTAGCAAGGTAAAAAATTTTTGTTCATTACGGGTAATATAGTTTTTTTTTAACTATGAGGAAGGTAAACAAGCCAGTGGGTCACCTGAAGGTAAGTGAGCACCACTACCCAGGGACACCCGCAACACTCGAGGATTGCAGATGCGTTGCCAGCCTAGAGGAAGTTGTTTCACAGTAGTCAGTTATTTGTAAGAGAGAATCGTAAATTAAATAGAAAATAAATTTATACTCAATAATCAAATTCGAATAGGTACGCATTTCTTGTGCCGGTAGCTGAGTGCCTTTATTTATCTTTCAACTTAGTACGCAAATTCGGTGCACTGTTTTGTAAATGGAGTTCCAGGTTTCACCAAATAAGCCTGCGGCACAGAACTTCCAGCGCGCGGTGTTTTCTACAAACGCTTTTTGTGGTCTCTCTCAACTTTTGGTAGACCTCTGCGGTTCCGACCGACACAAAACGAACCTTACACGTTTTCATGTAAAAAATAAGTTGGGAATAGAATTGTGAGCCAGCGTCAAACGAACCGGAGCGGATTAAGTACTTACCCGAAAATATCTGAATAAGCTCAATGTTTTTCACGATAATGGGACCGTTATTTTCAGATATTTGCCCACGTTTGTATTCCACGTGATAGGCTTCCTACCTGATGTGAGAAAAACGCTAGAATACTGATCGGGCTAAAATGTAAGACTATGTTCAAACACTTTAAAGGCAAGAGATTAAAGCTAGCAATATATTATACAGCAATATTTCTGAAAGCTATCGAACAACGACAACGCTGTAATTATTAACTAATACTTCGTGAGCTTCGTATCTAATAAACTATTAAGCGAAATATATCGTTTGCGACGCAGACGCTGAAAAAACTAACCCGCTTATTGCTGAGTAATGATGAAAAATGTGCAGCCTCCACTTTATCCCCTATCACGGTTTCACAGTTATGATGCAACTAAAATAAATTAAAAACAAAATACGTAGTTACGCACAAAAAAAATCTTTATAATTTCTTTACATAAAATTAATAACAGATTCGAAAGATTATTTCGCTAATAGAAAGGTAAACTGTCCTTTATTTTGATCCCGCAAAAGTGCAAAATTCCTGCTAGACGCAGACGATGTTATGGGTGACAGCTAGTTTTTAGGTGTTTATGAAAACTGCAGTTCTGTATTGCCCCATTGTTAACTAGAACCAGTGGTATGGCCAACTGCGGAAGAATTTAATGCCGCCATGACGCGAGCTGCGTCCGGACGAGATCTAAGTCTGACGGCGAGCGCCCCGGAAGCCAGCTCTGACTCACCTCAGGGAGCTCACTTCAGAACGCTGTTTAGGTCGGGTACCACTAGTATTTGCATTGGTAACACTGATATCGTATATACTTCCATGCTGATCTGGGAGCAAAGAAAAAAACATACAATGTGCCGGTTGTTCCCCTTACCTCTTCAGATGGTGAAAATCAGGAATCATATTGAACTTAGGCGTTTCAGCTATTTTGATTCCCCTTTCCACCTGTACACTCACAATCATGCTAACGGGCCTTTTACGTCTTGTTACCTTAGGCTATTTACCCCGTAGGGGATAAAGACTTGATTGTGTATGTGTATGTAACACTGATATCCGGTAGCGACGTTGCCGCCAGTGATACAAAGTAAAGTAGACTTATTCTCTGATTTAATTAGTTGTGTCACTGGCACGCTTTGTTAGGCGTGATTCTCTTAACAAACTCGAATGCGAACACAGCACTGCTCTAACAACTGACAATCATAACTTTAATACTCTCCCGTAGGCATAAGCAATACAAATTGTCCTAAAATTATTCCGAAAAATTTCAGCTGGTGGCTTGGTTAGTCTAATTAAACGTTTACTTGACGCCATACATTTTAAACGTCGACCACAGCATAGACACATTTTGTCAACCAAAATTAAAAAATCCCGTAAAAATGTTACAGGGCTGTTTAGTTAAACTACCGGTCTCTCTTCGCATTAAACCTATCCCGGTTTTCTGCATGTTTACGAGACCTAATAATACAATTATACGAGCAAATTTCTATGACATTTTGATACATATACATACAGTGCCAGACGAAATCAAATTTTGGGGGCAGATTTCGTGAAACATTCACTGCTGGCAACGCATTTACAGGTTTTTGTAACTTGCACCGTGGTGTTGTCACACCTATATTATTATTTTGCGGACTCGAATAGTCTTATTTTTGACAGGCAGCAGCAAACGATTTTTCTCGTCTAATAAGTATTTTTATAAATCCAAACTCGATAAAATAGTAAAACAACAACCACACGTTACATGGAAAAATGTGCCTATCAATGAATATTTAAAGAAGATGCCGGCAGTTTTCTTATCACCTTGTAGCTTTGACCCTATTTGTTACGTTACTTAATCGATTGTATTTTGTTTAGATAATTCCGTGGGTTCAACAGCCGACCTTAAGATTATTGTGAGAATTTATATTATTTCGCGAGTTCAGTGAACATAGTTCTAGGCATTATCGCTGATCCTCTGACGGCATTACATTACTAATGTCTTTAATTAGATTCCGGCTCAACAAAGCAGTAAGAGCTCTATATGTAGCTTGAAGAATGTAGCAAGATGGGGTACATCGTTCGTGAATGGTAGTCCTTTGGCGCCGGAAGACTACCTAGAATAGCGGAAACATGTCAGAAGATCAATGTAAGTCCCCGTAAGCATAACGTACGGAAAACGTTTGCCTGTTGTTTTTCGGTTATTATGGTTGTGAAAGTAGGTTTCAAGGAGCCTGTTCTGAAATTATTTTAGTATTAATTAACTAAAATGTTACCTACACAAATCGTCCACTGACTCATTTTGTTTCGGAATTTAATAAATAGGGACCACGCGGCAATGTAGCCATGAGCAAAAGGCATCGTCTTTTGCGACACATATTTTGGCAAAGTTTTTTTTTGTACTCATTAGGTATAGGTACCTACAAAAAACTTCGTAAGCGTTTTCGAAGTTTGTTAGCGGACCACATAATAATAGACAAAAAGTGGCAAAATAATACAAAAACTGTAAAATTCACGGATCCATGAAAAACTTTGGTCAATAATTTTTAATCGAATCAGTTTCTGGTAAATAACAAAGAATTCGTTTTATTATTAAGTAATGAATCATTCATTAGACCACAGTAGCCTTGAACTTGAGTTTTACTGATTAAATGACTACTCAAATTCAAATTGAATAGATTGAGTAAATTTTGCTGTCAAAACATACCTCATTGATGGTTAATTCAAAATCAGCCATTTTGCTGTCTACAAATACACTTCATGTGTCATAAGAAGCCTTGGCTTTTATATTAGTACTACACTACTAAGGCATAATACGGTACATGAACAGTAAACAGTATTTTTTTTTAATTATTAGCAGGCCAGTGATGTGGGCTGAGAAATAAGTTTGAATAAGTACCTAGAGGTAACGAAGTTACGTGCATTTCTGTGTCTTTTTGTACTAAACAGTTTTTTCAATACTTAAAGCTAAAAGTGCACTATTACCACATAATAAAAAATCTCGAATGCATTCACGTGAACGTCTCGATTACCTATTATGGAAAAATTGGCAGCGCCACTTGTGAATCCAAACGGCAACAAACTGTTCTCGTAGTATTGCATTTTAACGCAAACGCGTTCGGGACGTATTTGTGACCGAAAACTTGCAAAAGTTCTAGTAAAAGTACTTGAAATGTTTTCTTCTCATTATCAGCCGGAGTTCCAGGCGAAGCTCACTGCATTTGAACTAGGATTACGAGTTTAAAATAGCTAACTAATTAGTTTCGCTGCAGTTCCAAGTAGCAGTCTAAAGTTGGATGTGGAATTGACTAAACGACGCAATAAGGGAATATCTCTTGTGTTGCTTTTTCTAGGATTATCGGATAGTTTTGTTGCTAGTGACGGGTGCTAAAATGGTCTGCAAGATGAAAAGAATAACGGCCTCACCACAAAAAACTTAAACGAAAACAACAGTTTTCTGCTGCGCTTGGTAACATTACAATTTATTTCTTGTTTCTTATAGCACAAGCTTGGGTCTTGCGCGTGTGTAGCGGAGTAGCAAGCAAAATGTTTTTTGTTCACTAAAATGGACCTCCGCAAAGTAACGTAAAGTTTCAGTATTCAACAAATTATTTACATTACAAGTACCTATTACGTATTCATGCTCCCATGTTAATATTACTGTAATTTTGCTATAATATCCGGTGGTAAATATTTTTGTCATTTCCGGAAACCTGAAGCATTTTGAGGTCTCTATGTATTTCTCCGGAGCATAAACATAATAAATACACTCACGAGCAAAAATAACGGGTCATTTCTCGTACATAGTTTTATGAAAAGTGACACGTTACTTTTGCACGTCAGGGCAGTACATAATATTATAACCTCTTCAGTAGCGTTAACGTTTGAAAGGAACAAATAAAATAATAAATAGAAAACACAATAAAGGATAAAACATTAGTCTTAATGTTTGTTTTTTCTTTCAGCTATTTTAATATTGTGGCGTGTCTAGTTGTTAGAAATTCCCACAGTAGGTAGCTAAGTACTTTTATTTTGTGTAATAAACACCTTTCACTGTTTATGCCATAGATTTATATTACACGACAATGCGGTGTCAGGTTTCCAGTTCAAATTAACATTTTAGTACGAGTAGATTGTCACAGTAAATAATAATAGCTACTAGGACAGGTGTGCCATGTTTCAAATTACTGAAAGTGACCAGACACTAACTAAAGTGTTCAGATACTTATGAGCTTAAATATTTTTTTTATAAATTTAGTTTTTGTAGCACGTTGCAGACATAATATATTAAACTACAATAGAGGTTATAGAAAAATATTACCTTTTAAAAATCAACTTGTTTAAAAAAACTCAATTCTGCATATAAGTAATTTAGCTGTGTGCCTATTCTGTTTGCGTTTAACATCTTTACACGGACTCGCACCCTCTGAAAAAAATCCCATTCCGCCGGAGCGTAAAGTGTATCGCTACTATCTCGCCGAACTCGCTAACGAAGCCCGGGGCAATTTTAGAATAATGACAAATAAAATAAATGCATGATTTTAATCTCGGTCGCTGGAGGCGAGTCGTAAACCGTTTACGACTGCGCGACCACTTACGACCAGGCACAGGGGATAGGTGACGGCGGAAATACTGGTTATTACTACTAGGGGTGACGCACGAGTCAAATATTGTGTAAAGAAAAAACTATAAGTTAACTGTCAAAGGCCAGTAGTTGTCAAGCGTCAGCGAATACAATGTTAATTTAGGTATTTCACCCCCATTGCAAAATCCGTGCTTATATCTTGACTACACCGTAAAAGACACCTGCATGCAAAGTTGAAGGGTTTGGGGTGAGCGTTAAACGAGTCAGTTATTCAGTCAATCAGTCTGTACTTTTTTATATTAAGATTACCGATGCTTTTTCGAAGCAGTGCAGTTTGACATACGAATAGGAGTAAGTTGGTATCTATTGAATTTCCGGGTCGTATTGTTTGGGTTTAAGAACTTTTCAAGTGCTGACATACTGAGCGAGTTTCCAGCAACAAACTCGCCCAGCATGTCCTTTCAACTCTACTTGCTAAAATATATCTGTTTTTCCTTCTTTTTTCGTATATTTCTTACTTCATTTTATACGGTCTGATGTGTTTATAAATAATCTTAACCACAAAAAATTTGCAAGTTGGTGTATTTTCCATTGTTATCACCCCGCTTGGCACTCATAACAAACGCCACAACCGTGACACTGCTACCGCTCGCGTCAACTTTAGTTTCCCAACCCTTTGCTAATGCGATTTGTGTTTTATGACTTACGTAATGTGGCGGCCCAAGTGTCAGGGAATGTAGTTGGTTGATTACGAGTCGCTTGTAGCACACAGTTACTTGAATCCGGAAGACCAGTGACCAATTTGGACTGCATTTGATTTATAACTATTCAACAACATCCAAGTGAAAGCAAGTGGATCCTAGTGTTACCTTAAGATATTTTTCAGCACTTCGCTCTGAGATATTCGCTAGTTAAATACCAAAACATTGTATCAAAAGTAGTCTTAGGACCCGGTTGGTAAATATCCGAAACTCCGTAGATCTCCCTTTTCATGTTCTCCAAGCGAAAAATATAATCTGTATGTTTTTGAGCTGATGATGATGACTATGAGAGATTGTTTAAATTAGCCCGTCGATTTGAAAATTGCATAACCACAATTAACCTCTTTCATCAAAACTAATGTTAAGAATAGCTTTTACTCAAGCTGACTGTCTGTTTCTGCTATCGACACTGTGACATGTCGCCGCACAGTTTACAAGCTCTCAGGGAATCATTTTTATTGTGACTCTATTTACAAGTGTTTATGTCCACGTGCTGTGCTATTTCACTTTCTGTTTTGGTTGCGCCACAGCCATTTGATGGAGGTGTTAAATTGACGTTTTCCAGATGGTTTCAGGAGCCGGTCGAGTACAGACGGAACAAAAATAGTAGAGGCGAAAATGCTTCGAGTTCGCTATAAGATTCGAATTTTGAACTTCCTTGCACGATCGCCCGGACAATACTGCGAGTTTCGCTTTTGCTACTAGATAGTTTTATTTTCACGAGTCGTCACCTTTTTTCACTTTGGAAAATCATGTCCTTATTTATCCACGCTCAAGATACTTTGAAGAAAATTGTGAAGTATAAAAGTATCTAATTACAGTCAACAAGGTAACCAAGTTCAGGCATGTTCCCGTCTACGCTCCGTTATTAAAATGTATCAATTTCTGATTAATAAATACGCCGTAGCAGCGATACGTGACACGGGTGTAGAGTAACGTATTTATACCCTAACGTACGAGTAGGAGTATTTTGCGGGTTTATATTAATTAGGTGCGAGGCGAGGTGAGGTCACGTACGGCGCAAAGTAGATTATCTGTACAGTGTTCCCAGGGAACAGTCCGTTGTTCCATCGAATGCTTATTTATTTTGCCAGTTTTTGTCATCTGTTATGTTGGGCATTTATGTTTACCCTCCATTGCTATTAGATTTGTGTAGGTTGGGTAGATCGATGATGATTTAGGGATGAACGTGATCATAGGTTTATATTTGGCCCTATCATTAAAAAATGTTAATAAAAAAAATGACACAGTGTTTGTCAATTGTATTTGTCTTATGTTTATTTTGCACAATAAAGAGTTTACTTACTTACTTACTTATCATTATCACATATCTAATATATTAATACTAAATTAATATACATAATATATTATTTTAGTAATATCACAAAGTTTTATTTCCCGAAATAATTATTTCATGGATATTTAATGTATTACAAAAGTCTATTTGTATTACAAAATTGTAAGTCTATCGGTCGAACCATTCAGGAGGTATATATTCATGCAAAATTAAGCCATGAAAAAAATATCGTATAACAAAAGCAAAAGTCATGTAATTACACAGCCATCAATTCAATTGTTTTATTAAACAAATATATCAGCCAGTATCACAGTGTGAAACAAAAACAGCCGACAACACCGCCATGACGCAAGCATTTATAACTTTCTCTAGACGCAATAAATAAGGGTCTATGGAAGGCGAAAAGCGACCACAAAGGCACATCACAAAGCGTATCGTTAAACGTTAGTCCGTCGCGAAAAACAGGAAGCGGCAAATCATTCGCGGGCCCAGACCGGAAAGGCCCGGAGACGCCGCGTGCGACCGAAAAACTACCCGCGGTTCAATTAATTACAACAAAATGCTTGAAAAAAGGGCCGAATATGGAGCGCAAGGTTCTGTAGCTTTTTAACGCCTCACTTGGTTATTCGTAATAAAACACAAATTATTAAAATAGCTTAGAAAAAACATTTTGAACTGAAAAAAATATAGAAAAAAAAAATTGGCATCATGAGTTTCGAAACTCCTTGAAATTTAATAACATCCTAAACTTCCTCAGTAACTTCCACTCTGTAACAGTTTTAAAGGCTTGTCTAATGATACTTCATAAAACAGCAGCATAAATCGCATGTGTAGTCAGGCGTTAGACGTGGGACGTAGGAGCGTAAATACTTGAAACAGTGATTTTAGTTTCTTAATGTCTTCGTTTTTCTTTTTTCTTCAGTTCAGAGGTCATTTTTGGGAAAATAAAAGCACCGTACGTATAACAATGTATACAAACACGCATACATAATTACGTAGACTAGCAAAATTATAACCTTTCCTTTTAACTTAGCGGTATTCGAGAAAATATGTACTTTTCGCTAATCTACTTAAATAAATTATAAACTTTTGATAATAAGGTTCTGTAATTTACAACATGGTACCCTAAATACACGAAAGAATTGAGTCCTTTTCATCGAGATTTGGGAGATTAAAGATTTTTCCATTGGATATTTTTGGAAATAACGAGATTAAGAATAATGGGACGGCGTCGCTTTGTTCTTAATCAGTACAATAAAATTTGGACCTTTCAAAAGGCTTTTGCAACTCTGTAAAGGATTATAAAGTGCGGGAAAAATAAGTAAAACGAAAAAATGAAGTGAGATTGCTGGAAGTAATGCAATGACATCAGAAATATTTGCAATCTAGAAAGTTTCCGTAGTGGATCGAAAAATCATCGGTGCTGAAAGTACAGTCGCCATCAGATACTTAGTAAGAGTTATCTAGGTACTGAGAAATATCTGAACACGCACTTACGCGATTCACCGTATAAGAGTAGGTATACCTACACCAAGTTTTTACCAAATGGTATTATTTCCTTCATAATTTAATTGTATGAGTTTTTTTAAGTAAATTAGGTTTATTATAGGATTTTGTCCTGAAAATATGACTGTGTCGCGTTTATATCTGACGCGTTCTTCTTGACATTGATGAAATATATGCACAGGACTGGGCGTATAAGCTATTATTGCTTTATCTGTTGCGAAGCACAACATCCTTTCTATAGAGTGTTCAAAATGTTCACCTATTTTTGGTTATCTTGGATAGTTCTACTCATCTGACAGCACCTGTACCACGCACAGCGCCTTTACGTGTAATGAAAATACTTCAAACATCCAGCTAATATAGTTTGACACGGCATTTGGGTCAGGTAAACTTGGCTCGACTATTTGTTCTATTTCTTGTATCCTTTTCATACTCATGCGATCACAAAGAGATGTACTGTTCGACCAACGACAAATCTCGCTGTTATATGTGCCTATTTGTATAAGTAAATATATAATGAAAGCTTGTTGTTTCGAGTTTTTCCTCTCAAAGGCTTACCTGTTTGTTTAGGACGGAACTTCATCAATTTTATCAGCTCGGTCTTTCGGGCAAATACTGGAGTACAGGCGACGGAAAATGTTACATTTACTCTTTTTAATCGACTTCAAAAAAAGGTAAGGTATGGAGGTACCACTGATTATTTTTATTTTTATTTTAGCGTTCTACCCTTCTGAGGTGACAAAAGGTCTAATAAAAACAAATATTTTGCTATGCTGTTCCTTTTGCTGTGGCGGCGAATATTTTTTAGATAGGCATAATTGTGAAAAAACTAACACATGAATACCTTTGCAAAATGTAGGGTAGTGTTACTGTTACTCTACGCCGTAAAGGTAGAGTCTACGGAAAGTATTGTATGTTAATTATGACCATTATTTAACGCATTCTCTTTATACACGTCAGGCAGCGAATGCGTTGTAGTAAATTTGTACAAAAAGTGTATAAAAGGCGTCATTTTACTCTGATTCGGCGAAGGTGCACGGAATCGGGGATATACCCCGGTCTTTATGGATGATTTATACCTATAATTATGACGAGGATCCGGGTTCGATTCCCGGCCATAGCTTTACTTTTCGGATTTTTCTATGTGTTCTAATTTTCACTGACATTTAGAAATTTAACCTATAATTCTGTTCTTTTCTCTCTGATACTTTTACTAACATACTTAATTATGTTTTTTTTCATTGTTATCATTTGAATCATTAATGTAGTAGCCTGTAAAATAAATAAATTTGTACTTTAATTTTTCACTTCAACTCCGATACAAATATTACCATACAAAGAAAAAATATTTTTTCCTACGCGATACCTACTCAGTTATAATTTATTTTTCAAATTTTTATTTTTCACGAATTTTGTATTTCGATAACAGCTTATTTGTACTACTGAGTTTCTTAAATTCCACGTATCTGACTGTACCTCTGAAAACAAATGAGTTCGTCGGAGTTTTATTCGTTTTGGGTCATTCTCGCGTCGGTTCAGTTCATTAGACGCGATTTAAAGGTCGGCCGATCCGTTTGTCCACGGCTCAGCTGGCAAACATCAATATGAGAAATTACATTTTGCTACAAATTAACCTTTGGAAAATGAGAGATTTGTAAAAGATATAAGCCGCTTTCATTTTTAACTTACTGTGGAACCTTTGCAATTGTCTTAATTGGATGTTGTTTCTACACATTCGTTAGTAAATTACGACCTACTTTCAGACCTCGACGGACAATATTGAGTTCGTGGCTAATGTCTAAGTTCAATGCAATTACTTGTCTAGTTAAATTACAAGAAGTTTATGAGTAGGCATTCTATGGTAATAATGATAATAGATTTAAATATAGATAACCCGAACTTATAGCATTTATATTTCTATAAATGGTTTTAATTTGGCGTTTAATATATTGCTGGGCAATAATTTCGAACAGAGGCCCGTTTTTGAAAGCAGATAATTTATTTATGTGAAAATACAGTGGTGAAAATTGTGTTGAATTTAAAATACCAGTAGGACCGAAGAAAATTATAACTCTAATTAATCTTGTGAACTAATGTAAAATTCGATTCGAGCTGCATTTTCGAATATATAAGCCTATTTTTATCTCTTTCGGCGATGCTTTAAAAAATTGAGAGATACTAAAGATAAGTTTGAGGCTTTATGCATACAATTTTACATTCAAGATTGACCTCGATGCCGAGAATGGGGGTCCACAGGTCTTGTACACACGACTGTTAACGCTTCTCCCCGTATCGTTTCATGTTACACGAAGCGACGGAGTTTACTTTGACATCAAAATATCGCCCCAATTCGAGTACTCTTGAGGCTCTTGATGTCTACAGCAGTGCTCATAGGCGTGGGTTGCGAATTGCGAACGCTATTGAGCCGTATCAGTGTCCCGTTTTAGCAATTTGGATGGCTTGCATGAGGCGCCGCTTTTCGGTAGCTGTCTCTTTTAGACTAGGTTGGATGGAAACAGTGATGAATTCCTATTTTTTCTATGGAACTGATACTACGTAGCAGTGGCGTGGCGTGAAGTATATCAAAAGGCAAGCCGAAGGGAATTTGACTAGCCTTTTCCTCTAATTCATAAAAAAATATAAAAGTGCCCAACTGCCTTAAATTAGGCAAGCCGGTGGGAATCGAGTTCTATGGACGCCACGCCACTGCTACGTTTTTTTTTTTTTTTTTTTTTTTTTATATGAATAGGAAGGACTAATAAGGACTAATTTGGACAACTTGTATTCTATATATTCTGTTATCCTATAAGTTTATTGAATTGTAGCTGATATAATTGCACCAACACCATTTAGTTTTAGTTTAGTTTTTAATTCGTTTTTAATTTAATAGTTTAATTTGTTTTAATTCCATTTTGAATCCTATTAAATAACCTTCTCTTTTACACCAACATATAAAGACCAGCTATAGTTGTTTGGAGGTCTTTTGTCTCTTTATTTGTCTGCTTGCTTGTACCATCGGGGCTCTAACAGACGATAGATTAGTTTCAATTCAGATTTTTTTTAATTAAGCTGTTATTTTTTGTCTGTGTGGGTTCCGCTTTCTTGAAATTGCATATTTTATTTAATATTGATGCTTTCAAACATACTATGTAAAAACTCGAAAAGTTACATAGTATTAAACTTAAAATCAACCCCTTGTCATAAAAAAATGAAAAAATATGATTGAGGGGATGAGACCCTAGCGAAACTTTGATTACTTTGCTTTTATGGTAACATGGGGTGTTTTTGTACAAGTTAAGTGGAAAGCAAGTTGAATGCCATCAATCTTTATTATTAAGTGCACCTCAAAGGATCGTGAACGTAGAGATATGAGTATGTGCTTGATTTAAAATACCTTTTGCATTTTACAGGGCTTTTAACCCTAGTTAGGTAATTGACAGTAAGTTTTAAGTATATATTCACTTCTAGTTATACTGATGTGTCTGTACTTTCTTTGGATCCATAACGGATTATTTTTGTACATTTCTTTTTCAATTACGTTCGTAAGTGTAATCATGATATAGCCTGTCAGATGCTTATTTATTTAATTAAAAAAACATGTATATTACAGTTCACGACGAACCGTATAGACGGTACGTATGTACATAATATCTTAATTAAACCCTTCAAAACGACTGTAAATGAGGTTTTCTAAAACAATAACAGATAATTAATATTAAAAGTGTATGTTTTATCATAATTCCACATTATAATCACGTAGTTAGGCTATTTAACTTCTTCCCCAGTTTATCCCCTTTGGTGATTCAAAATAATTAATAGTGAAAATAAAGTTAGCTATAACGAGGAGGTCATTGACATTACCATTAGCTCGCCCTCAAGAGCAGGGTCGATGTAAGCTGACCGGCATGAAACTTAATGTCTCCTTGGTGCCTTTTCAATTTAGCCGCGTCTTATGTGCGGATGGTAATCCACCTTATTATTAGTCTCAAACCAACATAGAGGAAGGGGTGAATCAAATGTTAGAACCCATACTACCCCAAAACATTAAACTATTAGTTCAACAAGCATGTGCAATAGTGATCATTCAATGTGCGATCGGAAGAAGAGTAGAGGTAGAGTAGGAGTAATTTTAATTTTGTGGTTAATTTGTATTTAAACTACTCAGTTTTGAATTACCAGCAAAACATTCAAAATACAATTTAATACATACGAAACAGCTTTCATGCTCATATATCTGGAAAAATTGTACATGGAAAGACATTGGTTGGACAGACATGGTTTATGAAAAAAAATGCTGAAATTCATGCTATTTTTTCTCGACCTAGTATGATATTTTTTTACTTATTATCACATCGTTTATACAAATAGATAATGAAAATTCCGCCGCTTATAAACGAAATATTAAAATGCTTTCACTTACCTTACCAATTTTCCAATGAATGGCGAAGGCGTTCGCTCCGGGCAAGTAGAAATTAAGCCAGTCTCATGACGCAAAACCTAACTGGTTTTCTGTCCCATTCTAGCTAAGGCAATATATTGCCGATTGAAACGAGACGGAGTTAATAAAATCCTCTGCTAGGGGAAAATGAAAGGATTGTGGGGTAATTGGAAAATACCTTTGCATTGAGTGGCGCCGAGGTTTCGTTTTCAAATGGAGATCGTCGCGGTATTTTACTAGCTTAGCGCCATTTTCTGCGGTAATTGGAATTTATATTGTCTGATCAGGACGTTGGTATAAAAATTTAGGGTAAAAATGTTCGTAAAATTTTCTGTCTGGCAGCAATGGTAGCGAAAATGTGCGCTATGAGGTATGGGAAGGTACACGGTTATACACCGACGAGCAAAAATAATGGGTCGCTTCCCATACAAAGTAATATGGAAAGTGACCGTTATTTTTGTTTAGAATATTATTTCTATTAGGTAGGTTAGTTAGGGCATCGTAGATAGAAATAGACCACACATCGTATCCAATCATTTCACTTACTTATCTTTAGGCAAACCTGTATTATCTGCAAGCTAGTAAACCTTAAAAATCACTGATACAATACTTATAAACATCAATTATGATTATGAGTTTAGATCGTTATTTATAATTTTTATTTGTAGTTGCTGAATTATTTAAAATGTAGCTACTAAGTTTTTAAACCTTTACTAACACTGATAAGATTTATTCTGAAATATATTGTATAATTTAAATGTTTCAATTAATTTTTCATTTAGTTCTTCACTTGGGGTTAAGAGTTCGGTTAAAAAATTGATAATTGAACATCAACTAAACAATGACGAATCAATTAGCTATCCCTTTCCTCCGGAACATTCCTTCGGAGCGTGAAATATATTCAAACAAAACATCTCAATACACCCTTTTATTGCTTACTATCAATTGTAAGACCTTTGGCTTGAATTATTTAGCAAGTTCGTCCCTTTGATTCCCCTAGGGCACAGTCCGAGGCACGCCGAATGCTAACCGTTGTGGTCAACGGCTCTCTGGTACTTTTCTCACATGTAGACGTTATTTTCAGACGGTCTTATTGATTTTTATTGAATGTTTCAAAAGCTTCAGTTCTTAGATTTATGTACAGACTTTGAAATATACCATTTTTCTAGATTTTTTTGCTGAAATCCAATTATAGAGATGGGTGTGAAGTTTGTGATTCATTCTATAAGGTGGGCAGTTTGGTTTAAATTAATTAAAGGAGAAAACCACCACGAGTGGGGTATTTTAGTACCTATTAACTAAACAGAACGCTGTACGTGTACATTGCCTACCTTGCGGAAAGTGACAAAAAACTGTGCTAAGACTAGCTAAAGGCAACTCTCGTCGTAATTACCTTAAGTAAGTATTAGGTGAATATTAACCAGCAAAGAGTCAAATATTCAGTCAGACTGCAGCTGAACAAACAGTTTTCACGCCTTTTATAAATACAACGGCTAAATAATCAAAAGGACTCTATTGCTCTGACGTTTCCCTCAGGATACTGTACAGGTTAATCGTAGGTAAATAAAAACTCAAGAAACATTACATATTTCTCACATAGGTTTTATTTTCGATTTATTGTATTATTCGAGAGCTTCAGTTGTTCGGATGTTGTTCGGCCTGGAACATTAAATTTGCATTTCTTTCGAACAGTTTCCATATTTGCTTGTGACATTAACTTGTTTACGTTAATTAGATTCGTTAGAACCGTTTCCCTGATCATTTAATTTTCTGACGCACAACACAATCCTTAATAAAACCTAAACTCCCTTGCGTATCTTGCTTAAATTTTCCTCTTCAACTTTAAATATACCATGTAGCTGAATTCCAAAATAAAAGTTTTATTTCACTTAGCCACATATACGCGAGCCCTCAAAACATACGTGTAATAACGGAATTCCCGTGGAATAATCCAACAATCCTGAAGCGACCCGCATCTCGGTTCCACACAACCCAGATACACACCAAATTAAAATCGCTACAAAGTCCATAAGGGTCCAGTAAAGTTCGCGGATGCAAATAGAAAAGGTACGGCGTAAGTGGAAAGGTAGGTAGGCTTACGGTTATGCCCTTAGGGTCCATTGATAATTATTACATGGCGCGTCTTGAACTGAGGACCCCTCAGGGACCGAGGATTGTGCCCCGTATTAATTAGTGCTACGAGCTTCTTTGACGTGACTTACATTTATTTTATTCCGTTACTTTGTGTAACATTTTGGTGTATTTGGGTCGCGAGCGCTCAAATCGAGTGAACCGTTTGGAGAGATTTTAGGTTCATAACTTTTATAAGTTTATTAAAATGAATAAGTATATAATAATTAAGTGTGTTTACAAATGAAAGACGTACTTGAAACATGAAACATAAGTGGGCAAAGCTAAAGTAAGCTTCTTGTAAGACTTGTAGTTTCAAACGCATAAAACACTTATTTTGCTGGGATCAAATAGATTACGTCCTGTCCTTTCCACATCACAATAAAAGTGGAATGCTAACAATGCAATGGTTCACTGGTCATACATTAGAATTTGGATACTGTCTTATTTACAACTGGCAAATTTCTTATAATTATGTATCTACATAGTCAACCGGAAAATCATCTCGCAAGACTAAAATCTATTTCCGTTATAGTAAGGTTGGCTTAAAAGATTACTTTGCATCTACCAATATTTAATTAAACTTATTAATAAGCATAACTCTGAACCTTAAAATAATTCAAACGGGTAAACGGAAATATTCTTCTGTCCCCGGCAGAAACTTGGAAGCGGAGTAAGAAATTAATATTTCCTTTTAACATTGGTCAGATCGGTTTCGGAGTAAAACGAAACCGGCATTCCATTCGAATCCCTCGGGGCTTCGTATTCATAAAAGGTGAAATTTCATTACCCATTTTTAAGGATCTCATAACTGGGTTGACCCGAATTTTATCTCTTGGAAGGCTCGTTCCTTCGTAATAAGTAATATAGGTATGAAGATCACGAGGCAAGGATAACGATAAGAATTTGAGTTTCCTTTACTTTGATACACTTTCATTTGATTGTAATTAGGTACGTTGTTTTCGCTTGGATTAAAAATAATATCAGATTTGTTTTCAATTTATGTACTTTTTTATATTTGAGAGAAAATTGTAGTTCAATCCTCGATAAAAAAATATTTTCATATGTGGCAAGTGGATGGAATTTTAGTTTAAAAATGATTATCTGTCGGTTAGTTTCATACTTTAAAGAATAAACAAGGCAAATCCTAGCTCACCCGCACTGGGGTCAGAAGAGATAAGAAGAAATAAAAAAAATACGATTATATTACCAGAAAAAGGAGATATAATACAATTTAACTACTTTAAGAGCAAGCTAAGCCACAAATTTTAAGTAGCAAGTGAAAACACAAAATATTAGTTCTATCCCTTCTCCCCCCACAATCCCTTCTCATCCCGTTTTAGGGTACCTACTCAGAAATCAGTTTACTAAAATAATAATAGGTATACCCATCCAGTTGAGGCGCAGCAATTCCTCAATTTTTATACTTATTATAATTGTACGTAAGTGACATTTAAATAAATACTAGAGGTGCCTCAAACTTTAAAACACTCAAACCAATAGTATGTTTAATACATCGCTAACTAAGTAATACTTCAAAGAATAAATTAACAACGTATCTAACGACATCACATGGCGCGGCTGTACCCACCGGGTCTGCTAGCGGTAAATGACAGATTATCTACTAAACTTAGCAATTTAACTTAGGCTCTTCTCATGACGTACCGCTGACCGTCATTCCCTTACACCGATGCTCAAGAACACGTCATTAACTCAGTGACCCGCGCATAACTGCGGTATCAAACTGTTTTATTACCCGCTATGATTTAATGAAATCTTTAATACTGGAGATAAGGCCCGCAATGCTCCCATAAATTGCTTGCGGCAATATTCTCTCGTCTTAATGCTTGAAATAATACGCTTGACTTTCTTCGCAGTATATGAAAGGTTTTATTATTTTTTTGAAGATTGTTCTTTGTGGTGTATAAGATTTTGTTAGGTTATGCTGTTCAAAGGGGATAGGTAAATTATGGTCAGTATCTATTGAAGTTAAAAGAAGGGAAGATTAAGTGGCAATGTAGCTTGAATATTTCTTGTTCCATTTCTGCTCATAATACGTATCATATACTTATTATGATAGCGCTTAGAACGTAGTAGGTATATCCTATCAATCAACTATACTTTCATACAAATTTACATGGAAAGTGACCCGCTATTTTTGATCGTCAGAATATTTTGTTATTATTATTAGTTCTATTCCATCTGCCACAACCCGGGAAAAACTTGTCATTGACAGGGTTTCCAAATTAACATATTTACCCTCCAGGGCCTTCTTTCACATTCATCACCGACCCACCAACACGCATACTCTACGTGACGCTACCCCGAAGTCCCTTGGCATCAATACTAATTATGAATCGAGTCGAGTTACATTTATGACGGATCGCGATCGTAGTTCCGTCTGCGGTCGTAAAGTGCGTGAACTGGAGACTGGTTTTGGGAATCTCGGCGGTGGAGACGTTTGGTCTAAGCTATACACTGTTTCTTGAAATTAATCAGGAATACTTCAGCTTCTTTCACGCTGGTCTGGGAGTAAAGAAAAAACAGAATGTACCAGTTGCTTCTCTTCCCGCGCAGGTAAAAGCCATGATACCTCCCACTTTGTCCTAATTATTGTATAGTTTATCAATTTTAACTTATTCAATCAAGATTTATACATACATACTTAGTATTAATCACAAGTGGCTGACTATTTTTTGAGCAACTCTCTCTGCCGTGTTTTGCACCATAGTATGACATTTGCATAGCGTACATACTACTAACCCACCCTCGCCCGGGTTGAACGTTGAACCTCAGCCAAATGTCACCGGTACCTGGATTCAAAATATAGCACCACATTAGCTGGATCTCCGCGTGACCCAACAAAACTACGTATTAAATCGCTCCTTGTTCGCCATTCTGTGGGTCTAAGTGTCAAGTTAAAATGGTGGTGTTATAGCAAATAATAATCTTGGGATTCGAGGTGGATGCTAGGGTCGCGTCTGTGTTAGCGTTTTGTGAATAAAATGGAAATATAACAAATATAAACATGTAACGGATTATTTATAATAGGATAACGCTGTCCTGTTTCGAGGTACTATTTAGACTCTCTGTGGCATGTTTTGCTTAGGAATTGTCCTGAAATATATAATAATTATACTGTCGGAGTGTGTACGTCTCTCATTTAAATTCACAACTCAAATGTAGCTTTAGGTACCTATAAATAATTGTGCATGGGAACAATACGAACTGTACACAAACAATGTTATGATTGTGATAATACTATTAATAATTGGCCAAATCACGTAGCATCAGATAAGTGTTGATAACACCTGTTGCTGAAACAGCATACCTACTTGTTATTGTTATTGTAAAAACCAAAAATACCATGATAATCTTCAAAATACTCTTTCCCTTCTAGTACAATACAGAATCAAAAAAAGGCAATATTAAAGACAGGAAAAAGGCCAATATAAATAGATACTAATATAATCATGACATCAAAAAGAAAGGCCTAAATAAAGTTTATCTAAATACAAACAGACAGGTTAGGCATAGCCATGCCGTATATCTTGTATTAGATAAAGAATTTATTCACAAAATGGGAACTGGACAGGACATCGGTAGGTACATCCCTGCAGCAGATAAAAATAGATCACTACGGGAATAGGCGGATCGATGCAGTCGCGTAATGCAGCGGAATGCACGTGCTGCAGTTATGTGACCAGCCGTTCAGGGAGTCAAACAGTAGTTTTTATACTATTGAGAGCAGACATAGATTAGCCGCCTCAGTTTTTTTTAATATTATTTCTGCAACTTTTTGTTTTTAAGAAATGATTACGACGCTTTTAAAAGATCATCATTTCTCAAGAGAATTATCTTAATTTTTTTGGAACTGAAAAATTGTAGTAACTACCGCGAGAGAAAATGTTGGTCTTTAAAAAATGACTTGTTATTCTATGATACATACACGTGCTATTAATATCGCTGATAGTGTCATATTTATCGCTATCTAAACTATCAATGTTTAATTCCACGGTTAATCAATGATTTGTTGAAGCAGAATAAATAAAGATGTACTAAACCGATTTTCCAGTTTGTGCGGACGCGAGCACCATGATCACGTTAGCGATCGGTGTAGTTTTTCTAGTGTCTCTGTATTTATACTTCACGAGGACTTTTGATTATTGGAAGCAGCGTGGAGTCAAGCACGATCGACCTTGGCCGGTGTTTGGTACTAATGCAAGGAATTTCCTTTTTCAAATAAACCTGATCGATGTCACAACTGATGCTTACCTACGATACCCAGACGAAAGAGTCGTGGGTTTTTATCGATCCTCACGACCGGAGCTCATCATCCGGGACCCCAATATTGCCAAAAAGATCCTCAACGATGACTTTTTGTATTTTCATGAGCGCGGCTTTAATTTCAGCAAGAATTATACCGAACCGATGTTACGGAATTTGTTCATCGCAGACGGGGACTTGTGGCGACTGTTGCGGCAGCGTTTAACGCCAGCGTTTTCAAGCGGTAAGCTTAAAGCAATGTTCCCTCTCATAGTGGAGAGAGCGGAGCGCTTAAAGGAACTCGTGCAGGACATGGCCAAAGCGACAGGCGAAGGAGCTGTGGATAAACCTATCGATGGACGGGATTTGATGGCACGCTACACCACAGACGTTATTGGTGCTTGCGCCTTCGGCATCGACACTGAATCCCTTTCTGATGAAAACTCTTCGTATCGTAAATTGGGTGTCAAGATATTCTCGTTCGATTTGGTACGGTGCGTTTTGGTACTCGTAAAAGTATTGATGCCTGAAACTACGAGGTACATGCATTTGTTCGGGCACGTCGAACAAGACGTAATTGATATAGTGACATCGATTCTGAAGCAAAGAAAATACGAGCCCTCTAACAGGCATGACTTCATAGATCTCTTGATTGAGTGTAAAAAGCAGGGAGTGATTTCGGGGGAGTCCATAGAGAAGGTGGAGCTCGATGGCAGCCCGGCACGTGTGTCGGTAGAGATGGATGAAATGTTAATGGCAGCGCAAGCTTTCGTATTTTTTGCGGGAGGTTTTGAGACTTCTTCATCTGCCGCCAGCTATGCGCTCCACCAGTTAGCATACCACCCGCGAGTGCTAAATGTGGTGCAGAAAGAGATTAGTAGGGTGCTCGCTGCGCACGATAACAAGTTGAGCTATGACGCTCTTTCTGAGATGACGTATCTAAAGTGGTGTCTACTAGAGGCTTTACGGATGTTCCCTTCAGTAGGGTTCTTACAGCGAAAATGTGTTCGAACATATAAATTTCCAGAACTAAATATGAGCATTGACCCGGGTGTGGCCGTAGCAATTCCGTTGCAGGCCTACCACAATGACCCAAGCGTATTCCCAGATCCGGATGAGTTTCGTCCCGAGCGGTTTGACCCTACTGAGTTCACGCCGCAGCAGAAACTGTACTATTTGCCGTTCGGCGACGGTCCTCGTGCTTGTATTGGTGAGAATTGCCTCTTATGTGCGCTTTTCGACAGCCTTCAATTGCCACTTTTTTTGGTATTACAATTATACTACCATTATTTTTAGGTGAGCGCCTGGGTCTGATGCAGTCCATGGCAGGGTTGGCTGCGGTTCTGGCGCAGTATTCGGTACGACCAGCGCCAGGGGCCCCTCGTCGCCCAGAAACCTTCAAAGTCTCCAGCGTAGTACAAATCATTAAAGGAGGGTTACCGCTTATATTTGAAGAAAGAAAAACCCGGTAACATGTTAGAAAAGAAGAAAAAAATGATGATGTGCTTAAACCTAGGAACATGGTGGTTGTTTTCTAGAAGAGGAAATTTTAAAGTCTGGCAATTTTTTAAATGAATGTGCATAATATAGTGTTAAATACATTTTTTAAAACCTACATATGTAAAATAACCGAACCATGAATAGTCATAAGTCATAAATCACGATACGAGTATGATACTTACGAGCAGAAATGTACATGACTTCCACTGGTCGACAGAATTATTCCAGGTATTCAGTTGTTTATATCGATCGATTTCTAGATAGTTCTATGAAAGTGTGATGTTTTGTCTTCAGTGCTCGCAGAAATCAACAGGGAGCTGTTAATTCCCTCTGCATGACCTAATATCTCAGCAGAGGTTACATGAGGTCGTTAGGCAGGAGACGGGTGCGTGGTGGATTGCACATGACGTGTCGCCGACAAAACATGTCATTCATGTTACGAGCCACGAACATAAATTGGAACATGATAAAGATATTACTTTATATTTTCTAGCTACTTCTTTAGGTACCTAAATTTATTTTTTCAAACGTTGTCGTAAATGTCTTCATTGTATTATAAGTAACTGAACACGAAGGGTCTTGTTGACGGCCGAATTACATTGGGGGCGCGATTTTCTGACCGTAAATCGGATTGCTGTGCTGTTTTTCATTTGTTTTTAACTTTTTAAAAAGTCAAAGAGGCTATGTAACAACAATATCATACGGCAAAGTCGATGGCCGAGGCGTGCGCGTTTTGTCCTAGTCTAACGTTTTTATCAATGTCCCAAATAGCTTACGGTGACAGATGACATTAAAAAGAAACTTAAGAAAAATGGAGGGAACGTGAAAACCACCTAAGTTGCGAGGAAATTTAGTGCAAAATGTATTTTCATTTCCTCTCAATGTTTGACAAAACATTATATCTGCCTCAGCTGGCAGAGCAATTGCTAAATTCGTAACTTTAAAAAACACTAACCTGTGGTTCGTATTTTTAAACAAGTTGCTTATCCAGCAGTTGGCTACTTCCCAGGCCTCGGCAATAATCTACTATTATTTTACTTTAGGTACATCGCAGTAACATTAATGCAGCTAAGAAAGTTAAACATTAAAATAAGACCCTCGTAATTGTGGGCATTGTGGTCTTCTAAACTCCGGTTTCATATTCAACTTTATCTTGCAGGTATATTGCTTTGACTGCCGATGTAACAAATTGTAAAATGGAGAAAATACGACATGTTACTTCTGCGGGCTGAGAAAAACACTTATATATACTTAAACTTAAGCTAAGAAATAGGTAAACAAAAGACAAACTTTTCCTAATCAACCGCTAAACGAGACTAACAAATTATGTCAAGCGACTACGACTATACCTTCGGAATAGTTCTGAACAGTTAGAGGGTTAATATTTGATACAGTTTGTGGACTTAACCCCGCCATTGTCGCAACTCGCTCAATAATTCCTCTGAGTTACGGATTGTTATAAATGGAACGTGGAATAGATTTGGGAGGTGAATTAAATATGAAACGAATATAGGTTAGCTGTGGCATTGTTTGGCGATTGAATGGGTATTTGTGTACATAAAAACGAGTCTACCTACTTTTATGTACCTCTATGCATCTAGCAAAATTGTGCACTAGCAAACTAAAAAAAATGCAATTGACTGAAAGCGTCATTTTCTTTACAATATTAACATATGTTTCGCTTTTGCATTTTTATATAGAGTTTATCAATGTATGTTAAGTTTTTTCTAAATAAGTAATTTTCAAGTTGTAAATTTTCCTAGCGCCAAAAAAAATCACGGCGAAAATTTCAACATGGCGGCTTGTTTTGCATAACTCATAAATTCTATCCACGGAGTCGTTATGTTATTACACGGTGACCCAGGCTGTCAGAACTTTCAGCGCCTAAAAATCACGCGCAGTCGTGCATCCAAAATATTCCTTAGAAAAGGCATTTCCCGATTGTTCTATCGAAGCCCGAACGTGTTTGCGGCGCAAAAAACTCCTCATGCAGAGAGCTCGAATGGGGCTTCAAATATCCTCTATCAAAAAGTTGGACGTAACGATGGACGAACAAATTAGATTTGTTAGTGGGGTAGCGTCACGTATGGAAATGTCTGAGTTATTTGAACGCTTTGTTTCAAACGCGAACAATGGAAAAATGCTGTCCAGTTCCCACAGGGTTCATTAAGATGCGAATCGTAACCTCAGACTAAAACATTACTTTTTTATTTCGACTGAAACTGTAAGCAACAAAAACTTTGACACCAAAAAAATATCTAAACAGTAAATTAAGCCTAATAGCTGGAAATCCATTCATGGTAGGTTAGTGCTAAAGAACTGTAAAAACTTTGCAATTATATTCCATTATGAGGGACAACAAATTCTAATTATTCTTTCTAATTACATTTTAAATCTCAACTTAATGTTCCTATCTAACTAAAGTGGTGAATAGTATTTAGCAGGATAACTATTTATGTACGGATGGAACAGACATCCTTAACGCTTCGTATGTGAAAATGAAAAAAAAAAACTGCATTCTAGTCTCGTTTGTCTCAGGTAATACCAACCTTACTGATTGATTACAATAAAAAATCAAAATGATAGCCTTAAAATTTGATATTGATCCGTATCATACACATACGAGAGCCATTTGGCGCCAACAAAATTATGTTTTAACGCTAGAATAGGAGCAAGGGAGATAGAAAACTGCAATACAATGAAATTTTGAAGGTATTTCTACCAGGAACCCTAAAAACCATTTAAATGCCACGTTCACAGGTTAACAGGCTAGTCATTTTTCTCTTTTCCTACTATTGTTCGGTTTAGGACACAAAGGAAAACACAGTACAGTCTGTTAGTAGTACCGAATACGTTTTTCTGCCACCTAAGTACCAAGAAGTACCAAGTGAGCGGGATGACAATCATAGACAAGGCACAATATAGCCTGCATCAGACAGGCCACTGACACCGCAATAGAAACTAGTTCAAACCGGATATTGTTCTGGATTTGCAATTGCGATTGGCTTATGGCTTGTCCTTTCAAATTGTCTTGACTATTGTGCCTACAGCTAGGTATTTGGTTAATATTATGATAGCATTAAAATTTAGCCAATTTAGGAATGGGAATGGTAAATTTTGACTTGGAGCGTATTTACATACATGCCACAACGAAATATATTTTCTTGTGAAGGAAGAGAACGGACGTAACATAAGCGTACATAGATCACCTTTACCTTACATTTCTACCACTTTTACGCATTATCATCACGGGCGGACTTGACAGTAGACAGGTCATGTTGCCCTAGATAGGCTCTGCCCCGTAAGAAATAAAGACGTGATTCCTAATAATATGTATGTATGTAACTACCAAATTGTAAACGATTTCTTATTTAATTAGGAAGCATAATGGGTTATTGACACCAATAATCTCAATGATTAAACACAACTTGAAGAGATGTCAAAGTATACAATACTATACGCATTGGTATAACCGTACCGCCTGTAGGCGACACGCCTATTTAGGCAGCTACGTCTACGTGTTACAAACTTTTTATAAAATTATCCTATTTTGGCCCTGGCCGCAAATAAACTTAATTGAACGCAGCGCTGAAAGAAAGAAACACAAAAGAAAGCAGTTGTGTCATTGCTCTTGTCAGCGCTGCGTGTTGAATTTTCAATCCCTACTTCCCTACTAATATTATAAATGCGAAAGTAACTCTGTCTGTCTGTCTGTCTGTCTGTCTGTCTGTTAGCTGCACCGATTTAGCTGAAATTTGGTATACAGATAGTTTGAGTCCCGAGGAAGGACATAGGATAGTTTTTGTCCCGGAAAATTGCATAGTTCCCGCGGGATAGCGATAAGCGAATTCTGCGCAGACGAAGTTGCGGGCAACAGCTAGTATATTATAATTTAAATTGTTTTATTGTATTCGTTTCTACAGTCTACACCGCCTATAGGTAAACATTAATGTTATTAAGCTTCCAAATCGAAATCGAAAAGAAGTATTGATACGGATAGCCATTTAAGTGGCTTGAGCTGTAATATTGGGTGTAATCCTCAATTCACAGCGCGTCGCGCCGCGGTAATTAGTGGAGGTAATTAGGCGCACGGCCAGCAATGTGATTTAGCTCAATCAATAAACTAATAAAGCCAATAAGAATCATTGAGTTGCACCAAAAAGGCTGCGGGATATTTTACCATGAAAAGGTTGAAAAGATTTTTTCATACAATATGATTTTTTTTGAGTTCGATATATTTTATTTATTTGACGTGAAATTTATACAAGTACTTATTTATATCGTAACTTTTCATATTGATATTCAGAAATCGTATAGACTTCGATAGTAGTCACATAATAGTCACCGCCCTCCTTCATCGGCATGTTAATCGGGTAGGGTACATCTTGCTTGTTTTCAGAGAAGAGTAGATTGAGTTGTCACAGTGGTCCGCACAACTGGTTCCTTTCGCTATGGCTGTGGAAGTTCCTGGCGCGCATCTCCTACGGGACCTTTCTTTTTCACATGACTATTCTTTTGGTTGCCATTATTCTTGTATGTATTTTTATATTATCCACTAATTCGTTGGCTACTATCATATATTTTTAACATGACGTGTCTGAACATTTTAACAATTTTTGACGAAAGATTTTAGTTAGTTGTTTTTTACGTAGCCGGCCTATTTGCCAAATAAATTCTTTTTTATTACATCCCACTTATTTGCAGATACTTACACTGACTCCTTGCACAAAATATGAGACATTGAAGTAGGTATTATAGTATGAATTTATATATTATTTTAGCTCGGCATATTGAAGTATTTCAGTTTTTAATCAAGCATGTTTCATCTCATATAAATTTTTAATATGCTCGCGAATAAACGCTGTCTTTAGAGCTAGCTGGAGGACTTTCATTAAATTGCTTAGTTTTAAGGACGGCGCACACAGTCTGAAAATTTATATGTTCAGAGTCTGGTACGGTACTTATATGGAGTACCAACATGTTTCTGATCAACGCGTACCAGTACAGTCACATTGGCCGAATTTTATAGCAGTTCGAAATAAATTATGTAATATTTATTTAAAGAAAGGAGATGTAATTACATAAAACATTTGTAAACAGAAAAATCTTTTGAGGTAAAACTTGTACATAGATTAATTTAAAATGAAAAAACATAGACTTTACTTGAGGCTGTACAACGAACCATGTTATGCCGGACATAGCAGTAACACGTTTGAGTTAAGAAATAGTGGTTAAGGTAAAGACAATGTTGTATGTGAAGGGTTTTATGAATGATTTCACATATGGTTTGAATGCAGCCTAGCCCTAAGAACGGAGCCCGTGTTACGGGTGAACTTGCTTGAGATTAATAGTAAGTCAATGAACTCAGGTAGCCCGCGTTTCAAAGGAAAACTTTTATGAAATGCTAATCTGTGTCCGACTTGCGCTTCGTTTTACGGGGTTTTAGTTTAAGTTATAGAAAACCTAATTTTAAGGGATAGTTAAAACTTAGATTATTGCTGTCCGATCAGTTAACAGGTTTCATTTTAAAACTCTTTTTTACAGTACGGGACGTATTCGCCATTATACGGCGTTTTTAGTCATTAAGCTCTCATCATTTTTTTTCGTTATCACTACTACATATCTAGTATAAAACAAAGTCGCTTTCTCTGTCCCTATGTCCTTATGTCCCTATGTATGCTTATATCTTCAAAACTACACAACGGATTTTGATGCGGTTTTTTTAATAGATAGAGTGATACAAGAGAAAAGTTTTTATGTATAATTCTACGCAGACGAAGTCGCGGGCAGAAGCTAGTAAGTAATAAGTCTTGTTTTTGTTTTGATTGTCAAAATTTCCGACTAATCTATTTTAGCTCCAAACCTTGGAAATATTGTGCCACCGTACAAAAGCCATTAACTTACATAAACAACAACGAATAAATCTAACGGCTCAGCTATGACATCGTGCCCATAGTTGAGAACAAAAGGTCCGAGCGTGTTATCTCGTTTTCTCCTATGGGCGCCGCTCGCCGCTGCCGTCGCTGTCCGATATCGTGGCCGAGCCGTAAGAAAGAGGGTTTTGCACTTGGCGCATCGTCAAGCGAAATGCTACACACATTTTCTAATTCCTTTACGGGTACGTAAGATAATACCAAGTACTGAAAAACCAGCCAACACATTCTTCAGTCTTCGAGAGACCGTCAAACCGTAAAACTACCGAAGACTACAACTTCTGCAGTTTTCAACTATTTACCTAAATATTGCGAACTGTGAAAACATAGAACACATAAAAGATTCAAAGAGAGTGGCAACGTATGGGCTAATGTATTCAAGCGTTGCATTTTACGCTCAAACGTCTGAGTGACGTTTTAATGTAGTCGAACGGATTTATTCGTAGCTTCCCGTTTTCGTTGCTGACATATAACGGATCCACGAACTAAAACAGGAGTGGACTCGAGTTTCATCCGTCTGTGGATGTTAGGAACTTGTGAAAGTACCGTTCGGATTACTACCACCATCTCACTCATTAATCCCAAGCAGCAGTGCTTGTACTGATGTGTTCTGTTCCGTCATGGATTCTTCGAGAGTGAAATTACTGGAACAAGAGGTATTTCATCTTAGCCCTCTTGGCTGGCAAGTCTGGAAATGCATCTGCAATCCTCTGGGGTTGCGGGTGTCTATAGGTGATGGTGCTCACATACCATCAGGTGGCCAACTAGCTCAGTGTTTCTTAAACATTTTGCGGTCACGAACCACTTTCAGAATCCCAAAAAGTCCATGGACCGCTGTCTAAGCTTTATTATAG
Source organism: Pandemis corylana (assembly GCA_949127965.1). Classification (NCBI taxonomy): domain Eukaryota; kingdom Metazoa; phylum Arthropoda; class Insecta; order Lepidoptera; family Tortricidae; genus Pandemis; species Pandemis corylana. The sequence goes on along the minus strand of OX421858.1, from coordinate 7,647,249 downwards.
CAAAAGAAAACAAAGCCTATTTAAAAATAAAATGTAAGTAAATATGTTAAAGGTTAACTGTGTTGCTGCGGACCCCTGGCACAAATCTTACGGACCCCTAAGGGGTCCATGGACCCCACCATAAGAAACCCTGAACTAGCTCGTTTGCCACCCTCTCCTTTAAAAAATATCCGGGAATTCAACTTTTTACCATTACCCACATTCTCGATGCCAAGCAATCATTCATAGATACTTACATAAATCACGTATTTATCCCTAACGGGGTAGACGGAAGCCTAAGTTAACAAGACGCCTATATTGCCGATGCTTTGCTGACCTAGAGGCAACTGAAGATAAAAATACTTTCGCCCTCATGACCCTACACATGGTCCACCTAGGACCACCCGGAAAAACTTGGACTTAATTGGCATGAATTTATAGATATGATCTTTATTCAGACCATGTCGCTCTCAATACATCAGGCCTAATAGCTATCGATCATTTATCTTCCAGATATAACATCAGCGGCTCGAAGTTTGCCGGCAAACCGTTTCTTAAAGACACATAGAGAACTGTTTAATCTTATTCGCACGTGGAGCATCGAAGCGAAAGGATGTTTAAAATAAAATAATGTAACTAGACTACAAATCGAAGCTTACAGCTAAATAGGTATTTTAAATGAAATTCTTCAAATAATAATTAGCATACGTAGCAAAAATAAAACTATAGTTTTCAAGAGGCACGTCTCCCAGCATGCCGCTGTTATAAAAAGACATAAGTTTCCACGCGACTGCGTCGATAAAGCCAGGCCCACACTTGAGTAGGGTCAGCGCATCAAAGGGATAGACAAGTCACTTTGATAACTCGCCCATTGTTATTAAAATATGGGGTTAAATTGTAAGTTTAGAAAACAGGTTTCCTTGTAAAATAAACGTAGAACGTGGTGCAAAACCATGGCATGTAGGGATTTAGATGTATCAAAATTGATCACACATACGTAAGTCGGCAAAATTCTACTCTTAAAATTCCACGTAAAATATCTCTAAAATTACCCGGACTACATTTGATAACTTCGAAGTAATTTTAATTATATTTTTACGTGATCGTGTTCTGGGAGTAATAGGTACCGAATAATAATTATAAGTGAAAACCGCGAAAGTTTAAAACAGTACGGAGAATATTGCGATATTTAACTTAGCTATTGAACTTTATTTAATGAAAATATAAACAAATTAAACTATAACTGAATTAAATACGAAACTAAAACTAAAAAAAGGAGTCGTATCCGCGGCATACTACCACAGATGCTGGCAGCATTTCTCCTTTGGGCAGCGAAACAAATACTAACACATGCTGCTGTAAAAAAATATTATATTTAATGAGATACTACTACATATAAAAACTGCATGTCACGAAATAGTAAAATTGTCAACGTAAATCAGTTTGTGAAGTCTGCGACTCTTTTTCAACTAGTACTTTAAAATGCAAAGGTTCGATCTGAGATTCAATTCCACACATTGGCTGGAGCGTGCTGACTCTCAAACCGTGGTATAAAGGGCTGAGGGTATGTCTGGAAGTGGGAGTTGCGGCCGGGAGCGAGCGTAGCGGGAACTTGAAGTTTTTTTTTATATGAATAGGAAGGAAAACGAGCAAGTGGGTCACCTGATGGTAAGTGATCACCACTGCCCATAGACACCCTCTGATGAAATGCCTCTTGTGCCCGTAATTTCCCCGGCTGTCTTACTCTCCACATCGAAACACAGCAGTGCAAGCACTGCTACTTAGCGGCAGGATTAGCGAGTAAGATGGTGGTAGCGATTCGGATGGACCTTGCACAAGGCCCTACCACCCGCAGTTGCAGTTAGTAAAGGTAAAAGTGTCTGCTTTACGAACATTACTTTAATAGGAAATAAAAAAATAAGGTTCGCCTAAAAGCGACTTTTTTAACTCTTGAGTTGTGTCAGCGGTACGAGTATAATGAATAATAAGTACATTTTTGGCTCATTATATGCCAAAAATACATTTAGAATGATAATAATGCATATAGGAAGCATTTTATGCTGTGGGGGATGAAGTGCTTTGGCACTATATTAAGTATTGACATTATTAATGAAACAACTTTAGGTATGTTTCTAATGTGCTATTATATGAAACAAGTTAGTTAACCTAGCTAAAGGTTTAATTTTCATGATTATAAATGTGTTGTATGCGAGAGTGATAAATAAACTGAATTCTAATCTCGCTTGTCCCGCCAAATATTATTACAGAATGTAGTCTTATATTTTTTATAAATAAGTGCCTTATGCAATCGATCCGCTGCCAGCAACACCTGTCCTGACTAGGTCGTTATCTAAATCAAGAGTCCGTAGTCGCTCCCAGTTTTTAAAGGATTTGCACTAAATGGAAAGAAGGGTCAAGTTATTTGCGAGCAGTCTATATTAATGTTTAACCAATTTCGCACCGTAATCGACACTTACATTTTTCATTTGTGCTCGGGCATCGGAGTCATCGATATTTGTTTCAATGACAAAATCGCATCACCCATAACTTTCGACATTTCATACAATCTCAAACTTACAGAGTGGTTACAATGACACTGAATCGGGAACATATTTCTATTCTTATGTTGACTAAAACAAAATTATATAGCAGATGAATTTAAAGCCTTAAGCTTACCCGTTACTTCACTACATAGTATAAAACAAAGTCGCTTTTCTCTGTCTGTCTGTCTGTCCCTATGTATGCTTATATCTTTAAAACTACGCAACGGATTCATAATGCAGCTTTCATGCAGCTTTTTTAATAGATATAGTGAATCAAGAGAGGTTTATATGTATAATTCAACGCAGACGAAGTCGCGGGCAGAAGCTAGTTTTAAATAAAGCAGATAATAATACACCAGCATTGCTTTATTACAATTGGCGGCTGGCTTTATTATTGGAGCTACGAATATGGCTGTAGGTACTTTATGTATACTCTAAATCTGTGATCTTAATCACATCTGAAACGTGTGTTTTAAATTCTTCGTCAACAGTCGATGTATCGAAATCGAAATGTATGTAACATTGACTAAATATGTTACTGTCGTGTGTGTGCGTAAACGGTAGACAGACAACGCTTGGCGGGGGATTTCCACAACCACATAATGCACTCGTCCGGGATAAACGCTGTAATGTGAATGGAGCCTAATCTTAGAACAGTTCAGGAACAGTATAGTAACGTGTGCCTACGGCCTGAGCGGACGCTCGAGCGGAGCATGCTGCGGGGCGGGGCGTGCAGCGTTCAATTAGCAAGCAAATATATGTATGTGAGTGCACGCTGCACAAGGTCCTTTACCGCTGCCCGACCCGCCGGGCGCTCCGCTGAACACTCGCCTCTCAGGCCTTACAGTACTTTTTTCTTACCAGATTCACCTTGCGTTTAGATTGTATTGGAGCAGTTGGATTTAATTAGGTACAATAATAGTGGTTCAATAATTAACGAACAGGTGAAGTTGGTTTCGTCACCTTTATTGCGTGTCCATTTTGATGAATAGAAAAATTGTTTGTGTTAAGTGCGTAACCCTTTTCGTTTTTGCTGTAGTCAGATTTTTTTTTGAAGGTAGTTGTTTGTTGGTTACAATAAAAATCATGAATAAAAGGGTAGTTTAGGAAAATATAATGAATGTGGTTACATTATGTGTTTATTTATATGTTTTCAAATCAGTTCGACGTTGGTTTGCATGTGTTACAGTTGTGCTCATTAAACTTTGATAATGATCCCGTAGAGGGATCGAAACGGGTCAGCGTTTGTGTGGTGTAAGGGATAATTAAGATGAAAAACTTATATATTTCACACAGGCTTGGTTATCTTGCATGTGAGAGGCGGAGTAGCAAGGTAAATATTTTTCGTTCACCTTACATTACTGTTATGGAGACAAGACAATGTCTAACTAACTTTGGATTTTTTTGCGTCCATTTGTTTGGTTACAGGCTAGTAGAGTAAAGTTTCTATAAAAAAACGGTAGCAGTAGTGCAAAATTAAATCATAAACTAACGTAAAAAAAGACTAGTCTACACGTCCTACGAGTACACTAAATATATAGTTTGACGGCGCAGAAATTACTGCTAAAAGATGCCGTGTGGATGGCTAGCGCGAGTGGTTGTCTATCAGTGAGTCAGACGTGGGACAGTTTTATGTAAGTAAGATATGCGCTACTGCGTTTACTTATCCTAAGTCTTTATCGCACATCGTTCACTCGATACATCGCACTTGTACGTGTGCAATCGCCCTAACTTCGGGTTGGCTTTCAACGGACGTTACGTGCTTTAGAGCCTACTTTGGAGATACTCCTTAAGTTTTTGTTTTATTTGGAGGGGGGGGGGGGGGGAGGGTGCCGCATCGTTTTGTGGCTTAAATAAATCTAAATCGTTTAGGTTTTTTACGGTCGTGATGTAGGAGTAAGTATATGCTGGTATCATCGCGTTCCTTGAAATAACTCGTTGAAGCTGTATGATCGTCGATTGTTTGCCGTGTAATTTTTCTCTAAATAAACATCGTCGATGAAGAGCATGTATCCTTACATTTAAGTATTTGGAATTGGACTTTTTTGTATCTATAAAAGTTAATAACAAAAGAATGAAAAAAAAAAAACAAAAGAAAAGTCAACTTAAACGTACACGCAGCACAATAAAATAGAAAAAAAGAAAAAGGTTTAATGTAGATAAAATATAAGGTAAAGGGTCGAAGGGACGCAGCTGCCGCGTCACACGACGAGGCATTTCCGATTGCAACCTGCGCCTCGAAGAACGAGAAATTAAAAAAAAAACGCTTATTGGTTCAAATTTCTAATACAATGAGAAAAACAGGGCATTTTGGCCGTTTGGTCGTGATTGAACGTACTTCCTTATTTAAAAAAGTCAAATCTTATATAGGTATACATATATCACGTCTTTATTCCTTAGGGGGAGGCAGAGTCTAAGGTAACAAGACCTAAAGGCTAGACCTAAAGGCCACACTTAGCATAATTGTAGACGTATAGATGGAAAGAGGAATCAAAATAGTGATGGGTTGCTAGCCACATTACAATCATGATTCCTAAGATTTCCGCCCATTCCCTCGATGGGCTTTTACCATCTGCGCGGGAAGAGAAGCAACTGGTACATTCTATGTTTTTCTTCCCAGACCAGCAGGGAAGGGGTCAAATCTTATAGCGAAATATTGTGTTTGACTAATAAACATGTAAATAGATCAAAACGCTGAGGTTTGTGGTAATTCTGCGTGGTCACTGATAAACTTTTTATGTCATAGTTCATGTAAATTTTTAAAAAAGGAAAAATTTACGAGAAGAAAGTCTGCGGACATTTATAGTTCCGATCCTGACGAAGAAAACCTTAAAATACGACGAATTCTGATTATTTAGGTAGCAGGAAATAGTCCATAGCCGTTATGTTGTCATAATAAGTACTTTTGAGTGTAAAATGAAATTCATCGTTTCTATTTTCATTAATTTGAGTCCTCTTCACAATTAAAAAATAAACAATTGAGGGCCATTTGTCATCGTATCTTAAATGACAAGCACATTTAAAAGTGACATTTAGCTTTTCCTTGCTTGTCATACAAACTGTATACAAATTACGGAGCCATGAGAGTTTCATGGCATGTGACATGAAGGGAGATAGGACGAGATCGCCGGATAGGACCGGGCTCGCCGGAACTTTAATAGGATGGCCATGAGTTGAGACTTTTCTGAAACTATTTTTAGTTTGAAGGATTTTGGTTACGGATAGGTGCCACTCTACATATAGCTTGTCTCATACATTGTACGGTGTCAGATACTAATCGACTTTATAAAAAGAGATTCTCAATTTGTGTTTTTTCACGCGTGGGTTGGTCGATATTTTCTCCGCTGTACTGATTTCAAAATTATTCTTTATTCGACAGTGTACCCTAGAAGTAGTTGCTATAAATAGTATGAATCCCGGTTTTGTAGTTAATGTTTCTTTTTTTACGAAAAAATATTTATCTGGTAATATTTCCATGCTGTCACATTATGTGAACAGACTGCAATGTAACTCATTGATTTTTCGATTTGTCATGTCGACATAACGCTAATCGGACCGTGTATCAAACGAACACATCCTTTTAATTTTTTTCATACGTCTTATTTAATTATTGAAGTAGTACAACTGTCTCTAGTTAACCTTACATTTTCCGTTATTGCAAAACGAACCAAGAGAATTATAAATATTGAGCGCCAAATCTACCACACGTGTAATATATTTCGTTAAAAGTTCTTATTCTATACTGGAAGAAGAAGACAGCAGCCGTAGATTTATTATTGTGAATAAAATATTCCACAGAGGAGGTCCAGATTGTTCCGATCAGCTGGTCACAAGAGTTGGAAGGTGGCCGCTTTTCTTTCCCATTTGACGAGGGGTACCTTCGAACCTTTTTTAAAGATATAAACCTACTCAAGGACCCTTCATTCTGTTACATTGAGATTTATCAACTTCACTGCACAATACCACACATTAGGGCTTCTGTTTAGAGTTTGTACCTATTGACCTATATGGCGTTTATCGTTAGTTTTTAGCATAGAAACTTGCTCTGATTTAATGTTGAATTTGCAAATACTTTATGTTTGTTTACATACATAAATACAATCTTTAATTGTTTTAAGAACACTTCCCGTGTAAGTATGGATAACTACACAATATTTTAGTGATACTTTATGCCTTATTTATTCAATTTTGAAAGCAAACTTGTAGTCATTGCACTGAAATTTGCTTTAAACTGTGTCCACTAGGAAACCTACTAAGCAAGTCATCGCTATCCCCCGTGCAGCATAATAGAGTTCGCCAGATGATTTGTCGGATCGATCCCTATTTTAGGAAATTGGATTTGTAGATCGCAGGCGATAAGGCGGGATGGGATAGCGGGATAGAGGGGGAACGGGAAATAAACGGTAAAAAGTTTCCTGAGACCCGCCTGTTATCACTGATTTGCGTATATCGATTTTGTTGTACGCGACGGGGATTTATTTCTTTTTTTAATGAGAAGGGGACTTCGGAGTGTTAAGGAAAGCGGAGCTAGGATAGAAGAAGATTAACCTAGATATGGATGTACATTCATGGGAACTACAACTAATGAAACATAAATGGTCTTTTCTGTCGTTTCCGCGGGATATTTACTTGTACAAACACAATAGTTCAGTACGTACTTTTGTATCCATAAAACTAAGATATCTTTAAAGTGAACTCGAGCTTCAATAGCTTTGTTCGATATTGACGAGCTAGTTACGCGAGCTCACTACAAGCGTTATCGAGTGATTTGGCAGATGCCCGAAAGGGGTCTATACGCATTATCTAAAGTGCTCGACATTGCTATTATCGCGACATAACGAATCGCTTGCCTCCGGCACTCGATTTGCATTCGTGTTTACTAATTTTATAACATACTGTGTACCTACGATCCTGTAGCTTTGCACAAAATTAAAACTTGAGATTTGAAGTGTAAAGTGTTTTAGTTACATAATTTGAACTTTTTTAAATTAATTTCTGCGTAACACTAATCTACACTAATATTATAAAGAGGAAACATTTGATTGTTTGCATTGAATAGGCTCCGAAACTACTAAATTGGTTTGAAAAATTATTTCCTCATCAGAATCCCACATTATCCCTGATGAACATGGACTACTATGTTTGTTTCTACCTAGACGAAGTCGCGGGCAACAGCTAGTAGTTTTTAGTACATCATGATGGTAATTCGTAGGATTATGTTTCTTAAAGTCATAGTATAAATTTAACTTACCTACTGCTAAGCGCTGCCTTATTCATGACGTCTCTTAAGACGTATTAGGTACCAGGAGGATAGCTCTTAAGGCGAATTACACCGAGACAGCGTGTCTGCGGCCAAGAAACGTCGCCAGGCGGTGCAAAACGACCCGCAATGGCCTATTATTCTACTGGGTACAGTTGCAATTGTGTACTTACCATATATTAGCCCTGTTGACTAACGACAGCTAGACTGGCTCTTTTAGAATGTGGTAAATGTATACACCGAGATGGATGAACATTAGCCAGGTCTATGTTAGGTTATAATGAGTCGGCTACCTTTCAAGAAACGAGAGTAAATAATTAGCCTATGGCTTATCAAGCAGAGGATTGTAGGTTCAAAACAGGGCTCACACCGATGACTTTTCGTTTGAAATTCATCATGAGCTTTCCGGTGAAGGTGAAACTCGGACAGGAAATTTGAACATACCTCAAGAGCAGTTCAATAAAGTTCCCAATCCGCGTTGAGATTGTTTGGGAATTTTAGGGTAAGCTCTCATTGTCAGAGGGGACCTTTGCCGTAGATCTTTTGCTTGCTTTGGCTGGAGATGATGAATTTATAGGAGTAAATCTACAATCATGACAGGTAGTGTCCGCTGTCACATTTCTCTGATTGAATACTTACCTATTGACTAATAATTTAATCGATTCATAAAAATACTGCTTCCGCCTCCGACCGCCAATAAAATATCCCCTAAGTCAGCAAACTTAAATCCTTTTAAATATATTGAATCCCAATACAATATTTCCAAAACATTGCAGGCCAGGAAAAACCATTATGCGATAACTAACGGTTGGATTTCCAGTCACGTCCGTAAGTAATTTTAAAGGATATAGGGGACCCAAACCGCGGATACCTAGTCTATTACAATAGAATTTGGTTTGTAACAGATGCTATCATTTACTGTGATTTTACGTGCACTTGACTTCTATTGCGAAATGTTTGGTCTGTTTCTTTCTGTATTAAATCAAGTGGCTCAACTGTTACCTACTCCACATGACATAATCCCTACAAACATGTTTTTTATAGGATTTTATCGAATTTTTTAACACTTTGGGATAAGTAAAGTTGCGATCATGACATCAAAGAATGCCGACCGGTAACACTCGTATACGTGAACCATTTATGAATGGATTTCAAAAAAGGAGGTTCTCAGTTCGGTTGTTTTATTAATTTCGTAGCAGTGACTTATGTTATCAATGACACACATTTCATAAATGCTTTCAGAAGCGACACAAACCTACATTTAATTTTAAAGAGAGCGCATAGTTAATTCCTTAGGGGCACGTAAAGTTGACTTTTGTTTCGTATTAATTGCACCCCGGCGAGGGGGAAAGTTAAAAAGTTAATTAGCTTTAATTTTAACTGCCGGGGGTGAAATGTTTGAATCTAGATGGACCATAACGGCCTGACGTTTTACTTTTTACTTTTTTTTCGGGAAAATGCTGAGCCATTTTTGGGTTAAGCGGGTCTGCTGGGAGCGAACCCTTGTTGTGATGTTCTTAACATGTACGCACTAATTTGCTTTCAGAACGGGTTGATTATAAGCGGGTTAGGTTATTAAGAGATATGTTTTCGTCATATTTTGAATTTTTATCCGTGAATAAGTGAAATGCTGCTAACTTTTTTTAGTTTACACGTCAGTAGAAACATGTACTGTCATCATCATCAGTATTTTGGTGCACAAACAATTGAAGTTACAAACAAAAAACCGTAAAAATATGTGTTTGGTATTGGTATCATAATAGGGGTATAGGTATTGGTAAAGCTAACAAAAGTTACGAGAATGAAAATACCTGACGCATTTCACTGTGGACTTTTCCTGTTTCCGTTGCCTATTTATTTTTCCAATTAATATGCAAAAGTGTATTCGAATGTTGTCTTATCTTTCCTGCGCAAAGCAGACGGTCGTTGTTAATTTAAATTTGACTACCAACTTTTAAATATTAATATTTTCTTATATAAATTAAAAACTTTGAGAAGCTGTAAGAAAGTAAACTGCTGACTTTTGAATTTTGCTAAGTAGTGTCAACTAAAGTAAGTAAGTACCTATATTTTTGTACGTAAATATACCTTGAGAACGGCATTTTGCACATGACGTAACGTTAAGTGAACTTTTGCAATTTTCTAGTGGTCAAGCTAACTTGAAATCTGGTTCACATTATGAAAGGCGGGTGATAAGTACAGTCAACATAAAGTACAATCACCAATATAATATAGCTTGTTGAAATTGAAGAAAAAAAAACTGAAAAATTTAGATTGGTTTGTTTAAATCATAATTTTACAATATTGCCATCCTAATTCAAAAGGCGCATGTTAAAAAAAACAGATTTAGTTTTATTACATTTTTGGACAGATTATCATATCATAATTTTCTGAAAACCTATGAAACAGATATGCGTCCCTTTAAATTAGGACGGCGATGTCTAATCTGTACAAAAATGTAATAAAACTAAATCTGTTTTTTTTGGACATGCGTCGTTTTGAATTAGGATGGCAAAATATATACCACAAATAATATCTATTACGCTTTTAATATTTTCGTTTCTCTTGCGGCATGAGGTATGTGCTTTTCTGACGCAGGAAAAAGGTAGTCCTCTCGCACCCTACAACGGTAATTCTTTGCATAGATAAGTAAACTTCCATGTACACAATGAAATTGTGAAGGTTTTATTCTTCTGAATATTGAGTAGGTACCCAGAAACAGCTTGTGCTCGTCTTTACTGCCTCCGTACAAGCGATGGGTTGTGGCGATTATTAACCTAGTAGGTATAGATACTTTAATAAATCTTACAATAAACCTTTAACACAAATGACTATGTCATTCTTCCCTTAAAACGATGGCTCCATGGTTCGAAGTTTTATTGCATCGATCTTGTTACTTTAGGCTCTGTCGACCCCGTAAGGGATAAAGATGTGATTTATGTATGTATGTATGTATGTTACATCGAACAAACGACTTTGGATTCAAGGGTAGTGTAAGAAATATATCGGTAACAAACATGTTCGGTAGTTTTGACTTGTAAAGCAATTTAGATCGGTGCCTATATCACTGTCATAATGTTGGCGGATCAACAAACAAGACTTAGCTACCTCCTTATTCATAAACGCTCTATAGGCTTCTGCTGATTTTGCAATTGTTTGTCCTTATCTGTGAAAGGTCAATGTCAAAATGACAGATAAGGACACACAATTGCTAAGTTAGCAGAGGCCTACAGAGCGTTTATGAATAGGGGGAAAGTGTATAGGGCAGAGCCCTTAGAATTGTGCAGGACTGGAAAATGACGATCCGTATAACGGTAGTGATAGTTAGGTTCTAGGCTGATATAAGACGATTTGATTTTTTTGCGGTGAGGCCAAATGGTCGCCAAATATAAAGCCACTTATTTTTAAGAACGTGTCCGCTCCCTCTTGTGTCTCGATATCGAACTCCAGAGGGTGGTACCAGATGTCGCGCGAGTGACGATAAATTTTATCGCTGCTCAGTGCGTATTCTCAACTACAACCTTACGCTCCGATCTCGAAGCGTATATTTTATTTAAATTGCGCTTATTTACGATACTATTATAGGTTTCCGTACTGAAAGCTATTTCGGCGATTCAGCAACAAAGCGATTCAGTATCTTGTTTAGAAATATCGTTTTGAAACAGAAGAGATTTACGTCGAATTGTTGTGGTCGAATTTAAAAATGCGCCGTGAACGCCAACATAATAAGCATGTACGTAGAAAACGCTTTATTTTTATGAGTTCATAAATATTTATTAACATATTTTCGAACTGATTACGGGCAGGGTATTACCGTAATCTTTTTTTTACAGCAAAAATGCCTACATTAAACTTTATAGGCTATCTTCTAGACTTTTTATTGGGGACAATAAGGGAGGCGTAATAAAAGTGGAATGATGAGCCTCGCCGAAATAACGAGGTCTATCCGAATACCACCCGTAAATTTTATGCACGCCCAAGTCAACTGTTTTAACCAGCCTCCTTTAATTTACTTGAAATTGAAGCTCTGGTTTTAAAGCGGAATAAACCTTTTATGTCAATGACTTTCTAGATTTCGCAATAAATTACTCAAAAACAGATCGGCTGTCAAACATTATTGCAACTATGGGTTGTTCGTGGTTTAAGTCAACCACTCGAACCACTGTTCGAGAGAATTGTAAATTTTTGATGTCTGACAATATTTTTTTTAGGCTTCCGTTGTCAACTAGTAACCCTCATAGTTTCGCCTTGTTCTCAGTCAAGGCTTAACTTTTTTTAAACTTTAATATTATTTGACGTGGGTACACAAATTAATGACGTCGACAAAGTGTAACAAAAAACTAATTAGTATAGGGTAGGTGGTTCTCGTTTGGCTATTCGTTCGACCTCTCCTCAAGGAGATTCTCAAGAATGAACCACGGATTAACCGAAACACCTCGGGCATAACTCGACTAAAAATGCATGACCCGTTTTAAAATTTAATGACTATGTCTGAGTCTCTGAGTCTCCGTCGAAATATATCAAAAATTATAATAGATCCATTCAAAACTCAGATTAGCCCGCTATGCCTAGTCGAACACCAGCTCTATAACACACAATCGATACAACCCAGGTCTTATACTTCCCAAACTCGAAATTTGTAGTTCGAATCGTGTCGTCTCACACGTACTAATGGTTTTTAATATTAGAGTATGGGGGACGGTATGATACGAGCTTCTAATTTCATGTTTGGGAGTAGACCCCCAGACGCGTGCGTTCAGTGGTCCCACTAGCCTCGATAAACGTCACTGCTCTAAAATAATGGCTCCATGTATTTATTGGTCTACGAATCTAAATGGATGTAAAAAATGGGTTTAGAATTCCGACTAACGGTAAAAAGTTAAAGCTAGATTAATCCAAACCGACATTTAAATACGGCTAACTTTTTGTCATTGTCATCATCATCTTCTTCCTTCAACTTAATGACTTACTAAGCAAATGCACAAACTTCACAACAGATAAATAACAATATTATTTGGAAAGACAGTTCTAGAAAACACGAGAAAAACAACACAAAGTTACAAAAATATGGATACATTGTATATCGATGGCAAGCAATTTTTTTGACAATATCATTATTGTTATCTAATCAAAAAATATCTAGATAACATAAAATACTGAACGATATTAAATAGCAATTTAATCTTTTTCCATTAATGTGCATATCTATAACTGTACAAACTTACTTCCTAAGTTTTAATGCCTAAAAATCTGAAAATCCATAGGTGGCCGATTTTTTTGCAAGGGGGTGTAGTTTCTGCCTGCGACTTCGTTCCCGTAGAATTAGCAATTCGTTAACATTTTACCTATTTTATTATTTCTGTTAGGTGGACCTATGCGAAAATTAAACTATATTTCAACGTAACGCAATGTGCGTATCATGAATTACGTAGGATCTCTTATAATTTTTTTATCTGGTTCATCCAAAAAGTAAATAAAACTCCTCAGTAAATGTCAATATTAACACATTACACACAGGATATACACTTATATACAGGTGATCAATCCAAATGGGTCAGAAGGGAGAAGTCAAAAAGTATAAGAGATCTATTCTTAGGAACCATGGGATCGATTTTAGATTTCATAAAAATTAAATTTGTATAAAAAATCATACATAATCATCTCAGGCCTTACCCTAAGTGATTTACAAAAATTCATGCAATGACTCAACTGACATAAACGAATTAATTGGTTGGATGATAAAATAGTAAATTGTGAATTCCGTACAAGTTAAGTATCATAATATAAATTTCATACAAATCGAAATTTAATATTCAATCGTATAAATGACTTTATTTTCCTTAAAAGCTGGATTGGGATCCTTCGAAGCTGGTCAGGGAGCAAAGAAAAAATATAGAATGTACCAGTTGCTTCTTCCCGCGCAGAAAAGCCCATCGAGGGAATTGGCGAAAATCTTAGGAATTATGTTATAGGCGATGCGGCTGGCAACCCATAACTATTTGGAATATTTTGATTCCCCTTTGTTCACAATCGTGGCAAAAGTGGCCTTTATGTCTTGTTACCTTAGGCACGGTCTACCCCGTAAGGGATACAGACGTTATTCATGTATGTATGTTTTCTTTTCTAGTGATGAGAATATTATAAAGAATATAAAAAATACAACAATCAATCAATTTTGTGCGCACTAATCTCAGACACGGCTAAAGCTACGTAGATGCGGTTTTCACTAATGTTTCTTTCCGGTAAAATTTAGGGTTTATCATTATCACAGCTTGATTGAAATCTAACGATAACGCTCATATCTATAAGCAGAGTTTCTTTTCTGTAAATTCATTAATTGAAATACTGGGACTCTGGGTACACACGTTTCGTTAAAAATGAGCTTTTCGGGAAAAGTGGTGATAGTGACGGGTGCCAGTTCCGGCATCGGCGCAGCCACCGCAGTACTGTTTGCTAAAGAAGGAGCTCGCGTCACCATGGTGGGTCGCAACGAGAACAAACTCAACAACGTCGCCCAGCAGTGCGCAGCACACGGCTCAGCACCGCTCATCATCAGAGCTGACATGGCTAACGAAGAAGAAGTGAAGACTATTGTCAAGAAAACACTCGACCAGTTTGGAAAAATTGACGTGCTGGTAAATAATGCCGGTATGGCTAAATACGCACTAGTTACGGATCCAAATATTTTACAATCATTTGATGTAGTTATGAACACTAACCTGCGGTCAATTGTCCAACTGACCAATCTCGCTGCACCATATCTTACGGAAACAAAGGGAAATATTGTGAACGTTTCAAGTGTAGCATCATATCTTGTAGCACCAACGTACATGTCGTATGCTGTGTCTAAAATTGGTTTGGATCACTTCACACGTTGCGCCGCGTTGGAACTCGCGGCTTCAGGGGTTAGAGTAAACAGCGTCAACCCTGGGCCAGTGAGGACGGATATTGCTGAAAATTCTGGTATGGCGCCACCCGGTAAAGGTGATGAAGCGTGGGAACAATTCAAGACCAGGACTGCTTTGGGGAGAGTGGGAGAGTCGGACGAGATCGCTGACCTGATCGCGTTTTTAGCTAGCGACAGGGCAAGGAGTATTACGGGTTCTATCTTTGTATCCGACAATGGGATTTTGTTGAAATAAAACACTTCCAGCAGTGACAATTTGTTTTTATTTTTTTGAAATAACATCTTGTTGAAATACAAAAAATTGTGGTGCTTTTATGTTTAAGTTTCGAAACTGGACTGAGCCCGCGTGGCCAAGCCCTCTCATTTTGAGAGAAGCTCTATGCCCAGCAGTGGGATTTATATAGGCCAGAGACGACGATGACGACGTGTGTAAAATGTGTGTGTTCGATTATTCAGATAATTGATTTGCACGGTGAAGATGACGGACAGATTGCCCCAAAACCAACAAATATGAGAGATACATTCGTATTCATGCTGACTAACATACTGAGTATTTCAGTTCTGCAATGGAATTCAACTTGGTGCCTATAAAACGAAATACATACTAGTAGTACGTACCCAGCTAGGACCGTCTCCGCAGGAGGGAACTCTTCAAGCTTTGGTCCGATTGACTTGAAATTTGGTACACGTATGTAGGACGGATGACAATGCAAAAAAGAACTTATACTTTATTTAGAAATATTTTTTTTTGAAATGGTTATTTTTTTACGTAAGCATAGAACAAGTTTCTAGGCTTTATGACTGTGTGTTTTTTTATCAGTATGACGTAAACCACTATGACCTACTTTATAGACAACGGTTAGTCCATTGTCTTGGAAGACAGAAAAGTCCATCTATTGCTCTTTCGACGTCCACCAATTTAGGAATCCTTGGGTTAGACTAAATCTACGTAATAGGAAATCCGCTTAGCGGAAAATATTGAGAGGGAGAGAGAGATCGAGAGAAACATTTATTTACACACATTCGATACACGTAGATATATAATACTAGGAAGAAATACAATATACTTAAGAATAGTACCGATATGGTGTAAAATGGGCCCACAAAACTTAGGAGCGTTTTGTATTCCGTGGTTGTATATTCGTAAATTCGTAAAATAGGTAACCCCTATAATACTACGAAAGGCGCAAATCTTAAACTAAAAAGTCATGTAAAAATAAGTGCTTACTTGAAAACTTATATCAATAATTTTTTGGTGAAAGTTGATAGAAATTGCATACGAATGTCATCTCCTACTGAAAATAAATAGCAACAGGTTTACCATCCGTAATCATTAATTTGGTTTTTTAGGAGTATCATTGTTTCAGTCGCTATTCTTTATCTTAATTAAACGGTTACTGGTTTGCTTTGTTGCTGGCTTCTCTTATTTGCACACGGCAAGGGCTAAAATATTATTTCAGTTACCAGGCGCCTTAGAAAGACGTGTAGACGTGTATATCGGCGTAGAAACTCCGTTATGGGCATACTTACGTAAATCACGTCTTTCCTACGGGGTAGACAGAGCCCAAGGTAACAAGACCTAAAGGCCACGTTTAGCATGGTTGTTGGGATGCTACAGGCATGGACCTTTTATAATGGCACATTTTGAATGAACTGAGGCTTAGTAGTAAGATCATTTTGGCACCCCTTGGGCTCGGAACCCTAACGAATGAGACAAACGGCTAAAGTGCTTGGAAACAAGGTATTGAATTGCACCATGTGGTACAATATGATTGAATAACAAATAACGTATTGATTAAAAAGCCGATCAAGGTTCAACAAGTGCGAGTTGGACTCGCACATTGAGGGTTCTGTACAAAATTAATATTACTTCTAAATTTTTACGTTTTACCACGCGCGAAAATTATTATTTTTCTTAACTAACGTTATCCTTCTGCGAGGCAAAATATTTAATCAAAGGAGATAATTGTTCGTATTAGAATACGAAATTAGTAATTTTTGAATTTTTACCCTTAAGCCTCGTATTCATGGTAAACATCTGTTTAGCAACAAAGTTGAATCAACGTTTACGCTTGTCGGGCGAGAGCTTGTCAACATGACGCTATCACCTCTGGCACACGCAGTGTTGCCAGCAACATGTTGACAACAACTCCGCAACACGTTGATTCAACCTTGTTGCTAAACAGATGTTTACTATGAATACGAGGCTTTACTTGTGTTTTGGGGCATTACTTGTTGCTAAATCCCATTGTTTCATTTTAATTACAACTTGATATCTTCGCATATCCCTGAAAAGAATTGTTTTGACAGACATACGGACAACGAAGTGATCTTATAAGGGTTTATTTTTTCCTTTTTAAGGGACCCTAAAAACCATCAATGAAAAAAGAATGATACGGCATATTTGTATAAGCTGATTAGTATCTAGGATCTCCGATATGAAAAATAAATTCCGTGAATTATCTATTTTTATTATACAGGGTGTCATCAAAAGCATCGTTAAAAAATTAACTATTATGTTTTACTTGATCACCAGAGTACGTATATTTATTAGCTTCAAAGTTTGAAGTTATTTATTACTTTGTAAAATATTTAAAGATATTAAAGGTCGTCAAGCAATTCAATGTTTAGGTAACAACAACATTACATTATGTACCTATCAAGGAGTCGTCGAGATATGATTTAAACAAACTGATATCAACTGATACGATTCTTGTATGTCTGAGCAAGTCATTTTCGATAGTAATATTGAGTTGCGTTCTGCAGATTTATTTTATAATTACGAATTTGATGCTATTCAGCTGCATTTTGTAAGAGATTTTAAACATGATCCTGTTCACATTATTTCCGAATAAACTTATATGAGAATCTGTAATCCTGGACAAAATCTCTTTGTTGAATATCAGTAGAATACCTCTCGTCTACCCATGACGTCTTAATGCGATTCAATTCCGATTCAGTTTAGGTTCGCTCGCTATCAGATTCATACTAAAAATGACAGCTAAAACTTAAACTGAGTCAGAATTGAATCGTATTAAGACGTCATGGTAAGGCTCCTGGTCTTCATCACCAGTCCCATATCACTCATGTACACATTTGTTCATATTCAGCCTTAATACATCCCACTGCTGAGCAAAGGCCTCCTCTCAGAAGGTGAGGGCTTGGGCCAGCCCAAGCCCGTTAGTTCCCGCGCGGGCCCGTTGCTCATGAAGAACTTCACACACATCTTTGAATTGCTCTGCCGATGTGTGCAGGTTTCCTCACGATGTTTCCCTTCACCGAAAAGCTCATGGTAAATTACAAATGTTAAATGTTAACCCAGAAAACGGTTAAGTTTAAAGTGTGCTTATACATTTTGTGAATATATCTATATGTGAGATTTCCCTAGGATCCTATCATCAAATCCTGACGTAGTGACAACGAGATCAAATTTGAAAAATATTTTATCAAATCAAATAAAAATTGGTTCATAAAATCGATTGTTGAAGTTACACATAAATACATATACATATACATACAAAATGGAAGAAAGAAAGAAAATACATTTATTTGACACAAAAATGGTTTTCAGCAGCAGCTCAACTATCTTTCCTACGTCAAGCGTTTTAATGGTGAGTCGAACGAACCCCGATAAGTGGTATATAAATAAAATAAGATAAACTAGAAATCATTATGAACGAAAGGTAGCTACGCCAACAATGAATTTTACGGGAAAAGTGGCAATAGTGACGGGTGCCAGCTCCGGCATCGGCGCAGCCACCGCATTACTGTTTGCTAAAGAAGGTGCCCGCGTCACCATCGTGGGTCGCAACGAGACCAAACTCAACAACATCGCCCAGCAGTGCACAGCGCACGGCTCAGCACCGCTTATCATCAGAGCTGACCTAGCCAACGAAGAAGAAGTGAAGACAATCGTTAAGAAAACGGTAGACAAGTTCGGACGGCTAGACATCCTGGTAAATAATGCTGGCATATTTAAATTAGCCCTTATTACTGATCCCAACATCTTACAAGTATACGATTCGGTGATGAACACAAATTTGCGATCAGTTGTCCAACTGACCAACCTCGCTGCGCCTCACCTTGCAGAAACCAAGGGAAATATTGTGAACGTTTCAAGTATTTCGTCGCACCGTATTTTTGGAGAAACTTACATGTCGTACGCTTTGTCTAAAATTGGAATGGATCACTTTACGCGCGCCGCTGCTTTGGAGCTAGCGGCTTCTGGAGTTAGAGTGAACAGCGTTAACCCTGGCCCGGTGAGAACAGATATCCTAGATTCTTCTGGTATGACTGCACCCGGAAAAAGTGATGAGATGTGGGATCAATGGAAGACAGTTGCGCCTTTGGGCAGAATAGGGGAACCGGAGGAGATCGCCGACCTTATTGCGTTTATAAGCAGTGACAAGGGAAGGAGTATCACGGGTTCTGTATTTGACTCCGACAACGGATTTTTATTGAAATAATAAAGTTTGATAGCCTTTTTAAGATAAATGCCGCTATCTGTTAACCTTTATTATTTGTTTGTTTTGCCTTGCAACAAAAGAAGTCGTAATTAGTTAATTCAGTTGGTGTTAATAATGTAAAAGGATACTTATCAGTCGTATGCGCATTTTGCGTCCACAGCAGAATATTCATTATAATGAAATGACACTTAAGGTGACTATGGTTTCCTGATGATATTCAATAGCTTCAATCATAATAAGACCTTAAAAAGACTTACACAATAATCCCATCTTATACGCTATTACGCAGCATTAGGTATAATGGAAAATCGAAATAGTACAAGTGCTTATACCAATAAAATACTAGTAATCCTTTTAAAGTAAGGATAGCAATAAAAGTGTTGCTAATACTAACAAAGTGCAGCTTTGGTGCGTAACTAAAGATATTCCAATTGAATGTCTCAGTGATGTTGTCATTTTATATCTACGTAATAGCAAAAATCAGGCGATCAAAACATACAATCTTTTGAAAGTTTAATTTAGATCAAAAAGCCGTGGGAAGCAAAACCTTTGCAATACTTTCCGTTGGCATAGAATTATGAAATTTGGCAAGAAATAAAGCCTCAAAACTCAAGTAAAGAATAAAATTCGAAATTAACTGTTTTCCATTTTAGTGAGAACAATATGAAACTTTGTTATGCAATATTCCATATACCTACTGAAAAGAATCTTTCTGTGTGCGCGTGTGTTTCTCAGTGCGCGAGTTCGAGTCTCACTTGACCGGTTTTTTATTTTTGATAAAATTTTTCATAAATTGCCCTGAACTTTTAAATCTCTATCCGATTCGTGATCGAGTTCCAAAAGTATCGCAGCAGGTTAATACTTATCAACGCCGACATGTCATTATTCGCCGGTGATCCGTACAGATTGCAGCAGCGCCCACGCAGCGTGCTCATTTTGTGATACTTTTATTCGTATCTTCTTCAGTTAAGTGTTACAAGCTAACGATCATTTATACTCAACATGAGCCGCTCGAAAGTGAGAATTTGAGAGCTATTTTCAGCGCAGTCATGTAAACCATCCATGCAAAATGATTTTGCAGTGTAGTTTTAAAATAATAAAGTTACAAGCAATGTGCTACTTGAAGCATAAAATGATCAATGATCGGAGCAAGCAAACGACATATTCGTGAAAGGGCTTCCAGAGACCCAAGTAGTAACCAGCTCTTTGTGCTGTGATACAAAACTATAAACTATCTATCACGACGATTTGACTTAATACTGATTTGATTTACCTATTTACGTACTTTAAAACTTAGTGAAAGAGGTACCCAATATACCAAGATCTACCTAGTACCTACTATTCACAGTCATGTCAAACAGTAGTTGTGGTCTAAGCCCAGTTATGTTATGCTGAAATTATGTCACTGTTACCTACATATATGTAAGAGGAGTGTAAAATCGTTACGCTTTATTTTGGGTTGAGGTTGAGATACCAATTGACCTAGGTCCCAAGCTAAGCTTGTACTGTTAGTACTCGTACTAGGTAATGGATAAATACGAATAAGACATATCATCCAAGACTCAAGAAATATTCATATTTTTCATAATTACGAGTAATAATATCTGCACCGGCAATTGAACCCGGAATATCAAGATTCATAGTCAGCTCCTCTGACCTATGGCTATCCTGTCGTCTAAATAGACTGTTTAATTTCCTGTACCTTAACTTATATCACCATTTTCTCCACCTTTCACAAAGGTGTAACGTCAGCTTTATATGTAACGTGACATACCTAAGCCCCCGAGCAGTGGGAGAGCCAAGTGCGTCCGCTTACAGTTTGAGTGTGCGCTAAATCCTGAGAAATCGCGGCTCCTGTCGCCTTTCGACACTTGGTAAGTGGTCTAAGTGAAGAACGATCTTACATTACAGAAATATTTTAACAAGATCTTCCAATTGCCTGAATTCCGTACCATTTGCTATAAACTCATTCTTCTTTGAAACCGTTATTATTTCTGGAGCTTTGAAATAGCCATCTCGTAGAACTCTATATAGGTTAAGTTAGTTTCCGTACCTGGCTGAGTGAGCCTTGCTCGGTATTTTTTTAGTACGTTGATGAAACCTAGCTAGATCGATTTATTGCCCCCCGAAACTTCGCAGGGGCTGCATGCCGAATTTCATGAAAATCGTTGGAGTTGTTTCCGAGATCCGGATTATATGTATGTATGTACCTATATAGGCGATGCGGCTAGCAACCCATCGCTATTTTGATTTCATTTTCCATCTATAGGCCCACAATCTTGCTAAACGTGGCCTGTAGGTTTGTTACCTTAGGCTCTGTCTACCCCGTTTGGGAAAAAGACGTATCTTGATTTGTTGAGTATGTATATATAGACAAGAATTGCTCGTTTAAAGGTATAAGATAGATAACAATCTTGAATAATCAACCGTTTAAGAGAAAAATGAGTAGTGGCAAATGATCATAATGGCAAACAATATATTTATGGCAACGATAGGGAACCAATTATTTAATATTAAGTGTACCTACCGATATTGATAGTCATAGTCCCCACTGTCCGAGCTGTCTTAGACACCTTTCGCCCATTTTATCTAATTAAGTACTTCCAAGATAAGTATTTACGAGTCAGTACCATGTTTTTAATAAACTGAAGTGTGTACACTTTGACTATTAGATATATTTAGTGTAATAGGTACATTTGTTGGCTGGTAATGATGATAATATTTACGATGAAATTTTGGACGTACAAAACAAAGCTTTGCCTGCCAAGATGTTCAAAATAGGTTTAACTGCTTAAAAAAACAACAACAAATACCACAAATGTACAAATATCACCTTCCCAGTGGCAGACTCTTAGGCTCGTGTCACATCTTAGGTATCTGCATCGTGTGAAAGTAGTGGGATATGTAAAGCCAGCTAAGTTTAAAGTGATGTTTTATAACTTGTACCACTCTGTGAGCGGATAATGCAGATTGATTCTGCTCAGGCCTAAGAAATTCGATTTGCGGTCGACATCTCGTGAGCGGCAGATTTGACGAAATATGTGGCACCTCGAGCCTCAGTCGTATTTTTAGTAAATGCGCGACGATGTCATTGAACATATAGGGAGCTGGTGATGTAATATGTAGATATTGCAGAAGAAAATCATATATTTAAAACATTGTCGTAGTAAGAACCGAAAATTTCATACGACTTACTAGTTAAATGACAAAACAATACTACGTCATCATTGGCTAAGGACATTTCGTTCCGTCAGACACTGCAGTAATTTCATTGCTTATAAGATGTGTTATAATGATTCTGAAATTATATGGGTTATCTTTATTGAACACTCCTGTGATGATTTTCATCGTAATTCTTGATTTAAATTGAGACATCTATTTCACACCATACACATAGAACATGAGTTATTGAACAGAAACATTTAACACACCAAAAAATTTTTAAAATACATTTAAGTCGCCCCGGGCCGTAAGTAGCAATTTACCGCCCGCGACGCAAACGGAAATTTCCACTTCCTGGCTAGAGGAAGACGTAAAATTGTGTCTCAGGTCGCATGTTTATCACCTTCGCCTTTGGCTCGTGCGACAGGTTCCTGCGATCTGAGACATTCTTTATTTCACCACCCTTGGAATGTACTGTACTATTACAGAGATATTGAGTTAAACTAAGGCAACTCGCTGAGGTATTCTAGATAAATTTTAGACGCGATGTAATATCGCCTATTCGTTTGGTTTGGTTTGTAATTTTCTCTATAAATATACCTGCTTTTTGTTTTGTTGATTATGTGGTGTTCAATAAAGAGTTTGATGAGTGTGTATTGTATTGTTCTACTTCTACAGATCATAGGTACTCCTACCAACAACGTGGAGGCAGACATTATGGTGGATTTGAGCTATATTGATCAAACCATAGTCTTTGTTTTGCCATAAATCAATAAATTTAACAACATCACTACATAGTACTATTACACAAAGTCGCTTTCAGCTGTCTGTCCCTGTGTATGCATCAATCTTTAAAACTAGGCAACGAATTTCGATGCTTTTTTTTGTAAATAGAGTGATTGGAGATGAAGGTTTATATGTATAATACGCAGACGAAGTCGCGGGCAGAAGCTAGTGATGAATAAAAACATGATGAGAGCTAAAACACACATTGTCAATTTTCGTAGTATTTTTGTCCTATTATTAACAATACCAAATTCTTTTAAGAAACTTTTACAATTAATATAGGACTGTTTTGTGTCCAAAAAGTAACAAAATGTCTGGCGAAGGAGGCAAGTTCTGAAAACAATACATAGTGATGTCAAAATGAATGAAACCCACCTATTTCAAGTTCTAAGTTCCCGTCCATAAAGCCTAACCAGCCAATTTATCCCGGCAGGGGGCGTATCGGTTACAACCGGAACTAGAGTTGGACGACAAATGATACCAGAATAAAATGTTTTGTTTTTATTTATGTTAACTTAATATTATTTCAAAGTACTGACAGCAAGCCTTATGAGTATGACAAAAGTGGAATAAAAATTGTAACAATGATGCAAGTTTATACGACATAGCGTGATAGTTATGGTTCGCAAACATTAGGATCTTGAATACGGCCTGAAATAGATGTATGCATATGTATGTACGAAAGTAAGATACTTACAATGACTCGTTTGGCTCTAGTAAACTTACTCCTTAAAATAATAAACAAAAGATGAAGCAAAAACTCGCAAGTTTGTGTAATTTTATTATTGGTTTTTATTTCATCTTTTGTTGCAGACTAGTCAGTCTAAATCCTAGATACCTACGAATATACCTACTATCACAGTAAATAAATAGACCAGTATGGAAGCTAGGCATACTTTTTGAAATAAATACCTACGCTCCGTTAGAGCGTTAGGGTTGTCGATTTAATTTATATAAAATTGTAAAGATTTTTGTTTAGTTAGCGCTATAATAACAACTTGTAACGCCTGTTTTAAAGTAACTAGCTACACTTAATTAAGAGTATTAGGGTTGGCACCCTTAATTTGTCAAAAAAAAAGACAAACGTTTATTTGGTTTCTATGATGGACACGGCACTATAAAACTGTTTTTTTTTCTAATTCTTTGTACATTAATAAAGCTAATTTGCAATTTATATGTTGTCTGACAACAACATCGAAAAGATCCAATAGTTAATTAAAAAGTTAAAAATGGCGGCTACTTTTTTTCATTTCGTTAACGGATTCGATGTCGGAGATCAACCATATCCCCAGATATCGATTTTGAAAGCAATCGGTCGAATAATTAAAAAGTTCAATATGGCGGCTACTTTTTCTCATTCCGTCCACGGATTCGATGTCGGAGACCAACCGGGTACCCAGATATCGATTTTGAAAACAATCGGTCGAATAATTAAAAAGTTCAAAATGGCGGCTACTTTTTCTCATTCCGTCCACGGATTCGATGTCGGAGACCAACCGGATACCCAGATATCGATTTTGAAAACAATCGGTCGAATAACTAAAAAGTTCAAGATGGCGGCTACTTTTTCTCATTCCGTCCACGGATTCGATGTCGGAGACCAACCGGATACCCAGATATCGATTTTGAAAACAATCGGTCGAATAACTAAAAAGTTCAAGATGGCGGCTACTTTTTCTCATTCCGTCCACGGATTCGATGTCGGAGACCAACTGGATACCCAGATATCGATTTTGAAAACAATCGGTCGGATAACTAAAAAGTTCAAGATGGCGGCTACTTTTTCCCATTCCGTTAACGGATTCGATGTCTGAGACTAACCATATCCCCAGATATCGATTTTGAAAGCAATCTGTCAAATAATGAAAAAGTTATGGTATAGGTACAGTACGTATCGGTATTTGGCAAGACATCCTTCAAATGTAATCCTGTAATATAAAATAGTAATAGGTATATTATAGATGCAAGATGATACCGACGAAAGTCCGTAGTAGAATTTTCACCAAAAACGCGCTCCATAATATACGGCAACTAC
The DNA here is from genome assembly GCA_949127965.1 of Pandemis corylana. Lineage (NCBI taxonomy): Eukaryota > Metazoa > Arthropoda > Insecta > Lepidoptera > Tortricidae > Pandemis > Pandemis corylana. The sequence continues at coordinate 7,622,111 of OX421858.1, read as the reverse complement.
TTTATCATTTAAACAGCCTAACGTTTTATTTAACAGAAAAAGCATTTTATTTAATAATAATATATAGTTATCTTTCAACATCAGCAGGGAGTTTAAAAAACGAAAGCTCCGCTTGTGAAAAAGTCGAGTTCAAGCAGCCGTACACTGCGCAATACGCTCTTGGCATGTTTAAAACGAAAAAGATCGCGGACTGTCTAAGCGCACGTAATAGACAACCGCTATACTCAACGCGGCACTCGCGACTGACGGCACCTCGAGGTCCCCTGAGGGGCCGTGTAAAGCGCGCGCCTGTGTGCGTGTTTCGTTTCAACCGATTTGTTCGTAGATTCCTTACTGCTTTAGCTTATATATATACTGTGCTACTATCGAATGAATCAAGAATTTGACTTCTTGATTTTTTTATGTATACTTTTACGGTTTTACACGTCAGAAACTAAATTTCTAAACGACATTGAAAATTAGAACGCATAGTAAAATCCGAAAAGCAAAGCTAAGGCTGGATTGATTTTTTCTAATGGCTAAACCCTTTTAAACAGAGTAGAGTAGTATAGAGTAGATATGGACATTAGAGAAAAAAATACTTACACCTACACAATGTTGCAAGGCTATTTGAAATAAATCTACACAAGAATTACTTCATTATAAGTTTTTAGTTTAAGTTCCATGACCAAATACCGAAATTGCAATACCAAGTGCCAAAAACAAATACCAAAAGTACGAAAACAAGAAGGCCATCTCTACCGCGACAACCCTTGAGTATTCGCGCCACGTGCGACGTCGCCTTAATGTTTCCCGGATGGCCTTTTTAAAGAACAAAACTCGAACAATACAACTTGGCCCACTCCTCTACACTGCGTAATGTATTTTCTATTACGAGGTTAGTTTACTTTATGGTTTGGCAACGGTTTGTTTTTGGAGATATTTAGATGCACATTGCATTCGTTTTCAGACATTATTTTGCTGCAGATTAAAGTGCTGACCATTGTATTTTTTTTAAATAGATTCTGCAAGCTATTTTTTTTTGTTTACCTTTTCTGGACAGTTTGCGCTGCTTCCTACGAGTTTAGATGTGCGTCGCGACGCTGGCATCGTTATTTCTCTTTCACTTACGGGCATATCAACTTAACTCTGAGCATTATCTCTTCTAGCAATATTTGCCGAGAGAACAATGAGGTTTAAGCGCTTGTAAACAAAACTGAGACATCAATGAGGGACAAGTACGCAGCAAAACATTTCCCACGACCACTATGGTCATTGCCTACCATACTTTTAGCCAGAGGGGAAGGCGCGCCTTTACGCCGTTACCATCTATTCTCCTATCAACTATAAGTGCTCTGTGATTTAATTTCAATGTGGCCTGCGAGATGTTTCATTACGCATCAGATGTTTTATTACGCATCAGCACGGCTAGCACGACAAGGCGCGAGTTGCGCGAGAGCGACATAGAAGCGCGACATAATGCTGTGTCGCGAACCGGTAGCACGACGTGTAGCGAGATAGCTTGTCGCGTCGCGATTATTTGTCATGGCTGTCAAATGACAGCCAAGTGCGAGATACTCTCAAAAAGCGTAGCACGGCGGTGTTTATTGCGACAAATTCGTCGCGATTAAATGTCAATATGCGAGATATATGTCTTCGCGGCTTTAGATGCGCGACTCGAACGCGACTTCATAAAATATGTTTATGTTTTAAAATTATCAACGCGTATTAATAGCATTTATGCGTAAAATAACACTATTATGTTCACAAGTAACAATCCATTTTTTTAAATAGCCTTCTTTTAAATATTAGACCTAGAAAATAGACCCATCGAGCCCATCGAGGGAATGAGTGAAAATTGTAGGGATAAGAATATTATAATATATGTAGGCGATGCGGCTAGCCATCACTATTTTGATTACCCTTTGTACCTATACGCCCACATTCATGCTAAACGTGGGCTTTAAGTCTTGTTGCCTTAGGCTCTGTCTACTCCGTATTGGATAAAGACGTGATTTAGGATAGAAAATGAAACTGAACATTTTTACACAAGTTTAGGCGACTACTAAACACCTTCGATACACTCCATTTTTTCTAACACCACCAACGGAATTTATAAAGCGGCTTCCAATCCAACTAAATAAGATCATCATCGTGTTTCATTTCAAGCGTTTGTGCCGGGATTTTAAGTCCGCTTGGCAGCCTAAACCCAGGAATTGGCGTGGGAACTAGTTTTACTAAAATGAGATGAAAGTTAAACTTTTATAAGCTCAAGTAATATTTTTTTGTTTGAATGATCATTAAACTATATTATGTACCTACACAATAAAATTCAGAACATAATCACTAGACAGTATTACAAAGTCGCTTTCCGCTGTCTGTCCCTATGTATGCTTAGAATCTAATACCTAAGCCTTAGATCTTTAAAACTGCGCAACGAATTTTTTTCAATACAAAAGTTATAATTCTACGCAGACGAAGTCCCGAGCTATAGTAGTATAATATAATTTTCTAGGTCTAATATTTAAAAGAAGGCTATTTAAAAAAATGGATTGTTACTTGTGAACATAATAGTGTTATTTTACGCATAAATGCTATTAATACGCGTTGATAATTTTAAAACATAAACATATTTTATGAAGTCGCGTTCGAGTCGCGCATCTAAAGCCGCGAAGACATATATCTCGCATATTGACATTTAATCGCGACGAATTTGTCGCAATAAACACCGCCGTGCTACGCTTTTTGAGAGTATCTCGCACTTGGCTGTCATTTGACAGCCATGACAAATAATCGCGACGCGACAAGCTATCTCGCTACACGTCGTGCTACCGGTTCGCGACACAGCATTATGTCGCGCTTCTATGTCGCTCTCGCGCAACTCGCGCCTTGTCGTGCTAGCCGTGCTGTAATCCTCTAATGTTGCGGGTGTTCAGGTTTTAGGACAGCTAGCGAACCTAAACTGAATCGGAATTAAATCGCATTAAGACGTCATGATAAGGCCCCTGAACACATTTGTGTAGGTTTCAGCTATGCTAATTGAATAGTGAAGCCACATTAAAGGCAAACGCGTGTGAGAGGGACACCTGATCGTAAGTGAGCACTGCCACCCATCGTTTATTAATAATATTTCGGATTAACTATATACCTACAACATATATTATAACCTCTACCTTGCAAAATTACTTTCGCCTGGTCTCGGTTTGCCTGTCAATGCCTTTTGCAGTATGACAAATTGCAAGATTATTATTTCTTCGTGCTTTCCTCTGCATTTCACGTATTGTTTCACCGACTACAGACAAATAACTATACCTAGAAAATTCAGCTCCAACTAGATATGTTTAAAGCATAATTTTCCTTAACGTCTTGTTCTTCACGAAAACTGAAAAATAGACACTATACGTATTACCTTAAGATCTGATATACGTTGATAGTTTCTAGAATCGCTTTTCGATATGTCGTGTCTGCCAGTTTGGCGTTCGAGTCACGTAGCAGGTTCGGTCTCGGCTGTGTTCCCTTGTTGGGGGTATAATTTTACCCGAGTTTTTGTTTGTGTGTATGTGTTAGCAGGGGATGAAATTAAATGAAAACCATAATGAAATTTCGTTTTCATCTTTACATTTCTCGTGGGAACGCAAACACTCACTTAAATATGCTAGAAAAATACTTTTTTGAACCTGTGTAGTCGACAAAGAATATCATAATCCCACTCAAGATCGAATTTCATTTGTGTGGCTTAAAATATTACCGACTACTTTAACCCTCAAGTCAATGACAGCCTTAGGGGTTTTTTCCCTCCTTCCCCACCACACTACCAATCCGCACTACTGGTAGTGTCGTGGGTATTTTTTCCCTACGACACTACTGGACTGGTAGTGTGGTGGAGAAGGGGGGGGGGGGGGGTTTTCTGCTGTAGGAACTGGTGTAAAAGATGATAAAATAAGTAGTTACTTGGTAAACTTCGGTTAGTTATTTCGAAATTTATTCGTACTAGTATTATTAAGCGCTTGTTACACTATGTCTTAACAGCTTCAGAGGCTTTACCATGACGTCTTAATCGATTCCGATTCAATTTTACATTTTAACTGTCATTTCTGACATTTGTACTGTGTCTGACAGCGAGCGAACCAACTTTGGTTCGGAACTGAATCGCATTAAGAGATCATGGTAAGGCTGGGGGTACGTATTAAAATATATAAAGTTTAAAATGTATAATGGGTTAAAATACATAATGGTTTATAATATATAATGCGATTTTCTCAGAAAGTTAGAAATTAACAGGATTGTTATAAAACAAACCTAACCTAACCTAAACCAATCTATAGATTACGATATCAAAAAAGTTCATTTAGCTAATAGTATTACAGTATAATAGTAATAGTAGCACGATGCTCGAAGGCCTCAATCGAGTTTCTCAACAAGTGGGTCTTAAGATGAACATGGACAAGACGAAGGTAATGTATAATGCCCATGTTGTACCCACTCCAATATCTGTTGAGAGCTCAGTTCTTGAAGTTGTTGACTCGTACGTCTACCTAGGACAAGTAGTCCAGTTAGGTAGGTCCGACTTCAAGAAAGAGGTCAGTCGCCGAATCCAACTCGGCTGGGCAGCGTTCGGAAAATTGCGTGATGTCTTCTCGTCCGACATACCTCAGTGCCTCAAGTCGAAAGTATTCGACCAGTGTGTGTTACCAGTGATGACTTACGGCACTGAAACGTGGTCCCTCACTATGGGCCTTATGAACAAGCTCAAAGTAGCCCAACGAGCTATGGAGAGGGCTATGCTGGGAGTCTCTCTGCGAGATCGAATCAGAAATGAGGAGATCCGTAGAAGAACCAAAGTTACCGACATAGCCCAGCGGATTAGCAAGTTAAAATGGCAGTGGGCAGGGCACATAGCACGGAGGACGGATGACCGATGGGGTCGAAAGGTCCTCGAGTGGAGACCACGTACCGGCAAGCGCAGCGTGGGACGTCCACCCACAAGGTGGACCGATGACCTCATTAAGATCGGAGGATCGCGCTGGATGCAAGCCGCTTCCAACCGGTCTTATTGGAGGTCTAAAGGAGAGGCCTATGTTCAGCAGTGGACTTGTAATGGCTGAGATGATGATGATGATGATTACAGAAAATTGCGTTATATATTTTGAACCATTATGTATTTTAACCCATTATACATTTTAAACTTTATGTATTCTGATCCGCTCCCTAAGGCTGGCATGGTAAGGTTTTCATAGACATCTGACACTTAAGCTATTACTTAAGGAACTTTTCAATGAGCAGCAAAACAGGCCCTTACTTTAGTAGACAGCGTGACTTACCCAGTTAACACAGTTTAGCCTAAAAAGAAAAACCTGTAAGTTTAATGCATTGCAAACCGTTACGCGAACAGGTTCGAAGACAGCGGCTCAGCACGGCAACGGGAGTTGCAGTATTTCTGTTGCAAGTCTGAACTGGGTTTGAAGGCTTCAGATGTAAGTTATCGTCATAAATACAAGTAACCGTTAGTTATTCATACACAGAAGGATAAGTCGCGTGCCCTCATAATCCCCGCCTCTTAGTACTCGAGCCTTCTGCCTGACCTTCATATATCATGCAGCTCCCCTTGCGGTGCGCCTGCGGTTTCACCTACATCTGTGTTGAGCGGATCTTATTACTGTGTGTAGATGGATCTTATTACAGAATTGTCAGTTTGCAAGGAATAGGTTTATACAAGCTTTCACTTGACTTGAAATGTACGTTTTTCGGGTCGAATATTACAAGTCTTAAACATTTAGTGTTTCACTTTTGCGAAGACACACTCAACATGACTCGTGTCTGTTTTTTTGTTTTTGTTTTATTTCTATAAAATTGTGTGTGCACTCTTATATTTCTGTCTTGCAAAAAGGAAAATATCTTCTTTCTTTCTTTCTTTGATCGGATTGACTCGAAATTTGGGATACCTACATATTTATGAACAGTGCGATAGTATTTAAAAAGACTTTCGGGTCTGTTTTGCGGTCTCACTCACTCTTATGGGCTTAATACTTGAATCGGCCAATGGTACCCGAAACCCGAATGTTGATCTAGGAGCTGACGGACTGTAAGATGGATGACAGTGAAAGTGCGGACGATAAAAACTATAGCCAGCAAAAGATCTTGGCTTTAAAATTAAATATTTTACAGAAACGTATTCTTACATTATTTAGTAAAAACCACTTAGAATTAGTCATAGCAATTATGAATGTTACTGTGGTTTTGCTTCAGTTAATAAGTCTGCTCCAAAAAAATTACAGAGTAAATTAAATGACTACTTCCTTGGTGCAATGATGAGGCACAACGGCACACTGACAAATGCAGATTTGAGGTTTGCTCGCAAATTGACACTTTTTTTCTATTTCTGAAAAAACTACCTACATTTGGAATAATTATGTTGGTTATATCACGTGTCTGTGAATGCGTCCACCAGCCACACGCAGATGCGTATGGCAGATGCCGATACTTGCGAAAATGCGTATAATCCATAAGAAAACATTAAATAGCTTAAAAAGTGTCGAAACTCCATAAATTACTATAGCCCACAAATTGCCATCCTGAGTAATATTTCTTTTCCCTTTCCAATTTCCTAAAGATTACCTTGTAAAAACATAAAAAGGGAAATCTTTTTAGCACCCGATAAGCGTTATGGGCTAAGCAGCTGCCACTTTAACAAATTATTGGGAGATTTCCAAAAAAAAGTTGTCACCCCTAAAAGAGGGTAAACGTCTTATTTGATAGCATGATTTTCTTGGGGCGCACAGAGAATGTTAAATTACTGGCGAAATGAAAGATAATAGCGCCCCCTCATGGTGGGGAAAGTTGTGCCACTTTCAGGGAAAAAGTTTGAGCCCCAAAAGATTTTGAAATCCAACCCCTGGGGTGATGGGAAGTTTTGAGTTTCATGTTATTTATTCATAGGTTGGCTATAAGTACTTATTGCATTAAAAGATTATAGGAGACCTGACGTTGAGGCTATTATCTATTTAGCTGTTGGGGCACAGTAAGGCTCTTGCTCTGATCGGGTTTCGTTCTATGAAATCATGGGGATATAAAAATGAAAAACGTTATTCAGTTGAAATTGAACAATTTATTGAGAACTAATACGAACGCATAGTAAAATTTAGGATAAATATTTGTAATATTAATCGTACTATAACAAAACATTGACGATATAAGCGTTAACTAAGTTCACCAACATTTCATAAAGCCACAATAATTAGAATCAAGTGTAATCGAGTCATATTTACACACGGACATGCCGACAGTGAACGTTTAATAATTATATTATCAAAAAATATTAAAGCTATACAAAACATGGCCGAAGACAACAGTCTTAGTACTAGAACATTATTTCATTTGCGCCTTCCATACATATCCCGATATTCCATCAAACAACAGGGATTTAATGGCAACTATCTCCAGATAACATATCGAAATTAAAGGCAATATAGCATTTAGTTCATGAGGTTAGTGCCAATGCAGGAAGATTAAATATGTTAGTATGACCCTCGATTATGATCTGTCAAGGAGGAAGACGGAGGAAGACTCTTGATCTTGCTTCAATTTTACAATCAAGTCAGTACAAAAGCTACATTTAACAATTTCAAATTAAGTTGACACTTACACATAAAAAATATTTACGCGTTGATAGTAAGTAAGTATAAAAGTACAAAAATTATTTAAATGACAACGTCATGAAGAAGGAATCATAATAGAATCAGTTTCAACACATCTGTATGTATTTACACAGTGTTTCAATGTCCATGTAATAGTTACACTTCGGGCACATAAGAAGCAACGTTTAGAAAAATACAACGGTAACCACATTGGATTAGTGCAAAAAGCCTTAACTGTATAAAAACGAGTATATCTAGAGTACAAAAGCAGTCTCCAGATTAAATTCGGTAACGTTAAGGATACGTAAACGCTATTTAGATATTTAACACTATAAGTACAATAAGTTCTTTCATACGCGGTCATCACATTAAAAGTCACTAATTTCAGGGTCAGTATCGGCATACTTGCACGCAAAGGGATTCCTAAGCCATGAACAGAAGGATCGGTCGCTGTGCTGCTTATATTTAGCCGTCGTATGTTTTTTGGCGTGTGCTCGGGCCACAGCGGCGCGCCGTGTTGGATACGAGTCTAAGGAAGAGGCGTCTGAATCTCTAGGCACGGAGTCGTATCCTGACTCAGCGCGCCTGGACGTGGCCGCTGGACTGTGTTTCCCAGTCCGAGGGGTGGACTCATGACCGCTATCATAACCGTCAGGTTTCGAACTGCCAACAATTCTAGCTAGACTTTTATCTCCCTTCTCATTCTTTTCTGATCGAGGCTCCGTAGTCACCACGGGAGGTGTTACTTCAAGATGTAAATTTGATTTCAATTCTCGAAATGTATTCGAGGGTGCACCGTTGCCTGGTATTCTTTTTTCTTCTCGTAAGTTTGGATCAGATGCACCATCCGGATGCCTCAGTGAAGCTATTCTAGCGTCAGTTATATCGTTACCCCTGTATCTCTCAAAAGGGCCGTAGGAGTCATTTTGTGCACATTCGTCTTGATAGTTACCACACTCTCCTACATCACTGCCTGGCCTTGACATAGTCCTCTTGCAACTATCACATATTTTATCACTCGGTCGATATGCAGGTTCACTGTAAACTGAGCCATCTCCATGAAATTCTTCCGTATCTCTTACATTACAAAGAGACAGCGACTGAAACTGTGGTGCAATTCTTGCGGCAGGTAAATCATCATTGTCTAACATTTTCCGAGACCCATACAGTTCTGCTAGTCCAAGCATGTCATCGACCCTTGAACGGGAAGACGGCAAACTCTCATGTGGATTAACATCTGCTAGAGCGTATTCGTAGCAAAAGTTTTCAGTAAAAAAACCATAAGTCTGTCTTAGATATGCTTCGTTTCTAATTTGTCTTTCAACTTCACTGTATAAAGATAGTGTATCTGTAAACGTTGAAGCTACAGTAAGGTTTTCTTGGCTAAGGATTCGCAACGGATGATCCTCAGCATCCTCTTGATCAGCTTCTAAAAGGTGATGGTCTGTAAAACCCATACAAAGTGCAATGTCTTCTTCGGTTACTTGGAGGCAACTGTCTTGCATAGGAACCGGTTCGTAAGGTTCTTCTATTTCTATTATTTCCAAAATTTCGTCTTCATCCTCGGCAAGTCTACTTAAACCATGAGAATCAATATCTCTGCTATGATTGGAAACTAATTCATCATCCATTCTCATTCTTTCCTTATATTTACTATCTAAACTTTCCATAGATACTTCTCTACTACTTAAACTACTAGGTTGTATAAGAGGAAGAGCAGGAGGAATTTCCGCTAATTCTTCACTATCATCATCGTCATCAACTTCATTTTTTACCGGAGCTTTAAAATTGTTCGACTTTTTGGGAGTTTGATTGTCATTTACAGGTGGACCTATATTTTCTTCTTCAATAGCACTCCCTTTAGACCCAGCTTTTAAACCCGTTCTTATAGTAGATTCTTCAACATGAATTCGTCTAACTGAGTCTTTTAATAACGGTTCCATTTTGTGGGTAGCTTCTGGTTCGTCTGTAACCTTCAGTGGTAAATTTTTGTGACTTGATTGTGCTTTATGACTTGGTGAATTATGTCTTGATTTATGGATTTGTGAGGTTTGATTTTCAACCCATTTTCTAATCATATTTTTCTTATGGTTATCCATGTAACCGTAGCCGATATTTTCATTTCCATGTGCACCAAGAATACCGACTTGAAGTGGTAATTGATTTGGTTGAATTGGCACAGACTCAAATTGCAAGGGTAGTTTTGTTTCTTGCATTGGGCCGTCAATCCAGGTTTCGCGTTGCTTTTCTTGAGTTTCTTTAATAATGTGTCGTACTTCAACTAATTTTGATTTTGATATTCGAGGCCCGTCAATCCACTGTTCGTCACTATTACTTTTTGTATCCTCAGTGAATTGTTTTGGACACGCTTTTTTAACGGGTGTCAATTTTGAGGTTGCTGAATGCACAGGTGATGATTTAGGAGTATGACTAGAAGATTGCAGTGCTGTTTTCATAGGAGAAGCTTTAGGGGAAGAATGTAATTTATGTACAGGACTTTTTTCTTCAACTACTTTAGATAGCGATGATTTATGTTTATGTTCTAACGCTGAACCTCTTAAAGCTTTACTAAGTACACCTCTGTTATCGCCGGAGTTCATGTGTGGTATGTAAACCGGCGGATGTTCTCCATCAGTAGCATCGTCTAATGGCCCAACATAAATGACTGTGTCTGCAGACAGATCACTACTCGAAGGATCGGGTTCACTGCTACTCGGTTTTGATGCATCCTCACCAGAACTCCCTCCAGACCCAGCATTGTTGTTAGCGGAATATTTAATTTTTCTTCTTCGAAGTCTGTGTATTCTTGAGGCTAATTGCAACGTGGTTAAAGTATCAGAGTAATTTTGTACGTTTGGTGATACGTGTACAATCATAGCTGTGTGACAGGTCAACGATCCTAGGCATTCTTTTAAGACATGCGTGAGATTGTGATCTCGATACGGCAAATGCCTTTGTCCATTAAATATTGCGAGTAGTATATTTCCTAGACCAGATAGCGGAATTCCACCGCTAGCTTTTCCTCGTTCTGAGTTTCCTAAATCAATTAAGTGTAGACGACTCCGGCCTCCGGCAACTGCGAGCAAAAAACTTTTGTCAGTGTACTCATTTCATTAAACGTGATTGTTAAAAATAATCGCGTTATACTAGTAGAGCTTTTTCCTACAGCCTCCCAAGCAGAGGCATTTATTATAATTAAAATTAGCTTTTTGGTGGAGGAAAACATCACGAGGAAGCCTGCGTATATCTGTGAAGCAGTTCAATAATATATGTGAAGTTCCCAACGAGGTCATCCTATAAGAGCTACTTTTTCTTTTTGAGCTACGGAAACATAAAAATTAAAACTGAACAGTTTAATTCTATTATTATCGTTCACAACCCACCTGCCCCTTTGCCTCCAACGCTGTACTGGTAGACGTGCAGCGTGTACAGTAGATGGCTGTCCTTCCCCTCCTCCCTCGTCCCGCGGGTCGCAAGCGCAGCGTCCAAGTAGAACGCTGCCTTTTCCGCGCTGTGCACGCGCAGCTCCGACTGGTTCTGCAGGTGCGTGCCGAAGAGAGGGTCGTCTCTTAAATACACTCCTGGAGACTGTTCTGTATCTGTTGCCAAGAATAAAATTGATATCAGGCACTAAAAAAACTATTGTTCGCATCGTAGTTTCCGTCCCGAGGGAAATTCGCAAATTATCGAGTAGGATTCCATAGTTTCTGAGTCTTTGAAACTAAAACAATTACGAAATAACGATACAAAAAAAGAGATTGTTCGAAGGATCACAAGATTCATTATGCACCCTCGACATGCCAAATATACAGTTAAATTTGAAAACAACAGAGTATACATGGGCGCCAAAACTTTCGCTAGAAAGAAAAAAAAGCACTGACCATTCTGATAAGGCGCTAACAGATCCCTGATCTGATTGGTGTTTGTGCAGAGTTCGACCGCTGAAACGCGGACGGAGAAGCGCGTACCGCACTTGTGGCGCTGTTCTGCTATTCCACGGAATAGCCAGGCTATCGCACAGGGGATCGCGCCAAGTGACGCAGCGGCGTCCGGCCGCCCCAACATTGTGAAGGATTTACCTGTGGAACAGTTATTATTGAACTAAGATTGACCTGTTCAACCCGTAGCTCAACGTTAACAAAGAACCGACATAAAAAAGAACAGTTCACAGAAGAAGGAGGTAGAAAGGGTCCTTAAACCCATTTTGTACCAGAATTTATGTCGCCGCTCGCTGATACTGTTACAAAAGACGTAGTACTGTTACATTATCGGTTTTCAAGCTACGGTGGGGCCAATTTCACTCACACGGATACGAAAAATTTATAAGTAAGCAAGATTAACATTCAGAGTGCATATCATTGTTTTAGGCTAAATATGAGCGTACGCTTATAGTTGCGGCAACTTAAGAATTTACAGTAGCCAGCAGTAGACGCTACGTTGATGATCTGATGATAATAATTTGAGATCGTCAAACATCGATGGAGGCAGATGGATGTTTTTGAGCTATAATTTCAGCTGTGGACATCCTTGTAGCGTTTTAAAGAACGCCGTTGAAAAATGAAGTGGTAGAAATACGCGACAGTTTATTAAATCAACGTCCACTTTCCCATTTCCGAAAAAGTTTTAGTATTCAAAGCTGGTGACGACAAAGCGAACCGCAAGTTATTTTGCTATTTATCAAGTGAACTATAAAGTGCGGCGCGAACTTTCGCCAACGCCCGCTTCGCTCCGAATTTGCATCGAAATGGGAAAGAGTCTGAGTCTTAATTGAAAGTTTGATAAACGCAGAAGGTGAGAGCGACTTCTTCGTAAATGGGTTTAACTTATATTATTCCGAATGAACTCTGCGGGATGGCATTTTGAAATGTGGACAAATTATGATCTACGTGCCTTTAGTATGCATGCTACAAAGTTATAGGAAGTTAAAAATATAAAAATAAATGAGGAAATAAAAACATTGCACGAGTATTTATTATGAGTGGATGTAAAAATGTCAGTTCTTTATGCGGCGATGTTTCTTTTTTCGTCGACTCAACGTTCCGCAGTGATTTACTCGAGCGAATTGGGCCACGATTTTAATGCCCTGTAAATCGTTTCTGCCAGTTATTCTCAGTAATCCAGCTCAGGATAATAATCCGAAGGAACAATAAGATGGCTTATATTTTCATTACGGCGATAATTCAGAACGAGGTAAAGTAACAAGCCTCTTCTTACCCCTACCTCGAGGATTATGGTTTTAAATGCAAATTGAATGAAAGCTCCGCCAAATGAAACTTCACCGGAAGCCAGATCCCACTAAAACCGAGCTTAGCGGAACATGCCGCTTATTTTGGGGATTCTCAAACTGAGTGAATAATTTCTCATCTTGTTTTAATTACGCCACGTTATTTTAATGTTCCCGCGGCGATATATTCGACGCGGCGAGATGGGAAGGAAATATTATTTAGTGCTACATATTCATGTAACTTACTTACCGACTATACTTTAGGTACTTAATTATGTCATCTACTTCTAATTATTGACAAACAGACTGGGGCTGGCTTATTGTTTACTCTGTTCCAATATTTTGTAATGGTTGAATATGGACACGAAACCAAAAATGTTGCGTATTAAATACTGCAGTTTTTACTCCTGATAAAACAGCTAACGGAACAGGATTAAAATAATACTTCTCTCTGTGATACAGTTAAACCGATAAGATGTAACAAGCCACATGGGTATAGAGTTATTTTATGTTAAGCTTATTATACACGACAGTGCTAGAAGTAAGGTTTACACACTAAGCGAAAGGAACAATTTATGGCGTTAGATAGATATTAATTTTACTTTACTTTAATTTATATGCCTACTACTCATAATAATTGGCTACTAAAAGTCCAAAAAACCAGTAATCTTAAAATTGCTGTATCAGTTTTTGTTAGAATAAAATCACATTGCGATAAAATGAAATAATAGAAAAAATTAAAAAACAAGTATGAGTTCGCAGTTTAAGGTACACATGCTTTGTCGAAAAAAGACTGGAATCTGCGTCTTATTAGCTATGAGCAAATGACAGCGCCTCTGGTGGCGGATATTGGCAACAAACTGTTTTCATAGTAATTGCTACTTAAACGCAAACGTTTGAGTTGTTTGTACCGTCAAAAACTTGCACTAAGCTAGAAAACTATTGAATAGTGGAGCAACGTTACCTAGGCCTGCGTGTCCAAAGCAGAAGAGGCAGCCGTCTGTCCCGTTGATAACTGCGTGAATGACATCTGTCAGAGCGCTCGAACATATCTCCGTCTGTAAAAACAAACCTTTTTAGACTCTTCAATCTGAACATCTCAGTTCAAAGTAATTTCGAGAACTATTAATGTCGGCTAGGTAGGTACAGAGCCGAGTTACTTTCGATGCGATTCGCTTTCGTTTGCGGCTTTGTTTCCTTTGTGAAACTACCTTTATTGTGTAAATTTCGAAAAACCTGTTCTCAGTGCTCGCCCATATAAAAAGTTAAGCTCCTAATCCTGGAACGAAAGTAGGTACATTGATATTTCAGAGAGTCATTCAGTCAGCTTTTTCTTTTATATAAACAACCTAGCTTAATTTTTGTAGTGTTTATTATTAGTGTTTATTGATGAAAATTTAAGCTACACAGAAGGCTATATTGTTTACTACGAGTATATCTGCAAGTGACTCTACAGCAAATGTCCCCGCCTGCATCGTTTCATGAAATCAAACCGCATGGAACACTTTCTTTCCAAAGTTTTTTTTTGCTTACAAAGTCACAGTAACTATGTTGGTAACAAAGGCTTTACTATCTGTTGACATAAACATATTTAACAGCAACACCTCTAAAATTCATTGTTTGCGTTGACCTAACATTAAATGGAACATCTAAAACTTCGCAGCGGTAGCGTTAGAGGTAATGCATTGAATAATTTAAGCAAATCTGCCACTTACATGGTGTTTACGTTGCAAAGCCCGGCTGAGCTGTGGCACACCTCGGCAGCCCTCGGAAAACCTCGGCAAGCCTCGGCCGGGCTCGTGTTTTCTTTCGGTTCGAGATAATTAAAAGGGCTTAAGGTACGCGGCGAGATTACGTCACGACCCGCCATATTGCGTCGAGGTTCCCATATTGCAAGCAATGTTGCCATATCACGTTATTAAATACCGGAAAATTTTGAGTAAGTCATTAGTAAATTATTAGAACTATACAAAAATAGCATAGCTTGTAGCCATTTATCTACACAAATTTTATAAAGAGGAATGATTTGATTGTTTGTTTGTGTTAAATAGGCTCCAAAACTTTGTGAATTTTTCAAAACCATTTTAAAAATTCTTCCACCATTAGAATCCTACGTTATCCCTGATGGAAATAGGCTATATTTGATTTTGCGCGGACGAAGTCGCGGGCAACGGCTAGTGATTAATAAGGTGAACAGGTATTCTGATGTCGTAAATAGTTTATGGCAGATTCTGCGATAGATTTAGTCTGAGACGGTCATTTGGTGAATTGTCTTTAAGATATTGGTTTTAAATTACGACGTAAATAATAATATATATTTCGTGGAAAATACTTTATACCTTCCATATACACGGGCGGATTTGGTTCCTTACATAATTTATACTCGGCTTACAACATTAAAGTCTAACTTTAATACGATAGCTCCCTAAGTTTACACAGAATTAAACGATTAAAAGGTATCTTAAAGTTTCATAAATAACCGTGTTAGTGTATGAAAATGTAAATTTTGTTCAACACAACCTTTGCTATAATTCCCATTAATCTGTTAAATTCTTTCACGGCAACCCCACTTGAAGCACTCATTTGGCGTGGATATTGAAATTGTTGTGAATGAAAATTTTAATGGCCCCTCCGCCGTTAATTGAGAGCGTTTAGATCCTCCCCGAGAGGGAAGTTAATTATTTAAAAAATCCGTAATTTTTATTAAGAGGCGTTTCATTGAGTTACAGAATATTGAGTTATTTCGGAAATCTTATGATGTTACTAATCCATTCTGTTACCGGCAAGTTCGGTGCATTCCAGATGTATTGCCAGGGGGCTAAGATAGAATATCTCATGTGCCAGTAATTTCACTGGCTGTCCTACTCTGCTCGCCGAAACAGCAACGCCAGCACTGCTGCTTGGCTGCCAGATTAGTTAGTAAAATATTGGTAGCGAGTACATCAATTTGCATTTTATACATTTTGGCAATGGCCAGCCTAAACGTCTATATGACCAGAAATGACTAAAAATGTGTAAGCGTCTACGATGTATCGTAGATGCTCTACGTGTGTCGTAGAGGCGATGCCTGTAACGGGCTACAGCGATTATAATTGTAATAATCCTTCTTCGTTTAGATTGCCTCACTATAGTGAGCGTCAATCTCTGAAATATTTTTTGCGAATTATTTGCTGCCTTCTGCCCCTATTCCTGATCACGGTGCAAGCAACTGCGTACAAATACCGAGTAAGGTAATCACCGTACTCTATACGCCGTAGAAAATATGTATAATGTTTTAACAGTGAATAAAACTGTTGTTTATAATTTCGTGTTTTTTTATTTATTTACTTTGTTAACTCCAGAATATTAACTGATGTATAACAGATACAGGATGTATTGTAAATGATGACTTTAATATATCTATGTAAATCCATTATTAAACCAACTGACCGTCCACTAAGCCATATCAGGTCAGTCGTGAGACCTTAAGCCGCCGTCGGCCCCGCTGTCGTTGTCGGTTGAAATATGGCATACCGTAGTACCGTCAGAATGAAAAGTCAAACTAATAGAATTCATAAGACAGGAAAATTTCCCCGAGAACAGTAATCTCGGATTATAGTATTTGTTAAGCGCGCGACACGAATTGTCGAGAACCTGGGTATGATTCCCAGCGGCCAACTATTAATTCCTTTTATTTTTATACTTAGAAATGCGTTTAATTAAGAAGGCTAGCCAAAAAAAAATTTTGTTTAGGTGTAGTCAAGGGGTCACCATTGTCATCTGTAGGCTTATTGTCTAACTCGCTCGCTTTACGACTAGATGTCTTCTTCTTCTTCTTTTTCTAATATGGCTCCATCGATCGATTCGCTGATTTCGCCAATGTCAAAGTATAAATACAATATTCAAAAATCTTGTGATGAAAACGTTGGCAACGTTGTACGGTAGAACACAGTCAAAAGACCCCTCTCCCCTATCGGGTTCTTAGCCAACGGATAATGATATCCCTCAGAATCTGCTAGGAAATCATTGACTGATGCCCAGGATGCACCGGACCAAGCACTGCTCTTCCCCTCGGACGGATCCCAAAACGAACCGCAGCTCTTGACCACACGCGGAGGTAACTCGACTCGCACCCCAGAGCAGATGTCATAAACAAAAAAAAATGACACTGAAAAGTATGGTTACCGGCCTAATTGCCATCATAACTCATTTTATTACAAACACATATCATAATCATTACAAACAAACCTTAATGTTAATTACCGCATATCCGCATAATGGCACTAAACTCTAATATGTACAAATGTAATTCCAATACACATTTAAGCCAGTGCCTAACGCTAGATAAAGGGGATTACACACTATTAATGGCTGCGGAACGCGGTGTTAGTGCGGAAATTTATGCGGAAAGCGTAATTAGGTGCAGGTGAGGTAATTTCGGTAGTCTTTTGTATGAGACGATAGAAGGCTTAGAATAACGCATAGCGGTAGTTACGAACAGTCTCGTAGCTGAAATGCGAACCGCTGTATAACTAATGTACCTAATAAGAAACAAAACTAAGGCAAATACAAATACTTAGTCTAATTCAGGGGTCGGCCACCTTTTGGCAGGCAAGGGCCACAAGGTGGCAAAATAAACTAAAGGCTCGTAATATAATTAACCTTAGAAGCCAAATATAAATTCTCGTCCCGTCTTACCCTATTTAGCCTCCCATATCGCGTAATACCTGTGCATACCTCATGTACAGAATTTTAATATTCGCGAAAATTCCTATCACATTTTTAAACGCTACTGCGATCACAGAAAAGTACGCAAAACTTGCTTCAACGTTGTACGTTCGCTTAACTATTTAAACATGTGCATTCCCCGAGCGCCTGAACAGACATTTTTAGCGTATCAAACTCAACTGGGATGCAGAAAGCGAGACGGCGGTTTTATATCGAGCTACAGCGGATTATGAGAGGTATAATGCTCGTAACCTATACACTGACACGCCATATTAAAAGAAGAGTCTAGACTCATTGACTGATTAAAATACACACACACACACACACACACACACACATAAATCACGTCTTTATCCCTTACGGCTCAGCCTAAAGGGGCTTCTAAACGGGCCATGTTTTGCTGCAATTTGTGGCTGCACTATTGGCAACTAATTTCCCGGCCATCACAAAAATATTTTATTGCAACTGATGGCCGAGCAATGTATGGCTGGGCAATGTGTGCATTTATGTCTGCAATAGTATGGCTCATGATGCAGACGCTTTAAACGGGCTACACAAACCGGCAACAATGGCTGACGAGATAACACTTGTGGCGGCAGATTATCTTATTTTAAAAAAGAAGCAAAAGAAAAACGAGAGGTTGTGGATTAGACCTTATTTAAATAGGCGTGAAACTTTGGATAATTTGAGTCTAGAAGTAAGCCTTGATAGTAAATTATTTAAAAACTTTACGAGAATGTCAAAGGGTGATTTCGACTTTCTTTTAAATAAAATAGGACCAAATATTAAAAAAAAAAGATACAAATATGAGGACAGCAAATTGTATATTCCGGTTTTTATATCCCACAACTCAGGGTGTAAACGTACTTCATTAATGAAGTCAATAGTTATCTCATTAGACCACGTAGAAGTCATTTTTGCAGCATACCCTCGATAAATAACAATAACAACTCATGAAGCTGATCGCAAAGCACTGAACATAGCATCACGGCGTCATTCACAGCAAACTTCATGTCATGTCGCGTAGAAAAAGATACACTGTGTCATAAACCAAGAGAGCGACTGAAACAGCAATAGAACTGGCCGAGCAATATTGCAGTAAAATCGATCGCCTAGCGATCGTCCGGCAACCCATCGGGGCAATATCGGCCATAAGTGTCAATACGAAACATGTTTGGCTATATGGCCGGGACATTACTGCAATATTGCGTAGTCTGGCTGGTATTGCCTGCAATGTTGCCGGGCCACTGTGTTGCAGCCACAAATTGCAGCAAAACATGGCCCGTTTAGAAGCCCCTTAAGGTAACAACACCTGAAGGCCACGTTTAGCATGATTGTGGGCGTGGGCGTATAGGTGGAAAGGGGAATCAAAATAGTGATGGATTGCTAGCCGCATCACCTATAACATGATTCCTATAAGAGAAGCAACTGGTACATTCTAGCCCGGGATTCGAACCCACGACCTTCTGCTTGAGAGGCCACAGGCTAAACCACTAGGCTACCACGGCTTTTTATCACATGTACCATATATATAACATATACTCAGCGGCAAAATATGTGGCCCTCATATGTACGCAATATAGGTACAGTACCGGGCCATAAAGATTGCACTTCGGTCTTTAAAAAGAGACAATTGGCGTCACGTAAGTTAGAACAAGACAGAGCCGAAATTAGCGAGAAGACTGATGTGCAATTTTTATGGCCGGGTACTGTAATTTTGTATAGAGACCGGGCCAAATTTTGTGCCATTGAGTATATTCGGTTTTAACAAGAGTAAAGTACCTACTAACGCACCTGCGAATCATCCTGCGAGAAAATAGCGTCAAAAGCGAACATCTTCGGTGCGGCGACGCCGACCTTCCTGTCCTCAGGTGGCGCAGCAGCTCCGGCCACGTTCTCACAGAGGCTCACTTGCTTCTTGCGTTTATCCAACGAGAATGTCTGGGTCCCGCTCGTGAAGGGCCCCTCGCCGGACGCACCGACCCGTAGCATTACTTTCACCTGAAACAAACATAAAGGTAATTATTAATAGGGGTTTGGAATCCCTAGAGCCCCATAGACTTAGAGCATTTTGGACCACTGTAGAGTTGGCAAGTGTGATATGAATACAGGACTCTGCGGCTGCTCTTATCATTCGTTCTTAAAGAACTAAATAAAAAACGCGTGGAATTGGATAAATGTATAGAATTTATGTAATTATTGTAGTTTGAACTTATTTTGAAAATATTAGTTACGATTCGTTTTTAGATGAAATAAATTTTTGGTCAAAATTACATTTGTAAAACAAGTGTTTTTGCTGTTTTTCTTGCACTTGCATCGTTATCTATCTTCGTAATATATCTCAAGTCTATCCGACCGACAGGATTGGGACCAATTTCACTTGCAAGATTTCATTTACAGACGCACAGACAAGCATCAGGAAAGATGACACAAAGTAAAAACGAGTAAACGTGGTTCGGCCACTAAGAGTCACTAATGTGTCGTTACGTGGCAAACATTTGACGCATTTTTTAATTTTAATACCTATGAGTTGTCTTCCCTCCATACTGTATTGTAAACTAATAAACAGGGTCCCGTGACCCACATAGGGCTGACAAGCGTGCGTGAGCCCCACGGAACCAATATTTGCCCTCGCTAGCAAATATTTCCTTAAGGTCTGCGTGCCTTTTCACCCCTGTCTTATAA
The DNA here is from genome assembly GCA_949127965.1 of Pandemis corylana. Lineage (NCBI taxonomy): Eukaryota > Metazoa > Arthropoda > Insecta > Lepidoptera > Tortricidae > Pandemis > Pandemis corylana. The sequence goes on along the minus strand of OX421858.1, from coordinate 7,601,882 downwards.
ACAAAGAATGATTTTTCTACAGAAGGTAAACCAGTTGCTATTAATTTCCAGTAGGAGATGAGATGACACACCGGTGCTATAAACAAATATCACCAAAGAGTTATTGGTATCAAGTTTTCACGCACCTCAACTATCAGATTTATAATTAAAGTTAAACTTTTAATAAAAGGCATAGTGGCAAAATAAAATAATAAAAGTGTTTAAGCATTATTTTGACATTCTTTACAGTGTTTTAGATGTTTGTTTTAATTGCGATAGGTCAATTTGCTCAGCGAGAACCGAAACTAGATTAAATTTCTAAATTTATAGTCGATTCTATGTGTATAGGAGAATGGTGCAAAGTGCAAATACAGTACCCGGCCATAAATATTGCGTATCGGTCTTCTCGGCTAATTTAGGCTTTGTAGAGCGCTGTCTCGCTCTAACTTACGTGACGCCATAAATTTTAAAATCTCGATATCAAGTCCCTTTAACTTATATTTCGTATTAAAGTACAACACACCAAAATCTCAGGTAAAATTCAATGCATCAACTTGTAACTTGAATTTAGTTGATGTCAGTTAGCGAGAGCAATAACGCGCGGGATGTCTCGCAAATCACTATCCAAGTAATTAGTCTCGAATTAATTACTTACGTCGAGATGTCGGCTTGAATCACTAAGTGTTGTGGCTGAGTGAATTAGAGGCTGGTGCACACCAACGGCTTTTACAGTAAACTTATATGCCTTCACTTTCGCGTCAAATTAAGTAAACTGGTCACCCTGAAACTACAATGCTTCTAGTTTCTTAATTTGTGTTTGACAGTTGCCGTGTTCAGACCTTTAAAATACGTTACAATACCGGTATATGCCGTTTGTGTTTAAAATATCGTTCAAACAAATTCTATATTCCTTCATAATGTTATATCATATCACTATCACTAGCTTCTGCCCGCGACTTCGTCTGCGTAGACTTATACATAAAAACCTTCCTCTTGAATCACTCTATGTATTAAAAAAAAACTGCATCAAAATCCGTTGTGTAGTTTTGAAGATATAAGCATACATAGGGACATAGGGACATAGGGACAGAGAAAGCGACTTTGTTTTATACTATGTAGCGATAACGGAAAGAAAACCATAACGTTATGAAATAGCGTTATGAAACTGGTTATGAACTACGCGCTGTTGCCGCTCTGTAGGTATTAGGGGTCGCAAACCGGGATCTCGGATTTCGAAAATACCGGGATAGCGCAGCAAATTAAGGACTTCAAAATACCGGTATTCATTTGATAAAAACCGGTATTTTCGACATTTTATTTACAAAATGCTACTCGGTAATACAACGTTATAAAAAATAGCGTTATGCAACAATAACGGTTATTTAAGATCTGACCGTGTTTCGAATAAACATGAATGAAAAAGTACATTATTGGGGATGAGAGCGAGTAGTTAGGACAGAGTGATAGTTCATGATTATTCAAAACACAGCAACTTTCAAACACATGAAGAAACTAGCAGCACTGTAGGTACTACATTGAAGTCTACACATGTGATTATCTTATTTTTTATTTACTAGCTATTGTCCGCGACTTCGTCTGCGGAAACTTCGTCTGGCGTGCGCCCGCGGGAACTATACAATTTTTTGAGATGACACTGTCCTACGAGTATGTCCTCCCCAGGGTTTCAAGTCTGTAGTAATACTCGTACCACCAAAACCGACTATAGCGAACACAATCTCAGGTGCAAGCTTTACACTGGCGAGCGAACTGTCATTGTAAAGCCTCTTCCACACGGACGGACTGTCGACGCGCGATACCGCGCGGTCCGTCAGTCACTGGGCTTAGGCATCCGGCTATCGCAGTCGACGAATCATGTGCTCCATTGAATTTGAATCCACTTGCTAATTGAAAACGATTTTTTCGACAGCTTGTTTCTTTTGTTATGCCATTGCTGTTTTCGATACTTTGTGGGTAGTCTGTTCATAAATTTTCTTAACAGAGGAATGCATTTTGTGATATCTATTGCAACTTAGCGAGAGTAGTTGGGAGAAATTATTTATTTATTTTCTCATCATAACTGACATAGTAGCCTAACAGTGGCCGCCACCAAAGGAAAATACTTTTAAAACTTACCATTATTATCAAATTATGTTAAGCTCCTGTAGGCATATAGCAATATAGTCCCAGCCAAAAGCCAGTTTCAAAACGAATATACGTATTTCCAGGTACATACGCATCAAATTAAATTTTACTGTTAAACACGTTAAATCGCTGTTCGTCCGTCTGCCGATGTATCAGCCGTTGATGGGTAAATCCGTAAATCCTGACTGACGTACGGTCGCCCGCCGCTGGTATCGCTTGGACGCATGCGTCTCTCGTGTGCAACTGTCTTTACGTTTTTAAGCGTATTTCAATAATATCGCCTCGAATGAAAGCCTAATTTGGTTTGATAATTTTCTAATTAACATTGTTAAGTAGTTTGCAGTCTTAATTTGAACCGTTCAAAGTTCTGTTTCAACCAAAAATGTTTTTGGTCATGGTATTATTAAGAGTTCAGTCATCAGTTATTTAACTATCTACATTTATGATCGGGTCGAAGTATTTTCTGACACAACTTAAATAAATATAATTGAGTATCCTTACATATAATTTTCATAATAATTGTGAAAAGCTTGAACTATTCAAGCCACATTCGTGAAAATATCATCATTACAAGGACCTTTAAGTGAATACCTAAAACTACATTTTTTTAATGAATGTTTAAAAAAATATGTAGTCTTTTCACAGTCATCATTTAGGTATATCCTATTCAACATAAACGTGTGGCAATCCAAACATAACACAGGTAAATTCCATTACGAGATGGCTCAGCATCTTAAATTATTCCGTGGCAGGGATGACAAAAAGCCCCTGTCTTGAGGAAAAAACAAATCTTGTTGTCAACAAGCAAAATGGCTCGTCAGAGCGGCCGTATTGCTTTCATCTTTAACAAGGAGCCTTAACATTTTGACTGTGTACAAAGATTAATAAGGTTGTCTTGTTTTTATAAATATTAATTCAACAGCAACCCCACAGTGTGTAAGTAATCAACTAATGTTATGTCTGATATGATTAGATAATTTGAATGAACTTGTAAAATCTGGCTACTCTCCATACAATACTACTCTACTACTGGGTGTAAGAAGAAGTGCAAAAAAAATAGGCATTATTTTAACAACATTTTTTAGCCTTACTAGAGAGTGATTAGATAATTTAAATGAGCTTGTTGTAAGTAGAAGTGCTCAAAATATAGGCATTATTTTGAGCCTTTGCCAATGAGTAACAAAGCAACTCAGTACGTCATAGGATAAGTTAAAGAGCGGCGACTGACACCATTATTATGAAAAAGGAAATAATTCTCATTTTCATACAGAAGGTTGCTGCGTTTTCTTTTCAGTATGAGATGAAACTCTGGTGATGTGAATATAATTTACCAAGGAATTTTTTTAATATCTTAGCCTATTGGAGTGTCCCCCAGCTGTGGAAAGGGCTTCTTTTCACCACTCATCCCGGTTGAGCTCCTGCCCCTCTACTTGATAATGCGTCCAAGTCGTTTCCCGTACATACAATTTTACATTACCAGGACATTCTAAGGTAAAATAAATACTATTTCTAAATTAAAACAAACATGTTCGCGGCTTAAGGGTGGCCCCTGGGCCACCCCCGCCGTACCGATACCAAAATTAATCCAAATTAATCATCCTACATTGGTTTTTCTTCCATGGTGGCCTGGAAAAACGTAGAATTTACCAGTTGCTTCTCTTCCCGCGCAGATGGTAAAAGCCTCAAACCTCAGGCTCTGTCTATCCCGTAAGGGATATACACGTGATTGACCCCTTACGGGGTAGGTAAAAAAGCCTTAAGGCCCCGTTTAGAATAATTGTGGGCATATACGTGGAAAGGGGAATCAAAATAGTGATAGGTTGCTAGCCGCATCGCCTATAACACGATTCATAAGATTTTCGCCCATTCATCATTATGTTACAGCCAGCTAAAAAATATCTACACTGTACCTACGTCATGCTGTTACACAAAATATTGAACGTTTCGTAAGATAGAATAGAAGACAATAGAAATGTAGGTATGAGAAAAAAATACTGGCTTTCTCGTGTGAAGTTTTTTATTTTAATTTATTTTAATTTATTTTTATAAATTTAGGAATGATTACAGTGTGTATTAATCAAACATCAATCGATTCATTCAATTATTTTTAATCTAACACAACGTTATCTATACATCTATACATTAGGTGTAATAAAGCTGAAGGTCGAAAGTCTGTATGTACATCGAAGATATAAAAAAAATTGGCTGGAGATACTTAGAATCGATAACAGAACACGCTCCAACAGTTTTTAGAATTTTTGACAGTTTATCTGTTTGTCTGTATATTTGCGAGCGCGTCATGTGAAAACGGCTGAACGTATTTTGATGCAAACTTTATTATAATCTGTTGAGAAAATCACCGGCCAGGTTTAGGCTACTTTTTATCCCGAAAAATGGCATAGCGATCCCGCGGGATAGCGATAAACATGTCAATTGCTAATTCTACGAGGACGAAGTCGCGGGCAGAAGCTAGTGTTTCAATAAAGCCCCGTTATCGGAGACAAATATAGAACCCGTGATACTCCTTGCTCTGTCGCTGGCTAAGAAGGCGATCAAGTCAGCGATCTCCTCCGACTCGCCCACTCTGTCCAATATGGTCATTGCCTTTGCTTGTTCCCACATTATATCACCTTGACCGGGTGGAACCATGCCAGAATTTTCAGCAATGTCAGTCTTCACTGGCCCAGGATTGACGCTGTTCACTCTAACACCAGAAGCCGCTAGCTCCAATGCGGCGCAACGCGTGAAATGATCCAAGCCAATTTTCGAAACACTGTATGACATGAAGCCGACATCTAGAATACGGTGTGCTGCTATACTTGAAATGTTTACAATATTTCCCTTTGTTTCCGCAAGGTGTGGCGCAGCGAGATTGGTTAGTTGGACAACTGACCGCAGATTGGTATTCATCACTATATCAAATGATTGTAAAATATTTGGATCAGTAATTGGTGCATTTTTACCCATACCGGCATTATTTACCAGCACGTCAATTTGTCCAAACTGGTCGAGTGTTTTCTTGACAATACTCTTTACTTCTTCTTCGTTGGCCATGTCAGCTCTGACGATGAGCGGCGTAGAGCCATGCGCTGCGCACTGCTGGGCGACGTTGTTGAGTTTGGTCTCGTTGCGACCCACCATGGTGACGCGAGCTCCTTCTTTAGCAAACAGTACTGCGGTGGCTGCGCCGATGCCGGAACTGGCACCCGTCACTATCACCACTTTTCCAGAAAAACTCATTTTTAACTAAACGGGTTTACTGGTGTCGCAATAACTCAATTAATGAATTCACATAAAGATAGCTCAGCTTATATAAGTGAGCGTTAGGGTTCGAGCTAGCTGTGAAGTAAACTTGTCACACGAAGCAGTAAACACTCCAACTTAAAAAAAAAAACAAAGTCATATTTCCGTCTAGTTTGCTGTGCGAGTAAAATGGGACGCTGTCGCTCTTGTGGGCTTACCACAGACCGTTTGGAACACCAGGGGAGTTTTCCTCATTTATTGGTCAGTTTCAAGTATCCGCGTGTCAGGTATTCCTGAGTGCTTGCGCCCGATGACGGAAAGGGACTTGATTGTAATGTTACGAGTATAACGTGTTAGCGTAACAATTTAACTTCATAGTTAAGCAGGCAGCCCGAAGTTTCTACTTAATCTTCTTTGCGATTGTTACCTAGTTGCCGAAGGTCGTGACTCTGTTTCAGCTTGTCAATTGTCATTTTCCATCGATTACGTTTTACGATCAACTGCCTGTTGTTGGAGTGTGAACCTGATTGATCTGCTCTGAGACCTAGTCGGTGCAACGTCTTGTAGATCTCGTATTCCATTCGGAAAAAAATGACGATACACAACACTAGCCAAGAAAGCTTGCTTAATTTATTTATGTGTTAAATTTCAGTTTGTATGAAACTTAAAAAATATAATGTACGGAACTATTTTTTTTTATCGGAACTCAAAATTGTATATCATCCAACCAACTTACCTGTTTATATCAGTCGTGTCATTTAATTAAAATTCTGCAAATCACTTAAGTAGATAAATAATAGTTCTAAAATGCCACGTCATACTAAATTGAAAAAAAGGTAAATGCAGTATTTACGTAAGTATGTTTTTTTGAACGAAAATAGGAATCACGTTATAGGCGATGCGGCTAGCAACCCATCACTATTTTGATTCCCCTTTCCACCTATACGCCCACAATCATGCTAAACGTGGCCTTTACGTCTTGTTACCTTAGGCTCTGTCTACCCCGGAAGGGATAAAGACGTTATTTATGTATGTATGTATGTTTTTTTTCATTTGACACGACAAAACGTTTACATATCATTACTACCCAATAAGTGTTCAAATTCAAATACATAGATAAGTCCAAAGCGCAATGAAAGCGCAAAGAAATCCATTCAGAAGTTTCCAAGACTAAGGTGAACAAACGAAAAATAATGTAAAACCAGGATCTCACACAGAGTGTGTTTTTTTCTTTATATTTTGTACAATAAAGCATTTACTTACTATCTGCATACCAAATTTTGATACGATCGGTTGAGTATTTAATCCGTGAAAGGGCAACAAACAAATTTGGATTTATAATATTAGGATGAAACGATATATAATGGAAATTGATTCAATTGTTACTTAAAATTGTTCAGTCATCCAGGAAAACAATCTACTTGTTATGATATGAGTCTATCGTTATCATGGTATTTCCACGATTGATTAAGATAAAATAATGGTTACTAAATCGCTTGTCTGTTACGTGCTCATTTCAATGTAATCTCCCTTGAATTAGTAATGCCACTTTGAAGATATATTCTTCCAGCAGGTATTAGAATGGAATAGAATTGAGGGTGTTGAAGCACTTGTGGGATTATGATTAACATTCAGATTAACGGTTTAAGTCACAATTATACGTCGGAAACGAGAAAATCTTCACTGTCGCTCCACGAGCCTTTAAAATATATAATAAATTATAGTTAAGTAAACAGAAAATATATATACTGTGAGTCACAAAAAACTTTGAATTAAAATTTTAATTCGTGACTTAATCGGTCAGAACACTCGCTTTCTAAAACTCAAATTATAATTTATTGTAACTGTTTTTCGTACTTTCTACAGTTTTATTTACCTACTTACGAATTATTAATTTTATTTAATTAATAATTTTGTTAAGTATGTATAATCTGGTTCTCGATCTGAAATGATCAGAGAGAACAAGTAACGCTAAAGCTGAGGTCTTCAGCTTTCAGTGTTACTTTTAGGTTACTGTTAGCTTTAATTCTGAATATACTGTAGAAAACATAGGTATGAAAGCCATTTAAATAATATCTATTTACTGGCTGTCTCGCACAGACAACACGACTAACTACTGCTGAGAAACATAACTTCTAACTCTTCACACCCCCATTTATTCTTTCGCCCCTGCTATAATTTCAGCGACCCACGAATGATCTTTTACAGCATACCTATGATTTCGAATTACAATAACCAGACAACCAAACGTAGGGGTACTTCGCACCCTTGCTTCGGTTATATTCGTATACTTCGGGGCGGTTGTGGGGGCAAAATTTAAATTTCCGTAAAATTGGGCCAAAGACGAAGGTGCAGTGAAGATGCGCGGTCACTGAAGTGGAAAATTAAACAAGATAATGAACCGTTCGGCGCCTCGAATGTGCTAAACTGGGAAATTTATATAATAAACTTGGGGTGTAAATGATAGGGATTATGACGCGGCTGTTTTTAGACTTTGGAGAACTATTTTGAATTAGTCAAATGATGCGTTTGGAATTGCTCTTCTGTGAGAGGAACGACTCGTCTTTTTATGTCTAATGAATTACTTTATTACGATGTTCCAGATAAAATTTACTTTTAACTATAATCTTGTAAGGAAAGTCCTAGGAATTACGCATACGTCGACGACTGGGATTAATTATCAGTGGAAATCACTGTGTTGCCTATTGCACCTCTGAGTCATAATTCACGCAAATTCTAAGTGGTTACGTGTAAAGTAGTTTAATTACATGCACCAAAAACAAGACAGTCGTTAAACAAGTGTGTTATTGTTTATTTACCAAAGTAACGCGCCTATTTATCAGGTTATATCTCAAAATATCAGAAACGTGCCGTGCTCTAGCCTCGCCATAAAATATTCCTTTTTTTATGGAGGATTCCGGACGAATTTGTCGGCGAAATGACAGTTTTTCGAAGAAATGAAGTTTATCGGCCAAACGCAGTACAGATTTATGGCAGCCCCAAGATGTTTACCTTAACATAAACCTTACGCCCTGCTTTTGTAAAAGATTTTCAAACCTTGTTTACGTTTTGTTAACGGCTTGAAGTTTCATGCCTTCGTTACATAAGCTACCAGATTTACGGGTTATTTCTTAAATCTCGATAGAATTTTTGTTGGTTCTGAATGAAAATTGAAGCCAAGACAGATTTTAATAAACTTATCAGGCCTTAAACACATCGTGAAGACAAAATACCAATTTTGTTCACGTACAAAAGGCAAATATGATATATGACACTGTTATGAAATCTCAGCATTACGCCAGTTTAGGAGCAAAGGGGCGATAAAAGAGTGTCACCTGCGGACACGGGGGTAGCTGGAATAAGCTGCGAAATCGTTGTACTGCCTTACACGGCGCCTTTTATGAGTTTCGCCAAATTTACGATGTACACAGCACGCGAGTTGCTTTTATGATTTGGTAGCTTTGATTTTCCGACATTTTTAACACGTTGTCGACACGCCTTGCTACTTTGTTTATAGATTTAAGGTTGTATTCAGATTTTAATACAATGGCATTGAAATATCATCCTTGGAGATGATTACTACGGGATATACTTATATAAGTACAGGCCGCTACCTTTGATGAGTTCCCGATATTTCGGCCAAAAAAATACCCCCGTGATCATGATGCATGCAACGGCGTCGAACTCTTGAGAGCGATTGACTATACTGACGAGCAAAAATAACGGGTCACTTTTCATACTACTTTCAACGGGAAGTAAACCCATTATTTTTGCTTGTCAATGTAAATAGAAGGAGTATAGGTATTCGTAGTCTTTCGCCTTACGGTGTGATATGGTAGTTTAATTATTGGTTATCTATTTGTTTTAGTGTCTAAAACATGGTTGATAAGATTTTAACGTGGGTTTCATATTTTTTTACCTACGAATAGTACTCTACTCCAGTAAATTCAGTGCCAGTTTTAACTGAAATTAATTCGTGGGCTTTCTCAGAATATTTGATTGATTGACATTAATTTTATCAGTTGAACAGTGTTTTTGAAAAAGCGACAGAGATAGTTCTTTTAATCTTTTCGCAGTTCTTCTCCTCTTAAAAACGACTCACTGTTTCATACAAACGAGTGACTTACGTTTTTCCGTTCCCCTGAGGGGTCGAGATTATCTTTTGTATGAATAATGTATGTTTTGTCACTGCGTCATTGTTATGCGTGACGCCATTGGATGGATATTGCTCGGCTGTAAGTGCTACTGCAGGTTTGAGGTTATTTGATGTCTTTCTTGTTACGACCAGCCCAGTCATTTACCTATACACTTAACAAGTACCTAAGTAAACAAATAAATAAAACGGGCGGTCTTGTTTGATACATTTTGACAATTTTAAATCGAGTTTTACACTAAATCGAGATTTAACTTTTTCCGGCAAGTAGCCATTGTTCTAGGAAAATACCCTCTTTGGTTGTCTTGAAGGAAAAATAAATCTCAATTTAGACGCTTTTAGGTTAAAGCTTCACATCACGATAGTTCCATATTAAATCGACTTTTAGACACTACTGAATCAACTTTGACAATATATTCAATACATCGATATATAACTTTTCTAGCAAGATGGCTATGGTGTTATTTTTGGAGTCGGTCGTTATTCAAACTTCAAACTTCAACTTGAGGTTTCAGTCTCGTTGGAAAAGTTCCTATCCCGTGGGAATTTTAGCCTTTATTCCATGTCTACGTTCTAAATGCAAACTTTTTGCAAAATTTCAGCGTTCTGTAGTCCAAGGGTTCAGGCTGCCAATCAGTCAGAACTTTTTTTAGGTACACATTTTAATAATGACTACCACTTAAATCACATAGGTACAGGTAATTAACAAGCTTTCCTGCTCAAAGGGACCAATTGTGGTAAGATATTAAATCAAAGCATACGTTCCGATGGGGGCACGGAATGAATTATGTAAATCGCCGTAAGCGGTTAACATCGTAATATTGTAAGCGACACTTCGCCCCCGTACAGGGGTTACGTTGTACTGAAACTGGAAGAGACTCAGCAGGATTGCCAACTCTGTTTTTTTCCCAGGTGATCGGGAGGGTGAATACGAGTGCTTTGCCCTCTCCAGTCATACGTCATAATGGTCCAATGATTAGTTCTCTAGGAAAAGTACGAGTTGCATCTTTCGTCTTCTGCATTGGTACTGGTCTTTTGATTCCTTAAAATAATATCTCTGCAAACCAAACTCTTTTAACAATAAAGCAAAAAAAAACCTGATACTTGACAAAATTTCGCAAGAGATGAATAAGTTTTACCTACCTTGTCGTATAAAAAAAGTTTAAATTAGACTTATACATAAGTTACAGTCAACCCGTGACATAGGTATATCATGGGATTTGTGTTTACTCTTTATAAGCAATACCTTGTTATTCATTATAATTAAATACATATTGCAACATAGTAAAAAAAAAATGCAATTTTTGCCCAACCGATGTCTGGTCAAAACCGTATTATTGTTGAGTTACGTACCTAAACGATGTTATCTCTATGAAAATCAACGCGCTATTTAATACGCGTTTGCATCAGCCGTTTCCAGAAACCTACGTCTTTTAAATCAAACCCCAAATTCTTCCGGCAGAGATGCTATCTCAGCCGGCATAAATTCGAGGGGGCAGGTGAAAATTATCAAAGGGGAGGCAGACTCAAACCAAACAGAACTTACGCGTTCTGTCTCGGCGCGAACATTTATCTCTTGCAATGCAGGATTCGAAATAAAGATTCGAATCGTTTTGAATTTTTCGTGCACATTTTCAGTTGTTTGCTGGAGGTAAAATTTTATTCGCAGTCTATAATGTCCGTTTAAAATGAAACAACTCTTGAACTAGTAGTTAGAAGTCAAGTTAGTTACAAATGCATAAATAGCGATGATGATAGTGAGACGTAAATTAATGAGATAGATAATACTGTACTCGTATTTTGGCTATTAAATTAAAATTAAAATAATGAGTATGTTATCACATTACTAACGGCGAAGGTGTTCTGTACTTGTAGTGGTAAAAAACAGCAATCGCGGCACGTTGCTTAGCATATCGAGTTTGGACGCAAAGCCGTGATGTCATACACAAAATATGATAATCTCACAAAGATAAAGATATAGATAATCTTTGTTTGCATATTAAAGTATTACGGAGTGTATCAGCTACCTATGTCTCATGATATAGGGATATATCATACGAATGATGATGGTTACAAAGGAACTTCTACGGTAAGAGCAATGAAACAGACTCTGGTCGTAAATAGCACGAAGAAATGCAAACTTAATTAAAATGCGCAAAAGAAAAGGGTAAAATTCAATTAAAATTTTATTCAGCCGCTGACACGAGCTCTAAAGCAATTGCACAAAATTAAGTCCAATAGAACACAGTTAAGTGTCGGCTGTTTAACCGTGCCAGTTGAATTGATAGTGGCTGTAAATCCAGGGGAGGAATCGCCGCAAACGACCTCATAAACTGTAAAATAAAAACGGCACTCGACTAGATTGTCCCAGAAGAGGAATCTGTTCGTTTGGCCGGGTGACATTGCGGTCACATACGTATATGTAACTATTGTATTACATGTGGTTGGAGGTCATACAGCTCGTTGACTCAAATAAGGAGCTTCAAATGTACATAATCATTATATATGCAATTTGTGAATCATGTTTGATTAAAATTTAATATCAAACCTGCGTGGGTACTAAAGAAATTTCTCACCTCCAAGGAAAACTCGTAAATTACTAGCTAAAAACCAACTTAAAATGCCCTCAAACTATTAAGGAGTTTAAAGGAAAATCTGATTTAAAGTTGGCTCGATCATTAAAATCGCAAGTGTAGAGATATGGAGTAAGTTGTAAATTTAAATCACTAAGTCTAGCGAGTTGAGGAAAGTTTGTAGGAAACTTACTGCAAATTGGATTACTGGTGGTGCGGGCTAGTTTGACAAGGCTCACGGCGCAGCTGCTCTGCTGTGCATGCTTACACTTTGAAGTCAACATAAACATCGACTACATTTTTCAAGTTTGTGTTGCGAAAAAAGACTTAAGTACAGTCAAGTTTAATAATATGTATGTAGTCAAAGTTTCAAAAATAAGTAGGTACCATACGCTCTTACACCGGCGTAATAAGGTCGTGGGACATATTTTTGAGAAGTTCATATCGATACTTATTTTTGCTCTTGACCGTACATACATACAGAAGTGTTGGGTTTATCAAATCTCAAAATTAATGTTACAGTACAGTAGTTGACCGTAGACCAACGAATGAAAGAGGAATTAGAAAAAACATACGAATTTGTTGCCATTTTAAAATATTTGACGTCGAAAATTTTGTATTAATAAGAAAGTATCGCCTTCATTAATTTTTACTCATTAATATACATTAACACGTCTTTCGAATTGGCCGTTTTTGATTATATTATAAGGCCGCTAAAAAGTTCCACGAAAGTCAATCGACGTGTTTAATCCCGAATCCGGTAGACCTTTATAAATCCCTAAGTTAAGTAGGTACCTAAATAGTTTTGTTTGGGATGTTATTAGTTTACACAGATACCTTCGCAAGGGTTAATGGTATGGATTTGGGATAATGTTATTGATTGAAAATGTGATTCACTAAGTACAATTTAGCATATTAAAATTTGGGATGACTGTGCTGAAACGTTTTTTTAAACTCAACAATGTTCCTTCTCTTAAACGAATATGTATAGTCCGTGAGCTCCAACAACATTCGGGTTTCGAGTACCATCGGCCGATTTAAGTATCAAACCCATAAGACTGAGTGAGACAGCAAGACGAACCCTAAGGCCTTTTTAAGTACTATCGCACGTAAATAGTTATGTTGATTGCGGTATTTCAATAAAAACTTGTTTTGGGTTAAGATGTGTTTCTAATATTTACATTGCAAGACTCAGTAGCAGGAATGAAGTTTATCTGGCTTGTAACTTCGCTTGCTTGAGCTCAGCTGCATCAGGTATGCAAGAGGTATGATAGTTTGTGCAACTAATTTGAGTTGCGAATCCTAGACAAACTAGTATTGACGAATAAGATTATATTAATGATGAGTTTGAGTGTGCAGGGTAGAATATAGTTTGAAATTAAACACTAGAACGTAAATAAGTTACGATATAAATGCCCCAAACCCATCAGTTAATACAGCATTAACTTAACATGTAGACAAGTAAGCTCTAATTGAACGAAACAATATTTTTGATCAAACGCAATGCCAAAAATAAAACAGCAGATTCGAATGAATTTAAAAGTGAAAAAGGCAAAACATTTGAGCAAGCAGGGGAGCAAAGTGCCTCATTACGCTTCAATGGTGCTCGAAGGGCGTTCAGCAAAAAGTTGGTAAGCGGCTAGACAACGGACGAATCATTAAGGGAACTTCGCAACTTACGGAGACATTGAAATCAAAATGCAAACTGTTTTTGATGGCTATCAAAAACTGCAGTAAAAATCACTGACACTCAGAAAATGTAAACTTTTGGTCTAAATTTCACATACAAAAGCTGTGGAGGTTTTGTAGTAGATATTATACCCCTTATTCATAAACGCTCTATAGGCGTCTGCTAAGTTAGCAGAAGCCTACAGAGCGTTTATGAATAAGAGGGTATATAATTATCATGAACCCAGGAAGTAGGGTTCATGAAGATTATCTACTTTAAGTATCACTACTCTTTATGAAGTCCCTTGCTCACGAATTCGTGCTATTCCATGGGAATCCCGAAATGTCCCGGGGTAAAAAGTAGGCTATGTGCTATTCTAGACTCAAATCTATCTTCGCTCACAAGTTTTATCCAGATATGATCTGCCGTTCTGCCGTGAAAGAGTAACAAAGATACATACATTCATGCATTCTCACAAACTTTCGCTTTTATAATATTAGTAGGAAATTATTAGTCAATAGCGTATGGAAAATAAACGATCATTCGGTTGAATGTATTCGGTAAACGCTCTGTTATTAGTTCATATGGCAAAAGCTAATAAGAGTGATCACAGAAAATGGGCTAAATGATAAACTAATACAGTTGTTTACAGCATGTTACTGCGTGTCGCGTCAGTATTGTTAAAAAGCTAGCGAGAGAGTTAATAGAGTTATTATAGTTTAGTTTTCCCAAAACGTCTTTCTGGTGCTAAATGTGGTGCTTACACAGACGATACAACAATTTGAGGTGAAATTTTGGAAAATGAACGATCATTCAGTCGAATAGGCTCGGCGAGGGTCCCTGACTGTCACACAGTAAGTTTTAAGAGCGATTACGTGACTAAGCGGAACCCAGGCCACTTCTTCAGAGCCGCAAATTAAACAAGTTTTGGATTTCAACTCACTGTCGAGTTGCAAAAGTTAATTATTAGTTAAACGTTGTTTTGTCTAAGGTTTCGAGTGTTCTGGGAGCGGATCTGCATTGCCGCTTTGTAATTGACAACCGGCATGTTATGAACTGATTTTTAATGTAGAAAAGCGTATGCCCGCTACTTTATTAACGCGGAAGAAAAAAAAAACTGGTTACAGTGTTTAGGCTGGGTGTTGTCTCAGGTGATTCTATCAGAGTATTTTTTGAAGGAATTGGGTTGACCCTGTTTTAATTGTTTTATTCCCTACACAAAAATGCATTATATTTTGAGACAAAAACAATTGATAAAACGGAACAGTAGTATTTATTAGGCGAGTAAGCAAGCAAATGTAATAATTCTTAGATCAATTTAAAATTACTTACCTAAGGATAATTCTGATGTGCAGTGTCTATAATGAGCATGGTAACAACAAAACTTTTATAATTTCGACTCCAGTGCACTTAATTTACCTAATTGGCCAAATGATCGAAATTTGTGTTCACTTAGCCACTTGAACATGTCTAATGAAACACCGATATTGTCACACAAACAATAAAATACTGGCACCAACAAAGTGAACATGTCCCAAGTTCTTCTGCAAGAATTATGCCGCCCCAACTTGCTACTTTGACAAGTTTGGTACACGCCGAGAAAAATACGTGACGCGGGTTGGGAAGGACCCGAAGTTCGGTAAAGGGCCTAATTTGGCGAGGTGTACCGATTGTGGAAAGGAAAGTTATTGGATGGGAATTTATTAAGGTGGAGAAGAAACGAGCTGTCATTTTTTGTTACCTATTTCTTCATTTTCATAAAAATGTAACGTCAAATATACAAATTGGACCCAAAATTGCAAACGAAGTTCGATGTAAAACCGCCTTATTTTTTTTTTTTATAAAAATCACACCGAAACTAGAACTTCCTAAACGACGCTGAAAATTGGAATAGAAAAGTCCGAAAAGTAAAGACTTGGCCGGTAATCGAACCACGATGCTCATCATTCCGTGATGCGTGTTATGCCGCTACACCACCCATAAAAGGTAAGTAAGCCTTCGAATTTTTCTATGTGTTACCAGCTGTGACTTGACCTTGTTACTATGCGATTTTATGTCGCCAAGCGTTATCTGTTTGAATGACGTCTGTACGACATAACTAACCGTAAAAATAAATACAAAAATCAAATAAATAATAAAATATAAAATAAATATATCTTGGGACAAATTACACCAATTGACCTAGTCCCAAACTAAGCAAAGCTTGTGCTATGGGTACCAGGCAACGGATAAACATACTTATATAATGTAGATAAATACATAATTAAATACATACAACATCCATGACTCGGGCTCAAACATTCGTATTCATCATACAACTGTCTGCCCCTACTAGGGTTTCCGATTTCTCGAGGTTTTTTAGTTCTCGGGTGTCGAGACTTCTCGAGCCTGATTTCTCGGGTCTTCTCGGGTTGTCGAGAAAAAATAAAATACGTCTAAATTTTTGTTTAATAAATAAAAAGAGTCTTTAATTTAACTGTGTTTATTTTACATGAAAAAAATCAACATAATTTTTAACAAAAAAAACAAGTTCTCAATAAAAAATCAGCTCAAAACAAAATTGCTAACTAAAAACAATCATACTTCTTCTCCTTATCATAACTAATCTCAATTCTCATCTCACTAATCTGTAATAAAAAACAAAATCTACTAAAATACCGACAGACACGAGCCGTGCTGTCAAAGGATGCCGCTGCCGCCTCGCATTTACAAAGAAAGCTAAGCGTAAAAATGTTTATTTAAACTTCTCGATGTCTCGACTTTTCTCGAGCTGAATTTCCCGGGTACGAGACCGACCGATTTCCCGGGAATTCCCGGGACGAGAATTCCCGGGAACAAACCCTAGCCCCTACCGGGATTCGAACCCGGGACCTCTAGCTTCATAGTCAGGGTCACTAACCACTAGGCTATCCGGTCGTAAACTTCTTGATTCATTTGATAGTACGAAAGTTAGAACATAAAAATACAAAAAAACAAAGCTATAAAATTTTATCCAGTTTCTTGAGCATTTTCTACATAAATACATACTCAAATCACGTCTTTATCCCTGCATTTTGTGATGTGTGTTTTATCATATACTAGCGACCCGCCCCGGCTTCGCACGGTATATTATGCATGTATTATACATATAAACCTTCCTCTTGAATCACTCTATCTATTAAAAAAAACCGCATGAAAATCCGTTGTGTAGTTTTGAAGATATAAGCATACATCGGGACATGAGGACAGAAAAAGCGACTTTATTTTATACTATGTAGTGATTATTCTCTGTATATTCATTTTTATCTAAACTTAGGTTTTTACAATGTTCATACAAAAAGTAATAAAACAATATTAATACGAAATATAAAAACATTATAAAAACCAAACCTAGGGTGCCGCCGGCAGCGAGGCGAGGCCTAACCTACCGGTGGCCAGGGCGACAGAGAGAGGAACCTCCTGAATATCCGAGCCGTGTCCAGGAGTACCGCCTTCTGTATCTGGCTCTTCTGTATTATATATTATTATTAATAATATATGTGTATAAACCCGAGCGGTTGGCATAGGTATATAGTGGTTGGTTCTAGTTACAGTACAGTTAATTTCAAATTTCTTTGGGCATATTTGACGCTAAGTGCGATCTACTTTAATGCTAACCTAGGACTAGAGATGGCGCTGTTCTTATTAGTAAGTATCATTCCCGATGTAGAAGATAAAGTAGAATTGAGCTAATCCCAATGGTTCTACCGTACAACGTAGCCGACATTTTAGTCACAAGATTTTTGAATACCGTATTTATTACTTTGACATTGGCGAAATCATCAAACATTTATTGACACAGTGAACCACGTTACCAGCTATTCCAAATTACACTACTCAAGGCGTCCCTAATAACCATAACTACCAAAAGAGGCTGTTTACAAATAAAAGCAATCGAAAACTAGAACAATCATTAAGCGGTTCGCACACGAGCCGCGTAAGGGCGCGTACACACGTGTTCAAGATTTACGCGCTAAAAACTTGGGCCGTTATTAAGTTTGGTCGTATATCGCGGCAATTCGTTGACGCGCGTCTGTCGCGTAACGAGCGGGGACAAGCGGCGCGTCAGGCTTGGTGAAGTCGCACCGAAAAGCACTTTACTCACTAAATTTAAACATTTCAACACTATTTACATAAACAAAGGTCAATTGCCAAATTTTTTTTTTTGAAATAGGGTGGCACCAGCTAGAGATCTCTTGTAAATTAATACCAGCACCTAACCTATGGACGAGAAAGTCGGCCATCAGAGAAGAGTGGGGGCGTGTTGTGAAGCTTGCCACCGATCCTCGAAGTGATGACCACGACCACTCTGTCAAGAGTGATACCGACAAGGAAGAAGAAGAAGAAGAAGAGAACCTATACAATACCGATACAAGCATTTCTCATGCTTAAAGGAAGGTTCCAACCTGTTTACGGTAAACCATAAATGTAAAAAACCAAATAAACATTTTTGATTTTTTGATTTTGACCTATGGACTCCCGTAATAGCAAGCCGCAGTTACGTTACCCGCTTAGAGAGCTAAGATGGAATACCTTCCTTAAGTAGGAGCAATTTCATCTATTGTCTTGGTCTTTATGCCGGAACACAGCAGCACAAGCACTGCTGTACGGCGGCAGGATTAGCGAGTAAGATAGCGGTTTGTATGTGATCCGGACGGAATATGCAGAATGTCCTACGGCTCGCAAGTAATTTTAGCGTAAAATGAATAAAGGACAAAAACCAATTAACATTCAAAATAAAAATAAAGAAATATGTATCCTGAAGTTAGGTCGGACTCCTGCTAAATGCCTATAAGCCATTCAAGTATTACAAATTAATAATGATGATGATAGATAATTAGTAGGCACCACAATCTTGAGACCACAACTATTTTGCGAAAAGCAAATAATACTACTTACTTTAACAAGTAAAAGGTCGCATAACAAATTCAAAATCTGACTGTCATCTGTGTCTGCGACTGTACCGAATTAACAAACACGAATGTTTATGTACCAGCCGGGTCTTTGTTTACACCACGCCGCGGACAGCGGGGTAAATGTAATTGACATATGTCACCGTTGTAGCGAACAGTATGCGTAACGCCAGTGCGTCGAACGTCAGCAAAAGCCAGCGTTGTCGTGACTTTTCTCAATGTCGGTGGCACAATTTGTTTTGCGTTGGCGAATGGCCGTGCCGATTTTAGAATAGGACCTAATCTAACTTTTGTAAACGTGGAGTGGAGTACATTTGTACACGAAGATGTTCAAGAGTCCATCAAATGTGCCATTGACGCTGGTGGAATTACACCTTGGTGCGAGTACCGGCAGCAACTTCTATTGCCAACTACGAACTCCGGACTCCACCACTGCGGCGTGGAAGGCAACGGGTTGCCAGTGTTGCCACCACACTATTTTCCCTAGATGGGCGTCATAAATCTTCAGATTCTCATCGAAGACCACGAACATTCTGTAAGAACTGTACTTAGGGTTACGTCGTGCTATGCTATGTGGAATGCGCAGTTCAGCTGTAGTTCTGTGCAAATTTGTTGTTGCCAAACCGTCACTAAGTGTGTTTAGCTGTCGTAGATGTTTAGATAAATGGTTAGATACAGTAGCAATCGACGTCGCCATAGAGTCACAGTGGGTTAGGACTCTTAGAAGAGAGTGCATCTGCGGCGTCTGTATAAGTCATAGGTCTAGGAACTGGTTAAGTTACAAGTAAAGTAGAAAGTAAATAGGTTCTCATTTTTGTATATATGTGAACGCTTGCCCCGTAACCAACCTAACCTTACCCGTGGGAATTTAGCTAAATTCATCTTTAATTCTCGCCTACAAGGTAAAAGTTAGCCCTATGCAAAATCTCAAACTCCAAGTCGCAGCAATTTCTGCCTTTATGCCTGCCATATTCCAGTAAAAATCACATTATTCTTGCATACATTGTTTTTTGTATTTTCAAAGATAATTTCAACATTTGTGATACAATTCGGATTTTATTTTGTCTTTGGGAAGTGTGTATTGCCGAGGGTGTATTGCTCCCGCAAAACAATCAAACACTTAAAACTAGTTAATATTTTAGTGTAAAGAAATAAAGTTATCGAATTCTATTTAAGTCAAATAAATTCTGAAACCACAAGAAATGTAATTATGGTAACAAAAAGCCACAGTATTTAATTATTCATTCTAAGAGGTACAAAAGTAGGGTTTCAGTATAGGCATTAATATTTCAAGTCTCCACGGCATACTTGATCGCTACAAAATAATTGCTTTATATTTGAAACGGCGAGCCAATTCGAATTTGAGACTTCATTTTTAATTTTCCATTTATTAAATTCTTGCTGGATTTTTCTGTATTCAAAGGATTATTAGTTTCACGAGATTGTATTAACTTCGTCTTGGGTATTTCAATGCAAAAATACGTTGATGCATAATAATAACCATTTTGTGAGATTGGATGAAACGAAAAATAACGTATTAAAATGCAATGCTGCATATTTGAACTTTCCAGTATTATTTAAGACCTTTTCTTTAAAAGAGATAATCTGCAATATTAGAATTTTTATTTGATGGAATTGAAACTATAAAAATAATATACAAATTATTCGACATGTTTTGTATGATACTTAGTATTTTAATAACCACTAATTAATTAATCACCATCATCACCATAAATTAATTATTATACAAAATACAATAGAATAGCGTTCACCCTTAAACATTAAAAGAAATCTTTCATTTAAAAAAGTCCTGACCGACTGACAGATTCATCATCGCCCAGCCCAAACCGTTGAAACTGGAAGGCTGTTTTTTTTTACAGCGTCCATTTGGTTAAATTGTACTGCACACTGCCGCAATAACGTCGATTAAATCACACATCACTAATCTTATCCCTAGTTTGCTGAAATAACTCAGAGATATCACCCATTTACACCACGTGCCGCGAAAACTGCACAGAAAAAGAAAAACTCGCCCAGACTCGCGCATTATTAGTTTCTCTGAACTGTGAACCGTGAACTCTGGCAAAGTTCGCGGGCCCTCGAGAGCGGCTATATTAAAGTGCTCAACAATAAATTTAAATAAAGCATAGTTATGGCGTTTTCGTGTCCGCCACTGTTTTAATGTAACTAAGAGCCACCGTGTAATTCGTGGTTGAGTGTTGTTTTGCTCCGCGCGTAATTTTGTTTGATTTATTTGAGAAATAAGGGGTCCTGCTTGACAAGAATTATTTAGTTTTTGTTATCATAAATATGATGATGATCTTTGATATCAATCCGTAAAACCACCACCAATAAACCACGCAATAAAATTATTCAATTTATTGAATCAGGCGTTTCGTTACGGAGATCCATATTTAATTCAGAGTAGATGGGTAAGTGATTTTTGTTCATAAAATTCACTTATAAATAGTTTAGATCTTGTTCAAACATTGTGTAAAAGCTAAATCACGAAGCGAATCGCATAACCTCACGCGGAGTTAAAAATTGCATTTACAATTTCAAGTTTCGAGGAAACCTAGTTCCGTGAATGATGTTATCCATTCAAGAGTCAAGCTTGACGTTAACTTAAGTACTTGGGTACAAAGTAAAGGCGTGATTTTCGTACAAAGGCGAACTCGTCGAGCTGTTAGCAAAGCCCTCCCAAGCCTTCCAGACGTTTTCTTAATGAATTCACTCTTAACCAATTATCACAATGTTTTTGTTAAGAACATCTTTCGCAAATAATTTGATACTGGTACAAATAGAAGACGAAAATTTGACGACACCGTTTTCAATGTTTTACCTATCTCGCGTTGCGTATTTTAGAAGTGTTTTATGTGATGTTGAAATATTTATTTGGGCTCGATCATTGTCATATATGCAGATAGAATACACGGAAGGGTTTAAAAAAAAGGAAATCGGAAGACCAGCGCTGGCTGCAAGGCCAGCATTATGCTGAGATGGGACCATTTCGTGATGTACGTACTCATTTTTTTTTTACTTCTTTTTGTTTTTGTAACCCAGTCACTATATATTACGAATAAATGTTTTCTTTCTTTCTTTCTTTCAAAAGAATTGGGACATTTGGGAAAAAAATCGTATTATTTTCTTGCACAAATTCAACCAAGGTCTTCCATGCTGATCTGGGAAAACATAGAATGTACCAGTTTCTTCTCTTCCTGCGCAGATGGTAAAAGCCCATCAAGGGTGTAGACGAAAACAGGAACCATGTGTTATAGGCGATGCGGCTAGTAATCCATCACTATTTTGATTCCCCTTTCCACCTATACGCCCACAATCATGCCAAACGTTGCCTTTAGGTCTTGTTACCTTCGGCTCTGTCTACCCCGTAAGGGATAAAGACGTGATTTTTGTATGTATGTATGTAGAAATTCAACCCCCTAACGGTATCCAAAAAGAAGTCAACATGTGACGCATTCGACCAGGAGAATAAAAAGATATTATAAGCATTTAAGTATAGATAAATATCGTTTGTAACCTTCTGATCCAAAATACTTTGGAAAGAATGGTGATTCGAAGAGATTTGCAACACAATAGGAGGAAGTAGGTTTTGAAAAGGTGACCTTCTTTTCAGGTCGGATCTTTTCTCTTAAATACAATGCGCTATGAAAGTGGAGCGCTGTTTTATTGTACCGTAGTTTGATTCACTTACATTGTTGTTTTAATTTACAAAACGAAAGATATGGTTATTTATCTTGAGAATCTTTTGCTTGTGGCTTACTGATGAAAGTGCTTTATTTTTTGAAATATCTAGCTACCATAGTGTGACATTTTCAAAATGTACTTATGCGAAATTGCCATTACTTTTTTTGTGAAGTAAAACAATGCAATGCAATTTAAATAATGTAGTAAGCAATGGTGTGTGTGTGAAGTACCAATACGATCTAGGCCCGAAGCTGCTACAGTCCGCGTGCCTTCTTATTCTGAAAGGATGCCTTGTGCCCAGCTGTGACACACATGTGTATACAAGCACACACATATACACACGTCCTCGTGCTCTCGCACACACTCACACACGCACACATAGCTACAGTTTGACATAACAAATTGAACAAAATGAATTGAGAACTAATCCTTGCATCAACCGCGATCCGACTAACGGGGGATTCGCGTTCAAAAATATTGTGTATCAGGTAATATACGATTATTGTAATGCTTATTAGGTACTTGAGGCTCTACCGTAAGTATTTATTGCGTTAATTGGACAAACGTCTCGGAGTCACGGCATCACCGCACCCCGACCAATGGGTTATAAATATGGTGGTTAATGGGTCACGGGGTTTGGTTTTGTCTTTGCTCTGTTGAAGTTTGGCGTTCTTAAAGTGCGTTCTAGTAGTTACATTTTGCGATTGAAACTTTTAGGAATAGGTACGGTCAGAATAAACTTTTGTAGGGTACCTAAGTAAAATGGCGATGTTTTTTATCTACCCCAGTGGGGGTGTAGGGGGGGGTGAGTACGCCTAGGTATGCGGCGCTGGGCTATTGGCTTGCCCTGCCAAGTCGGTCATGCGCGTCCACGTCGTCCTCGAGCTCGCCGACGCACGGGCTTGGGGGCGAACCCACTCCGGAATCCCTTGTTGAGTGGGTCGCACACCCTGGAAATACTGCGGTCGGTAACGGGCGTCGCATAACACCATCAACCCCGGACCAAAGTAGCTAAGTATGACTGGCCATCCGCCTGGTGTAGTAGGTGACCCGGTGGATACAACTACAACTGCCTACCTGCGTTTGTCCTGCGCAGTTGATCGCCGTACGCAGGGATGAAGGAGTCCTGGGGGGTTGAGTCGAACGGAGTCGGGGTTAGTTATTCCGGGAGACAACACGCCCTCTTTGGTCCGGATTTCAGGCCAAACGGTAGCCCCGCAACTAGCCACTGTGGGGAAATGGACACGCGTAACTGCACGGATGAGCCGGGTGCTTTACGCTGGCGAGATGGGGTAGGGCCCTCTGGGAGGGCTGGGTCCGGCCATGCTGACGGGATAAGGGAGTCGGAGTACCTGATGCCGGTGGGTTTGCTGGTATCAGCCGCACGACCGAGTCCCCGATGTCGCGCTAGGAACCCAACCTGCACCTTCTATATCCGCTGCGTAGCCCCGATGTCAGTACCACGACATCCCCAGGTGCGGGCTCCATGGAGGGTAGGGAGCGTGGCGGATGAAGCTTTATTACCGGGAAATGGATCTTTCAAAAGACAAACCCGACAGGGGACCAGAAAGGAAACTGGACGGTACCCAACGGGCGGCCGGAACCGCGGAAGCGGGTCCGTCTGCCAGACACTCAGGGTCTGCGCAAGCAGAACCTACAACACAGGCACAACAGGGGGGCAGAAACACGAAAGTGGATCTGCCCTCCTTCACACGCGGGGCCATGGCAGCGTTTACGACCAGGGCTCCCGCAAGCACACACACACACGGGGGTGGGGCTGCTACGGCGGCACCACCACACCCAAAGCGCCGCAAGTCCGGCAAGGCCGGTAAAGGGAAGGCTTGGAAACAGGCTGAACCGATACCTTCCACGTCGACTGCGGTGTTCCACGCTGGCTCGGCGCCACCCTCGGGAGGTGCTAGGCCAAAGGCGGCCGCTACCACCAATGTCCCCAAGGATTCGGCGAAAGCCGGAACCAGCAGGTCGACTGCGGAGGAAGCGGCCGTCCTCGAACGACTTGACGAGGCGTGGACTCTTATCGACCGCCGACGAGGCAAGGGGAAACCCTGCGCGACGGCGGTCGGCGCTTGTGGGGCGGGAAACTCCCAATCAGGGAGTGGACCAGCACCCAAGCGTAAAAGTAAGAAGCAGCGCCAACGTCAACGCGAGCGCGAGCAGGCGGCGGAAGCCGCTAAGCGAGCGCAGAACCCCCGAGCCAAGGAACCCAAAAAGGGGTCCGCCAAGTTCGTGAAGGGGGCGGCTGGTAGCCGGGGCAACCCAGCAGCCGGCCAAGCCCGACGCAACATGGCACAGGCAAAGGGAAGACCGGGGGTTGGTAGTACGACCCAAGGAACGGCCAAACGGGCTCGCCCGGACGACACACAGTCGCCTAGGGCGGAGACCAAGAGGCCGCGAATTGAGGACGGAAACCAAGCCCCGTACGCAGAGGCTGTGCGGTCGGACTTCCTAGTAGCGGTGACAACCGTGGACGGAAGCCCCCTGACAGCACAGGGTGCCCAGGAGATCGAGGCCCTGATACAGCAGCGTCTTATAGACGAGGCTATAACGGGGACCAGCGTGCCGGGGTGCCCTGGCTTCAGGGGCAGACCAACACACACCAGCGGCGTCCTGAGACTATGGTGCGAGGACCACGAGTCGGTGGAGTGGCTCGCAAAAGTAGTGGAAGGACACACCTCTCCCTCGGGAACTGGACTTGTGGTCAAACGCCAGTGCGACCTAGTCCGGATGGTTCGCTGTGGCGTCCTGCTACCGGGTACCCAACCGGATATCTGGATAGTGGGGCGCGTTATGCGACACCAGAACCCGTGGGCGAGCGTGGAACGCTGGATTCTGCACAGGGTGGACAGACAGGACGACGGCACGTTCCTGGTCTTCTCTGCTCCGGAGGATGTGGTGCAGTCCCTGATGGGTCGCGGGCGCCGACTCTGCTATTTGCTGGGGTCGGTGTATGTGAAATTCCAGGGACCGAGAGGTAAATTTACCGAACACCTGCCGAAGGAGCAAGAAGTGGTACACCCTGAGACCGATGTGGGACCGGCGAGGGAGCAACCCAGGGATACCCGGGAGGCACCTGAGCCCCCCCCTTTAGCGCGGTCGAGTCCTGCGAACCCAGCCGACGAGGCACTGGACGAGGAGGAGTTGCTTCGTGGTTCGGGGGAGCGGGCTTGTACAGCGAGCTTGGGTGACCTAGCCTTAGGGGGGCCGGACTGGGAAGAGATGGTGGTGCTGTCGGAAGATGGCGAACCTTCCAGCTCTGACCGTCTGTGAGGTCCTACAGACAAACCTCCACCACAGCATAACCGCAACGGCTCAAGCGCGGAAATGGTTGGAGGTCAAAAACACAGCCATCGCCCTGATCCAGGAGCCGTGGGTCAGAGGTGGCAACATCTGCGGACTCCGAAACATGGGAGGTAAGCTTGTCACACATACGGGCCCGGAAAATCCGAGAGCCTGTATATACATTACCAATAACATACAGGCGCATGCTCTAACAAGCTTCTGTTCTAGAGACTTGTGCGCCATAAAGGTGCAAGGCGCACCGAACAACAGCCTGCCGGAGATGGTCGTCGCCTCGGTCTACATGCCGGAGGGTGACGAGCCACCTCCACACAACATGACGCGGCTGGTAACATACTGCGAGGAGGCCGGTCTGCAGCTCATCATTGCCACCGACTCCAACGCACACCACATCCTCTGGGGAATGCAGACCACAAACGAGAGAGGTAAGCTCCTTGTTGAATACTTGATGACTACAGACCTGAACATCATGAACAGGGGCTCAGAACCCACATTTGTGAACAGGAGAAGTAGAACGATCATAGACCTAACACTAGCTACGGAAGCGGTATCGAAAACCATCTTCAATTGGCATGTGTCAAGAGAGGCGTCATGCTCTGACCACAGATGGATCCGCTACGATATGCAGGTAAACACAGCCCCGCCACTTCCCAGGCGTAACCCACGTAAGACCGACCAGGTGATATACGCCAATAATCTGGACAGACTCCTCAGTGCGAAGGAATGCCCAGGAAGACTCACGGGAACGGGACTGATAGAAGAACAGGTAGACATACTCACTAACACAATCATAGATTCCTACCATGCTGCATGTCCCTTATCGACCCCACCTGTAAAAGACACTCACAAAACCAACTGGTGGGGACCTGAACTGGAAAGGCTCAGGAAAAAGGTAAGACGACTACTAAACAGAGCGATGAATACATGCGACGATTTGGACTGGGACAGATACAAAGAAGCCAAGTCCAAATACAAGAAACGAATAAGGTACAGAAGCACCAACTCGTGGCGCAAATTCTGCAGCAGCATAGAGACCTGCGAACAGGCCAACAGGGTAAGAAAACTTTTATCTAAACAATCCAATCAGGTCGGAACTTCCCTAAAAAAGCCAGATAACACCTTCACCAGCACACCTGAGGAAGCAGAGCGTGTCTTGATAGAGACACACTTCCCTGGATGCCATATTGCGCAACGGGTCGACTGGAATGAAGAAGAGACAGACACTACAGAGGAGCACTGGAGGCTAGCACTCGAGGTAGTTAACACACCCAAAATCAAATGGGCCATCAACAGCTTCAAATCCTTCAAGTCTCCCGGCTTGGATGGGGTCTTCCCAGCACTGCTGAAGTGGGGAGGGAACCGTCTGATCCAAAGACTAAACACCGTTTTCACAGCATGTCTAGCATACAGGTATGTACCAAAACGGTGGAGGGAAGTCAAGGTAATGTTCATCCCGAAGCCGGGAAAAAGCGACTACTCAGAACCAAAATCACACAGACCGATTAGCCTCACCTCGTTCCTATTAAAGGCCCTGGAGAGACTGTGTGATCGTGATCTGAGAGCGAACGCCCTAGACAAGGTACGCCTGCACTCGAACCAACATGCGTACAGTCAAGGTAAGTCAACAGAGTCAGCTCTACATGCAGTGGTCTGCAAAATAGAAGAAGCCATCGAGAGTAAATCGATGTGCCTCGGCACCTTCATAGACATAGAAGGAGCCTTTGACAAGACCAACTTTAACAGCATCACGTCGGCACTGGTAAGACACGGGGTAAACTCGGTCATGGTCGGCTGGATAGGTAACATGCTCAGCAAGAGAGTGATCAGATTCAACTCGACTGAGACACAACAAGCACTGGTAGCCAGAGGATGTCCACAGGGAGGAGTGCTGTCACCGCTCCTGTGGAACATGGTGGTAAATGAACTCATCACCAGACTAAACATGCACCACTACCACGCGATTGGATACGCTGACGACATTGCCATACTCATAAGTGGCAGGGTGTGCAGCGTGATCTGCGATGTCACACAGCAGGCTCTGAGAATCGTGGAGTACTGGTGCAAGGAAAACGAACTAACTGTCAACCCCAACAAAACGGAACAGGTAATGTTCACAAACAAACGGATACTAGGCAACTACAATCCCCCTAAGCTGTTTAACACGGAGCTGCAGTTCGGTTCTGAGGTAAAGTACTTAGGAGTCATACTAGACAGCAAACTGAACTGGAGCAACCATCTCAACAACAAAATCGACAAAGCCACGGTGACCTTCTGGCAATGTCGTAGAATGTTAGGCAAGCAATGGGGACTGACCCCAAAAATCACGCTATGGCTATATCAGGCAGTCATCAGGCCAATCATCAGCTATGGAGCGGTGGTGTGGTGGCCACGCACCAAACTAATCACCGTAGAAGCCAAGCTACAACGACTCCAAAGACTAGCTTGCATGGCGACCACGGGCTGCATGAGGACCACTCCAACTGCGGCCCTGGAAGCCCTGCTGAGCCTACCGCCGCTGCACTTGTTCATCCAACAGGAGGCGGGAGCGGCTGCAATCAGGCTCAAGAAGCTAAAGCTCTGGAAAAACGCGAAAGTCAGTCACACACGGATACTTGACGATCTGGTAAGAAGGGAACCACTCATGGAGGCGGCCACCGACAGGATAGCCAAGCAGTACGTGTTTGACAAAAAATACAGAATACAGCTGCATGAAGACCCAGGTGAGGGACTCAACCTGAAGGAGCTGAGGATCTTCACGGATGGGTCAAAAACAGCAACAGGTACAGGCTCTGGAGCGCATTCGGAAGACCTGAATATCAATATTTCAACACCGCTTGGGGCCCACAACACCGTCTTTCAGGCGGAATGTATGGGCATCATAGCGGCTACCACAGCGATAGACACCAGACAGGTAAACTATCCCATCCGAATACTATCTGACAGCAGATCGGTTCTACAAGCCCTGCAGAGCGACACAATGACTTCAGGATTAATCCACGAATGCCATAAAGCTCTGACGAGGGTAAGCGAACACAGCGCAGTAACCTTACAATGGATCAAGGGTCACAGCGGTTCGCGAGGAAACGACGCAGCCGACCGACTAGCGAGAGGGGGCTCAGAGGCGAACGCCATAGGACCTGAACCCATCATACCTCTGCCGTTCGGATGGCTGCGTGGTAGGCTACGGCACAATACCAAGGTAATGCACCAACAGCTCTGGTCAAACCTGGACACCTGCAAGCAGACCAGAGAGGCGCTCCCGACGATCAACCCCGGATTGTCCCGCAAACTTCGCGAGTACGGGAGACCCCAGCTCCGACTACTAACCGGAGCTCTGACTGGGCATGCCTTGCTCAACAAACACTTACACAATTTAGGTGTTACAGACAGCCCCCTATGCAGAGCGTGCATGGAGGCAGAAGAAACAGTCACACACATTCTGCTGGAGTGTTCCGGAGTGGCGAACTACAGGGCACAACACCTCGGGTCACCGAGGACGCTCCAGGAAGTCGTCGGCAACATAAAGGGTCTGCTAGGCTTTCTACAGGAGCTGGGCTGGCACGAATAGTGCCGCAGCCCACCACGCAAAATAGGCGCAGTTAATAGTCGTCGAGTTGCGGAAAACAGCCCGTTACAACATAACATAACATAACATCTACCCCAGTGTAGTAGTTGTGTAGGGTGTCATTGGATAGCTGTTTTAATAATCAAACCGTAAATTAAAGCAACACCCCAAGCATTAATCGAGTAAACAATCCGTATTTAAAAAAACATTTTTTTTTCTAACATCACCTTGAAATATTCTTCAAACTGCTAGACCGATTTTTATCAAACATGGCTGAAAACCACCGCAAAGAAACTGGCTTTAGAATGAAAAAACCGCATCGAAACCGGCCCATCGGCTTGAGAGCTATGATGCCACAGACACACACACACACATACAAAGACATCGACGTCAGACTTATAACCTTTCTTTTTGCGTCGGGGGAAAAAATATGGCAAACTTGCGAAAACCCATTGGCATCGATTTGGAATACCCTTAATTAATAAATATTAAGCTTGAAGTATACATTTTTGCTGGACTCAATTATCTCCTCTCCAACTAAATAGTTGAAAATACTTGAAAAATTCACGTCAGTGGTCAATAGTACATAACGAATATCAAGGGAAAACTATACAGCTACGTAGGTTAGTTAGTAAGTAGGTACCTGTTTTCATGTTGAACATACATACATACATACATAAATCACGTCTTTATCCCTTACGGGGTAAACAGAGCCTAAGGTAACAAGACCTAAAGACCACGTTAAGCATGATGAACTTATGCCACATATTTTGTACGGGACCCTTGTGGATGGCCTGATGCGCACCCGGCCGGTTTTCTCCTTGGTTTGCTGAAGGCTTTTGCCCGATATTGCGTTGTCTTTAATATTATGTAAGTGCGAAATGTTGGAACTGCTTGCGCTCACGGTAGCCATGCCAAACCACTATAACCGTTATATTCTGTTTTTGTTATAGCCCCAACAATATCGCTGAAAATATCTTGTTATTTATGCAAACTACGAAAAGTACCTTGGTGTGTGCTATTTTATTACAAACTTTTATAAGTTGCCAAGTATGTGCAAGTCAACTCTTGCAGGTCAAATTCCAATTCCAATGGGTGATCGGATAAATGGTAAGATGCAAATTGAGCCAGAATTGTGTTAAAAAATTACTTTGTGTGAGTACAGGTCATTCATTTTCTATCGGACGTACCTAATTTTTTAAACTGGACTTGTCTTGACAAGCGAAATCGCCGAACCGAAGGTCGCATATCAATGAATCGATAAAAAATATGGATGTTAGCTTAAAAAAAGATCGGTTTGCTAACTCCAATAGTTAAACGTGCCTATGTCGAACTTAATTGAGCATTTCTCCACTTTCCAAGCTTTATTCGCAGTAAAGCCTCGTACACATTAACACACGTCGTGCAAAGATACTGCTATCAGGGTAGTAAACAAAGATGCACACTGCCAGCCATTAGCAGCTTATCGCGTTCTTTATTATGTGCATGTGTGAACACTCCTAGGATAGAGCTGCATGTAACTATATTTTACGAGCGTGTCTGTGTGTGATTGTTTAAAGAGCTGTAAACCCCTTGTATTATGAAATAAATCAGTTGTAAATACTGGGAATTTTATAAGGTATTAAAAGTTCGCAGTTGTTACAGTCTCTTCATTTTTATTTTTAATACATACATACATACATACATACATACATACATAAATCACGTCTTTATCCCTTACGGGGTAGACAGAGCCTAAGGTAACAAGATCTAAAGGCCATGTTTAGCATGATCCTGGGCGTATAGGTGGAAAGGGGAATCAAAATAGTGATGGGTTGCCAGCCGCATCGCCTATAACATGATTTCTAAGATTTTTTTTAAATATATAAGTAAAGAGAATTTAAATAATGCACTCTAGAGTTTTGTGAAAATACGTAATTTTTCACGAAATTAGAACCAAAGTAGCTTTTAATAGCCAGCCTATACTATAACAAAATAACATACTTATTTGTTGAAAGTGAACTTATTTTTCAATACAGGCCCCCCAATACAGAACCTGGCTTCCGTGTCACGCGCCAATAACCACTAAGCAAAGCACCTTTTTATCAACAACACATTGATTTAAAAGCCAAATAGCGGTAGCTCACAAATTTTACCTGCGCAGCGACCATTATGAGCTCATATCTTAGACTATGGCGCAAATAGAAGACTTAAGGAAAGTAACAATATTAATTTGTTTATTTTTTAAACTACTCTTGGCTTTAATAGCTAATTGCTCATTTATAGCTATAAACTTTCCAGTTAAAAAGTCTGTCCAGTTCCTGAAAACCAGGAGAAGTTGGCAACCCAGCTATTTCATCTCTATCTGGTTGTTTGTGAGTTACCTTAGACCTCTG
This sequence comes from Pandemis corylana, assembly GCA_949127965.1. Lineage (NCBI taxonomy): Eukaryota > Metazoa > Arthropoda > Insecta > Lepidoptera > Tortricidae > Pandemis > Pandemis corylana. The sequence goes on along the minus strand of OX421858.1, from coordinate 7,570,229 downwards.
AACCGAGGTTTAAGAGTAAACAAGTACCTTCCCACAGATACAGTTTTACTATCGGAATGTCCTTATAGGATACTTTTTTTTAATTGCATAGTTCCCGTGGAATAGCGATAAAATAATCACAGTTGAAAGAAAGTTTGCAAATCAAGCAAGTAAAACAAAATACGGTATTTTTCAATTGTTATTTTAACTTTTTTTAACAGGTATTATAATAAAAAACAAAATATTATAACAAAATGTTTTTATCCGGTCATTATACCGGTGAAGTTCGCTTTTAGGCGGGATCTTAGACTATACTAGGTACTTGTATATTCTATGCACCGCGTTCGCCTGTCGACCACGCCACCGCCAAATGGACCATTCGGTCGGGACTAATTAATTTCGTGGACATTTGCGGCGGTAATAAGCTTATCAACCGAACATTTAAACAACACCGCCATCGCCGGTTCGTAGCGAGCGCTCCCGAATCGGTTTGATGGTCGCTTATTCACAAAGCACTTATGAAAGGAGTAGTTTACCTCTACCAAAATACATGGCCAACTTGGGCATGCATGACGGTTTTTGCTTTTGTACGTGTTTGTACGAGCGTTACAATTTTTCACGTTACATAAAATAATTTCGTTCTCCCTTCTGACTTTGAAAAAAATACTTTAACTATAAAGTGATAATGCCCATATACGACGTTGCCCACTAGAGAAATGTCGGAAAAGGTGCAATACAGTGATTAGCTAAACGTATCTCCTGCCATGAGAGCTTCGTGTCACTATTGCCCAAAGTTTACCAACGATTATGTATTGGTGAGGTTTAGTTGCAACTGCACTCAAAGTTTAGCGGCAATTAAGTATCATGAGTGGGAACGTGGTTAAGAGTACAGCTGTTTAACTCCGGTGCTTACATTTTATGTGTTTGGTAGATAGTAGATACACATTTACTTTGAATGCTGATTAATTTATTGATCGATAGGTGTCGCTGTACTGTAGTATTTTTGAATACTACAGTACAGCGAACTCCCGACGCAAAAGGAGGGGTTTTATAAGATTGACGTCGATGTTTGCGCGATACGCATAGACTGATTTCGATGCGGTTTTTTTACATGAGAAAGCTAGTTTTCCTGTGGTTCTTAGCTATATTTGGGCATTTTTGCCATAAAATTGAATCATTTCTTTATTTACGTATGATTACTAGATTAATGCCTGGGGGTTTTTAAATTTTTAAATTTAATGTTCTTGAATACACGACCCCTTCACCGGTTAAAGATGTCTAGCGATCAGAGTTAGGCCATCACAGAAATTGTATTTTTAATCGTCGATTACCGGTCTAATTTCTAAATCCAGCCCAGACCAGGGGTGTACACGTAACGCGGCATTGGTTCTTTGGGACCCGTTTCAAAAACTGCTGCTTTCCCATTTGTGTTCGAACGTGCTAATTTGCCTAGAAAAAATAAAAACGTCGAACAAACGAATGGGTTGCAAGGTCGATCGCCGGCGCCGCTCGTTAATCAATTACGCGCTTGTTTTCACGCGAATTAACGCCCACTCCTTCGGCGCAGTCGGGCCACTAGGTTAGCACTTCGTCATTTTAATATTCATATTGCAGCGATCCTAATAATAGCGCCATCTCGTGGCGGTTAGAACAAGGGTGTCAAACTCTAAAAAAATCGCGTGCGAAGTGAAAACAGGACGTTAGGGGTTCTTCTGCAGCTGATATAGGTTTGATAAGTTGTCTGTACAGGCGAGAGATATTTTTTTCACTCCGCAGGAAGTAGTTAGGTACGTGAAGTCATTGAGATTAGAAGTCATCCCAATTGCAACTGAGTGCCGCCCCGATTTGGTAAACTGTTACTGCGTCAACGGCTACAGTGGTTGAGCCTTTATAGCGGCTACAGATTCACGCCGAGAACCCCCGAGAACACCCGAGAAGCGTGAATGTGATCGCTTTCTCGCCGTCTCGTTCTCGCGCTCGCCTGTTCTCCGATCGGTGTCGGTAATTTTGCCCGCCAATGAAAACGAGGGTAGTTGTAAGCCGCTGTCAGTTGTGCCGAGTGTCCGCGCGAGCAAGGGCGTTGGCGACTAGTGCTCTTGTCGCTGCCGTCGCGGCAAACGCTCCAGGCCGAAGGACTAAGAATTAGTCCGAAACATGTCGAACAGTTCTCGATTCTAATACGTAAACTATCCGGTATTTCACAATGTTTGAATCTCGGTAGTTTTGTTTCGAGAGTGTTGGCCAACAGACGGGGAAAATTATGAGACAAATGATCGAATCTTCACAATGCAAAATACAAATAAAATTCTGCTCGCTCTTCTCCTACCCCTACGTACCCTACGTAGTCCCAAATCACGGTTCTCAAACACAGAACGCGTTTATTTTTATTCCGGTTTCAGCTTGATTGATTCCGTTTTCCCATTTCTGATTGTCACCGCCACTTCGCCGGCTCGGCTTTTGTCGCTTTTTGATATTGGCACATGAATTAAATTAGACGGAAAAATACTGTCAGTCAGTTTGCCGTGAGTGGAGTATGAATGAAAGTGCTAAAAGGGTATAGATATGCCATTTACACTCGTAGTTATTTGTAGTTAAGTACTTTTTCATCTTTTTTTTGTCACAACTTTTCAAAGTTTCCTACTTAAAGTGCAGTTTAAACGAATTCCTGAATATTCGTATTTTATTATTAAAAAATACATAAATAATCGAATTTACTACAACCATCCAATAAATTATTTGAGTAAATATCCTGACTGAATGACATACATCAACACCCAGCCCAAACCGAATGACCTACAAAGCAGATTTTTTTACAATAGGTTGTTTATAACTTACCTAAACAACCACTAAGTTAGTATTTTTAGAGATTCAACTCCTAATTACATAAATTTAGGTTTAACACAGACGATTACCTTAAACAGGAGAGCATTAAACGTGTACAACGATAACAAACGATTTAGTAACCTATTTTTATCAATTAGTCATGAAAACTTAACGTAATCATAACGTAAGTACAACGTAGGCATTGCTTTATATAGTCAATTTAGTATGACTTGGCATTTTAGAACAAATATTTATCTACTTCGGTGATTTTGAAAACTACACAACATTATGTATCCAATGAGACGATTGATACAAATAGATTAGTTACTTGGATGATTAAGCAATTGTGGGAGAATTACGATAAAAAAATTATTTCAGTACATAAATAAAAATATAAAAATTAAGCGAACTTTCTTAACTATACTCGGGTGCAGAGAAACCGGGCCGCTTCCCGTAGAAAGTTGTATGAAAAGTGACCCGGTTTCTTTGCACCCGAGTATAGTACGTAAATTTTTTTTGTATGAGTTTTTTTCCTCCTATCGCAGTTTAAAAATATAACTATACCAATTTTAATACGCCTACCTATTTATGGTTAAGCTTATTATTTCTAAGCGGTAATTACAAATTTCAAATTATCCCCGCAAGTAGAACAGGTGGAAACCTGTTTATTTTTGTAAGTATGAGTACTGACCTTACCGCTTTTCATGATCTATTTCACGAACGAGTTGACACAGCTGGTTTGAACCCTAACGCTCAGCTATATAAGCAGAGCCAATTTCACATGAATTCATTAGTTGAATTACTTTGACACGTTTCGTCAAAAATGAGTTTTTCTGGAAAAGTGGTAATAGTGACGGGTGCCAGTTCCGGCATCGGCGCAGCCACCGCAGTACTGTTTGCTAAAGAAGGAGCTCGCGTCACCATGGTGGGTCGCAACGAGACCAAACTCAACAACGTCGCCCAGCAGTGCGCAGCGCATGGCTCTACGCCGCTCATCATCAGAGCTGACATGGCCAACGAAGAAGAAGTGAAGACTATTGTCAAGAAAACACTGGACCAGTTCGGACAAATTGACGTGCTGGTAAATAATGCCGGTATGATTAAACATGCACCAATTACAGATCCAAATATTTTACAAACATTTGATGTAGTAATGAATACCAATCTGCGGTCAGTTGTCCAACTAACCAATCTCGCTGCACCCCACCTTGCGGAAACAAAAGGAAATATTGTAAACGTTTCAAGTATAGCAGCACTCCGTGCTCTAGGTGTCAGCTACATGTCATACTGTGTTTCGAAAATTGGTTTGGATCATTTCACACGTTGCGCCGCATTGGAGCTAGCGGTTTCTGGAGTTAGAGTGAACAGCGTTAATCCTGGGCCAGTGAAGACTGACATTGCTGAAAACTCTGGTAAAGTTCCACCCGGTCAAAGTGATGAAAAGTGGGATCAAGCAAAGGAAATGACCTTATTGGGCAGAGTGGGAGAGTCGGAGGAGATCGCTGATTTGATCGCCTTCTTAGCCAGCGACAGAGCAAGGAGTATCACGGGGTCTAACTTTGTCTCCGATAATGGATCCTTATTGAAACACTAAGTCGATTTAATATAGTTGCGTGAGTCGATTAATGTTTATCGAAGCATATAATAATTCCTAAACTAACTTTTATTTAAATTACGGAAATAAAAAACTTCAAGCCAGAAAACCAGAGTAGTTATCTTATCGTATCCTGTTCTATACTACCTAGCGTGCTATATCAGCGGCACATAAATACATAGGGGTAACATTTCAGTAGCTGCATTTAATATAATTTTAAAATCCTTTTCCATAAACAGATTATGGGTCATTTCATATCGGATACAGTAACTGAAGACTCAAAGAAAAGGCCCTGGTAAGGACCACATGGAAATTACTCTACCGACAAGAGCCTGGCTCTTAAATTTAAGAAGAAGACAGTACAGTTTGACAACAAAAATAATGCTCCACTATGTACTTGCGCAGTAGACCAATTTTAGTAGCGCGGGAAACTCTGGCGCTGTTATTGGTCGATCGATTTCGTACCAACAATGGCAAAATCGTGTAAGCGGGACAGAGCTAAGAATGCAAAGCAAGCAATACTCTGCCAGTTGCGCTTGCAAATAAAGTTCAATATAGATTATTTACACGTTCGGCAACCATCGGAAACTGGTCTGCGCTTCTCTGCGCAAACGAATACTGCCGATGCGCATTATATTTGTTGTCAAACTGTAACTAAATACATAATTAATTATTGTTAATATTAAAACGAAATTTCAATATTCACGTTGAACACGTAGTACAAATAAAAAAAATTACTTTGGTTTAGTACTTAATCACGCAAAAACAACTGAACAGCTTTTGATGAAATAAAAATCATTATATCAAATAATAATTGAAGTAGGTCTCCATACAAAAAACGCGTTTATTTAGTTAAGGAGCTAAGAAACCCTTCAAGTTGAAGCACGACTCGCAGTTGCCCGGTTGTTCTACATACCTATGTTTTCGACATGAGAGAGCAGCGGAAGAAAATTTCACCGCTAATTTTAATTCTACGACGACCAAGTCACGGGCCAAAGGTAGACTCTTAATAAGCTCGGGTTCAAGTATACCGGTTGTTGGTAAAATAAACTTATTACAAAGCAAAAGCGTTGGATAATTGCTTAATTATGGCGCACAATAGCCTAACTAGTTCTAGCGTTGTACTGCAATAACTCACTTCGGCCCAAACTTAAGTAAACAATGATTATACCCTACAAATGCATTTGTTCCAGTGTGTTTGCATTTAAACAGAACTTTCGGCTTGGCTCGCAAAAAAATCACCAAACCACTGCGGCACTTGCTGCACTCCGATTGACCCCTAGAGGTAAATAAACGCGATGAAGTTTATAGTCCGGGTAAGAAAAGTTTCGTCACTATCGACTCCATTTGTTCGAAATTAAGGTTCAAAAGTGACGAACCTTATCTTACCCCGACTTTACGTACCGTCGCGTAAAGCCAGGAGTCATTTGTGAACATTTCATCATTGGATGACAGTGAAATAACACGCATTCGTTATTTGTAAAAAAAAAAACAAATTTAACTCCAAATTCTTACTACCAAAATCGCACAATTTTGTTTTCATTTCATTCATGAGATACTATATCTATATATAACAACTTCGTCTGCATAGAATTCGTTTCTCGCTATTCCGCAGGAATTACGCAATTTTCCGGAATAAAAAGTAGCCTATGTGTTATGCCAGACTATAATCTATCTATGTTCCAAATTTCATCTAGATCAGTCCAGCCGTTCTGGCGTGAAAGAGTAGCAAACACCCACCCATCCATCCATACTTAAAAACTTTCGCGTTTATAATATTAGTAGGATAGGGAAAACTATCACAACATCTAGTGCCAGGTAATACGGTGTTAGTGACAAATTCGAATGGGTTTCGGAATTAGATGTTGTTTTACGAACATGAATAGAGTAGAAAAAAAAAATCTATAAAGCTATAACACAACCTTTTTGGCAACATGGTCTAAAAAAGCACTAAAAAAGTGTCAGACAGCAGTTACAAAAATAAAATTCAATATCAACAGCTTACCGTAAATTAAAAATTGAGTGTTGAAGCTGATGCTTCAGCACTCAATTTTTAAATTCCCAAAAAAAAATCGGTTATTAGAGATCAACTCCAGAGTTTTTCACAGTATTAAATTCATACAGCGTTATTAGCGACTAAAGTCTCTGTGAATTTTCATTGTTGCACCGTTCAGCCATTGTTTACAGTTAGCCGTAGCTAAAACCGAGTGAAACAAACGGTGTAATAGCTTGCATTAGTTTGTAGTGAACTAGACCGTACTGTCACCGACTAAACTGTTTCTTAGTTCAATTAAGCGTTATTGTAAGCTAAAGCTTGATTTAGTTTGTACACAAATAGTCCTCCATAGTTAAGTAGATTAAATATGTACTCAATGAGTATTTTTTTCAATAAACAAACTGTAGTATGAAACTACATTGCTATTTTACTTATTTTAGTAGATTTAAATACGTAAAGCGTACTTGTTCGATCTTCAATTAACTATCGACTTCCAAGTTAAATGCTAACGCTGGGTTAAGACGTGCTAAAATGTAAAGAACTGATAATTGTAAGTGTATGGGTTTTTTAGAGTTTAGGCGGACGCACAATTCAATAGGTACTAAAGATTTTTGTATCGCCTAAAATTTAAGCCTGATAATTTCAATCTATCTATTCAATTACTGTCTCTAGTCTCCGCGATACGGGCCCTGAGTCTAGTGCGGAGGCTGCTGAACAAATTGTAACCTTTTGCATGTTATAAATGAAGACTTCTTACTCTTTTTTCATAGAAATCTACCCATTCCATATGAGGACCTATAGAACAGATTGCAGCATTATGCCCTTAAAAGGCATTAAGCAGATAAAGCGGCCAGTTACTTTATGGCAGTAAAAAACAAAAGCTTAACGTCCATAATAACACCTAGTCGCAGGTACGGTAGCTGTGTAAGCGTCACGCACACGACTGTACGCTGGCCAGCCGCCAAGCGAGCGTAATTTGATAAAATGCCTGGAGCCCGCTTATTGCTGAATTTTATGCGCTCTTCATTAGGTTTTTTGTGTACACAACGGCTATAATGTCTCACGCGCGGAAGCGTTAACTTTGTGAGTGTACTATCTTAACACGAGGTTATCCATGGGTAGGTTGTTAAAATTTAGACATGTTTTTGTTTATGTGGTAGATTTTTTTTGACTTTTGGTCACCCGAGATTGTTCTATTTTTTATTTAGGGTTTCTAGATAATTTACGAGTTCATTGAATATGTTTTTATAGAATCTAAATTATTAGGTACGGACGTGTTTAGTATTCATACCTCTCTATACACCAACATTGTGGGTGAAAATTTTGTCCCGTGTTTTGCAAAGGCCACTAACAATATTGCAACAAGGCAACACTAACCGGATACAGCGTGAAACTATATTTCGTTTGACCTAACTTGCTGCTAGATAATTGAATTTTGTTGACCAAACTGCGCTTATGAAAAACACAAAGTCATTTCGGTATGCTGCATACTAAACATGCAAGCCGAAGTACAAGCTAGTTAATTACAGGTAGGTTAGTTTTCCTGTTTTACCGAGAGAACGGTAGAGCCTCGAGTCGACTCTTATTACGAATTAGAACCTTAAGTGTTGAGTTATTTTGGTAGGTAAGTATGTTGTCAGTAAAAAAAAAATCTTTTTTTTTCTCATTTATTTCAAGTCAATCTGCCTATTAAAACTGGCGAAATTTTCTACTTGCAGGATTTTACCTAAACCAATAATACGGAAGTAAACAAGCATATTTTGCAAGTTCATATTATAAATGTTTGTACAAAATTGAGGCATTATCAACTTTTTCTTAAATAACCCTAATTCAATGTTCCGATGTACCTCAAAAGTATAAATAACTAGCTGTTCCCCGCGACTCCGTCTGCGTAGACTCGCTATCCCGTGGGAACTATACACTTTTCCGAGATAAAAACTATCCTATGTCCTTCCCCGCGACTCAAACTATCTGTGTACCAAATTTCAGTGGTTTAAGTGTGGATAGATAACAGAGAGACAGACAGACAGAATTACTTTCGCATTTATAATATTAGTAGGATTAGTAGGGATTACTTATATCTGTTTTATTAGCACAAAAAATGTCCAAATGTAAAGGGGTAAAAACGTCTCAATTAAATAGTATGGGAAAACTGACAGCGCCGCCTAGTGAGCACATGAGGTATCAAACAATCTCATAGCATTTTTGACTTTTTAAAGCGAATAGGTATGTTCGTAAAACTTACATGACTACAAGAGTTCAGAAAATACGTCCTAATTTGTAAACAAAACGTGG